>MU089538.1:0-320956 GCA_014858505.1 Corymbia citriodora subsp. variegata | reverse complement strand
CTTTCGGGTTTTATGGGTTTCAAAATCATTGAAACTAAGGTCTAGATACTTCAAAAACTTCAGCTCATTTAGAGCAGGATGTATCTTACCTCCCAAGTTGCAACTCTCTAGATCATCACAGGGATTACGAAGATTGAGCTTCGAGACATGACCAGTCTTCTCGCTGCATTTGACTCCTTCCCACTCGCAACAACCCTCGCCAGTCCACGACCCTAGGCGCCCTAAAGGATCATTGAGATTTTTCCTGAACTTCAAAAGAGCTTCCCTCTCAGCACCAATACAACTTACATTTGTTAAGGCTTTGGTATGACTGAATTCCAAGGATTGAATGAAAAAGAGTCCGCACAAAAGTGTAGGCACAAAGCTAGTATAAAAGTAAGACGCCATTTTGATTCAACATGTACCTGAGAACTTCCATTTATAGTGGCCAAAAAAACATTTCCCTTAAGGAAGATATTATTTTGTTTATTAAAAAAAGAAAGAAAGGAGGTCTTAACATATTTTTAAAGTCCTTTTCTCTCATCGCTCCACCTAAAAAATATTCTTTCCAAGTCAAGCCTTACAAAACCCGTCAAATAATCAAGACATCATATATTCAAAAGGTACTTTTTTCATGAAGAGGTGGGACCCTGAGATGCGCGACCCATGCTTGAGACCCTAAAAAAAAAAAAAAAATCAATGCGGGAGTCATGATCCGGAGGCTATGGTTTCAAATTTCGATGTATTCCGCTTGTTTTCTTTTCTTTTTTGCTCTCAAGATTGATGCTGTGCAAGTGAAAGTGGGTATTTTGTCTTTAGGTAAAACGATCCTCAAGTAGAGACCGTTTGAGATGAGCATGAATGATTTATGAGCTGTTTCTCTCTAATATGGAATTTGGGGGACTAGAAAATATGTTATGTTGGCAATGAGCCATGAAAATAAACATTGGACGACGCCGAAGCCGTCTTAATTTCCTTTTCAGCAAAAATTTCTAAACTCTAAGGATTAAAGTTGTCGGAGTTGATCGAGGCCCATGGTTCGTTGTTTTTTTTGGCAAAGTTTCCCGTTTTCAGATCAACAAGGTTCTTCTTTCTTCCTTTTTAAGAGTAACATTTGCCATATTGCTCGTCATTATCACCATCACTCAATATCCAACTTAATAGACACACATGTTTCAAATATTAAAGTTCTCCGTTTCAAGTGAGGGTAATAGAAATTTTTGCTGTTCTCTAATTTGCATGTGATGGTGAATCTGATGACTTGCCATTGCACAGATACGTACGATGATAAATTATAATTAAAGACGGCAATATATGATAATGTGAAGGAATACCGCATGTTATATAGATCATTTAGACCATTGACTTGAATCGTTAATTATGCAGGTCTCACAAAAAGGTTAAATGATCCAAATGGACTTGGTCTATATAATCCATATCTCACGTGGAAAATTCTCCGAATGTTAAGAGATGTGATTTATGGGTTCAAACTTGACTGTAGTGTGGCAAGTGACATGACTTCTTAGTCAATCTAGACTAAAAATTTTTGCCATTCATCATTTTACATTAGGTTAGAATTGATTTTAATAACCAACCGGAAAGAAAGAGATATTGGAGCATAGTGAGCACAAGTTCGTTATCACTTGAAACTTCAATAGCAGTTTTCTGCACTAGAAAGGAGGAACCATAATTTCATAGCAAGGATAGTGGTACATATCTCCAAATTGGCATGCTCAAGGCTCGCCCCAATCGACAAGTGTGAGCCTCACCACAAGCTCTAGCTCGCCGGCCTTACACGTCACCAGATCAGCGAGCCTTTTCAAGGCCAACAAGCTCAAGGATCGCTAGAATGCGGCTAGTCTCAAGCAAGCTCGAGCTTGAGCTCAAGCTCACCTCGCCTTTGGCCGATTGCCAACTATAGCCATCGCCAGCGACTAATCAAAGAAGGAGGAGGAAAAGAGAAAATAAAGAAATAGAAAAATAAGAATAAATAAAATAAAACAAAAACTTTAAAATTTTGACTTATTTTTAAGAAAGAAAAAATAAAATAAAATAAAATAATTACTAAAAAGAGTGTATGGAGGAAAATGAAATCGGATTTTGCATATTAAAAGGTGGAAAATATTTTCTAGTTCATTTTTAGGTTTCAACCAAACACCTAAAAATATTATCATTTTCCTAAAAAATGATTTTCTATAAAATATTTTCCAAAAATGCCACATTTTTTATGAAATAAACGGAATCTAAACTTTCTATTGACTTGACCTCACGCTTCATAAGCATGAATCTTCACTTATATTTCGCACAACATCCATACATTCTATTTAGGGCTGATGTTGATATGAATGATCCGCTGTCAACACGAACATGTGATGTAGCTGAAATAAATTTCCTAAAGATTACGTCGTTGGTGGATCCCATAGTGTCTAGCTGTACATCGAAGAAATTGTTCAGCAAAGATGCCATATAAATTTGCAGTCAAAGTCCTTGGGCAAAAAATATTACCAGATCTAAAACGATATCCCTTTAACTGGGCAGTGACTTTCGTGCTTATGCAATTCATACAGGAGAAACCTCGGCCAAGAAGAAAGTTTGGTAAGTTCGCCCAATAATTTTATATTCTATAAAGAGTTCAATTTAATGGTGTTGTAAATATAATACGCGGAAACGACAGGATCTTGCAATTTATGTCAACATGAAATACTAGAAAAAAAATAAGGACACCAGAAATTTACGTGGTTCGGTCCGAGTATCGGTACCTACATCCACGGGGAGAGACAGCAGCAAATAATCCACTATAATCGAAACATCAGAGTTACAATCACTCACACGCTCAAAACCCAAAGTTTTTACAAATAAATAATGTAAACTCACAACACAAAATCACCGAGTGTTCAAGCCCCCGCAATTCGCTCACAAATATATGAAAAACAAGAATTCTGTTCTTTCTTGTATGCTTCGTACGGAAACTGCAACTTCTTGGTTTGGCTTCTATTCTTGTGCGGCGCTCTCTTTTACTATATGTTGAAGAAACCTTTACTTTTTATATATGTGTAAATCTAGCACTACTAGGTTTCTTCTATAGATCAAAGAGGAAACCCTCGTCTTTATCCTTTTGTGCAAAAGTAATCCTAATCAAACTTGGAATAATAAGAAAACCAATTTTAAATAGGATAGGAAATATTTTCATCAAATCAAAATCCTTCTATGGATCAAGTTCGTGAAAATTCAAACTCGAGACATTATAATTTAACAATTCACCACCTTGGCTCGATGTTTGAAGCCAAGTTATAGTGCTCGTCATCCATGCTGCTCTCCCAATGCCCCAACGGGCGTTCACTCTCCACAGACACCAATTAGCTCAAGCACAGCTTGAACCTCGCCAAAGGAACAGGTTTGGTCATCATGTCTACCAGGTTCTCTGCCATGGCAATCTTTTTCACAATAACATTACCCTTTGCTAAGACATCTCGGATGAAATGGTACCTGATATCGATATGTTTCGTTCGCTCGTGATAAACTGGATTATATGCCAAATATATCGCACCTTGGTTATCACAATGTATATCAACACTTTTCTTATTAAGCCCAAAGTCCAAAAGCAAACTTTGTAACCATATCACCTCCTTTGCCATAAAGGTTAGTGCCATGTACTTTGCCTTAGTCGAAGACAAGGCAACATGATCCTGTAAGGATGCTTTCCAACTCACTGCACCACCTGCTAGTGTAAATACATACCCTACTAAAGACCTACGATCATCCAAGTTACCGGCGTGATCCAAATCCACATAACCAGTGGTTTCACTGCCATTATGGTCCTTCGATATATTATACCCACATCTATAGTCCCTTTCAAATATCTGAGGATTCACTTCACAATTTTCCAATGAGTTTTACCAAGATGCTTTATGTAGCGACTAACTACACTCATAGCTTGTGAAATATCAGGTCTAGTGCACACCATAGCATACATAATACTACCCACGGCACTAGAATAAAGAACATGGGACATATGCTCCTCCTCCTCCTCAGTTTGCGGTGATAATTTATCTAAAAGTTTAAAGTGGTTTGCTAAAGATGTACTTACAGATTTTTGGCTTACGTGGTACCGCAAGGATAGCCTTGTTAGACACTAGGTTTTTGGAATACCAACAAGCTTATATTGGCACCATTCAGACAGCGATGAATGCGGGAACTGTTTTTGTTACACTTTTCCCAAATTTTAACATCGCTCTTGCAGATCCCAACTTGCTTACTGCTCTTAAGATTCAGCTACAAATTACTGCCACAATCTTCTCAATATATTTCTTTTGAGATAGGCGTAAAACTCCTGCAACTCTGTCACACAAATCTCCATACCCAATATTTTCTTTGCAGCTCCTAAATCTTTCATCTCAAATTCAGCACTCAACTGCATTTTCAGCACATCAATATCAGACATATTTTTAGCTGCTATCAACATGTCGTCAACATGTAAGAGTAGATAAATCAAAGAACCATTCTCCAATTTCTTAAAATAAACACAGCTATCCATCTGACTTTTTGAGTAGTCCTAACTAGCCATGAAAGCATTAAAATGCTTATACCACTGCATAGGAGACTGTTTTAGCCCATACAAAGATTTCTTTAACAAGCAAACATGATATTCCTTACCTGGAATAGCAAATCCCTCTAGCTACTTCATGTAAATCCATTCCTCCAACTCACCATAAAGAAACGTCGTTTTCACATCTAGCTGCTCTAGGTCGAGATCTTGTGAAGCAACTAAGACAGATAAAACACAAATAGAAGTATGTCTTACCACAGAAAAAAACACCTCGTTATAGTCAATGCCCTCCTGTTGTGTATATCCCTTTGCCACAAGTCTTGCCTTATATCTCGCTGTCTCAACACTAGGAATGTCCTCTTTCCGTTTAAAGACCCATTTACTTCCGACAATCTTTTGGCTCTTAGGTACTTTGACCAGCTCCCATGTCTTATTCCAATTGAATGATTCTATCTCTTCACTCATAACCTTAAGCCACTATGATGACTCACTACTAGTTATTGCTTCAGAATAAGACGAAGGCTCATCCTTCCCCACCTCGTCACCTACAGTCAATGCATAAGTAATATCTGTATAACCATAATGTACCGGTAGTTTAATTTTCCTTCTCTATCTATCTACGACTATATTGTGCTGCGATTATGCTGATTGTTCACTATCACCGACTTCAGGAATTGCGACCTCTTCTGCAGTCTCAGCTTCTGTTACCTCCAAGGTCTCCGGAGTCTTCACCTGATGTTCCACCTCACTAATGACACCATGATCTGTCTGCTCTGCTTGTTGTGTTACAGAACTCCTTTGTTGAAGCATTGCAGTCTCGTCGAAGATCACATCTCTGCTGATTAGAAAACCGAGTGATTTAGGATCAATGCACCATAGCTCGTAGCCTTTCACCTCATGTGCATAATCCAGAAATATACACTTCTTCGCCCTCGACTCAAGCTTACCATCACTCGCATGAGCATATGCAGGACATCCAAATATTCGTAATTTGGAATAATCAACAAGTTTCCTTGACCATACTTCCTCAGGAGTCTTCCACTCAATAGCAGATGATAGAGGTTGATTTACCAGATAACATGCCATATTCACTGCTTTGGCCCAAAATTCCTTACCAAGTCTTGCATGCGAAAGCATGTATCGAGCTCGTTCAAGTAAAGTTTTGTTCTTCCATTCTGCCACGCCATTCTGCTGTGGTGTCCCAAGTTCTGTACGTTGTCTCACAATCCCTTCTTTCTCGTAGAACTCAGTAAAATCCTTACCACATAACTCTATGCTATTATCGGTTCTCAGGCACTTGATCTTTTTATCTGACTACTTCTCAATCAATACCCTAAATTTCTTGAACCGATCGAACACATCATATTTATGCTTTAGAAAGTATACCCATACCTTCCTTGAATAATCGTCGATAAATGTCAGCATATATCAGGCACCTCCTTTCAAAGGAACAAAAGATGGGCCCCAAATGTCTAAATGAATATACTCAACCAATTGTTTGATCGAATGAATAGTTGTAGTAAACTTAATTCAGCACTACTTCCCAAAGATGCAATGCTCACATAAGTCCAGCTTTCCTGTCTTTTGACCTTTTAGCAACCCCCTTTCACTCAACATCGTTATACCTGCCACACTCATGTGCCCTAAATGCATATACCATAATTGAGTCAAGTAAGAATCTGACTCACCTAATGAAATTGTAGCAGTTTTAGTCACGGTCTCTCCTAGTAGATGATAGAGAGAATTCACTTTCTTCCCCTTCATCACTGTCATGGCACCACGAGAGATCTTCAGTACTCCACCTTCAGCGGTGTACCTACACCCATATCATTGAGTGTCCCTAGAGAAATAAGGTTCTTCTTAAGCTCCGGTACATGTCTCATGTCTATCAATGTGCGCACCACCTTATCGTGTATTCGAATTCGAATTGTTCCTATCCCCATAGCCTTATAGGCTACATTATTCCCCAAACAAACGCTACCACCATCTACAGTTTGGTAAATAGTAAACCAGTTCTTGTGAGGTGTCATATGATAAGAACACCTCGAATCTAGCACCCATTCATCTCTAGACGAAGTAGTAGTCACACATAAAATACCTTCCCCATCACTAGTGCTCCCTTCAGCTACATTTGCCACGTTACTTATGGCATTCTGCCTATCACCTCAATTTCTCCACTTCGAACAATCTCTCCTAACGTGCCCTTCCTTGTGACACTCAAAGCACTTCACGTGACCCTTGGACTTTTGATTGCGTGACTTCGATCTGCTTTTGCCTCCGCTGCTACTAGGCCCTCGATGTTGATCTCTACCCCGAATTGTTAATGCCTACACTACTCTCTGTGCAAGACTATCATCATATAACTTTCTCTGCCACTCCTCAGAGAACATAGCAAACTTTACCTCTTCCGATGTAATCGTAGTACGCCACTGTAACAGTGAATCAGTAAAGTGCTCCCACGACTCTGGTAAATAAGCTAACAACATCATGCCTCACTTTTCATCATCAAGTATCTTACTGACGTTCTTCAAATCCATCATGAATTTATTAAATTCATCTAGGTGGATTCTAATAGACGTACCTTCAATAGACACACGGACCCCAAGAGTGTCAAAAGTTGGCACGGAGGGACACTTAAGTGCCAAAAGTTACAAACGGTACACTTAAGTGCCAAATCCGGTCAAATTGCCACGTGTCCATTTTCCGACGACTTCATTTGCTGACGGAGCATTTTTTTCAAAATAAAAAATTCCACGTGGCAATTTTAATAAAAAAAAATTGTCCACGTCAGATTTTAAGTCCATGTCAGATTTTTAGAAAAATTAAAATCGATTTTATTTAAAAAAAAAAAAACAGAAAGGGGGAGGGGTAATCGGCGAGGGCTATGCAGCCCTCACCGCTGCCGCCATCGCCGCCCCATCGTTGCCGGGAAGGGCCGGCGACGGTGGGGCAGCGACAGCGGCGGCGACGAGGGCTGCACAGGTGGCCAATGACCCCGGCAGACCCTCGCCCACCGTCGCCGATCCTTCCCGACGACAGTGGGGCGGCGACGGCGGTGGCAGCGAGGGCTGCACAGCCCTCATCGATTACCCCTCCCCCCCCCTTTTCTTTTAAATTAATCAATTTTTAAATATTTTTATTTTTAAAATTTTTTAATATTATTTAATTAATAATTTTAAAAATCCATGTCAGCGCAAAAACGATGTCGTTTTGCACTGATTCTTTGTCGTTTCAATTTCCGGCGAGCCACGTAGGCAAAAAAATTAATAAAAAAATGCCACATAGGATTTTCGGCAGGGTTCCGGTGACCTGGCACTTAAGTGATCCATTTTTTTTTGAAAAGTGGCACTTAAGTGTACCATTTGTAAGTTTTGGCACTTAAGTGTCCCTCCATGCCAACTTTTGGCACTCCCGCTGTACTTTCCCCACCTTCAATATATCTAAACTGAAACATCCTCTTCAACATGTACAAGCGATTATTCAAACCCTTCGTTACATAGAGTACATGAAGTCTTGCCCATAAATCTACAGCATCCTTCTCCTCAGTTACCTTTATTAACACCTCATCCAATAAATTCAACAGGATTGTGCTTTTTGCTTTCTCCATTAGCTCTACCCTTTCAGAAGCTTTCATTATAATTGGCAACTCATCTTTGCCATCTAAAGCTCTGGCCAAACCTTGGGTTGTCAACAACGCACGCATCTTGATGCTCCATAACCCAAAGTTGTAACATCTTGAATTTCAACCCATTCCAAAATAAATAAAATTGTTATTTTATCAATGCATTGTTAGTTACGTTTACTCTGAGTTTGTCCCTCACAAGTTAACTAACTGTTCAGCAAGGCAATTAAGGATCGGTACGCATATGACTAGTGAATTTAATAAGAGATAGGCCGCTCGACCACAAGGATCAAAGAGGGATAATACTACACTATTGCAGGCCTATTAGCAAATGGAAATAAATCGAGTCGGCAAAAGTACGAGGTTGGATTGTGGGTGATTCCGTACGACTTCGATATTAATTGCGGACAACGTTAAACCGATTTCCTTTTGGCCCTGTACTCAGTGTGATCAATTAACCTCGTGATTACATGACAATCGAGGATCGCCCTGATTTGAATATGCACAATCGTGGACTGAAAAACTATCAACCACGGGTCAAACGTGCAAGAACCCCTAAATGCTGCCCGAAAGTTATGTTGTACTAAAGTCACGATTGATCAATGTTAACTACGAATTTCAATCCGGTATCGGGTATCGAACTTTTAAGGATGTCGATACTAGAATATTGGATGTTGTCTCATTGATTCTCGAATTTATCGGTAAGCCTGAATTATTGGAAGATGATTCAACGGGCTGAGTTTTTGAGCCAAATATTTGAGAATTTGTGCTTCAAGGGCAAAAAGACCAAATTGCCCTTTCTAGAAGCTTGAATAGGATTTGTCTTGTTTCGTCTTGCTCTCTTTTCTTTTTCCTTTTTCTTTTTCCTTTCTTCCTCCCCATCTCCTCAACACGTTTTCTTTCCCCCCTCCCCCTCCCCCTTTTTTCTCTCTCTCCCACGCACTTTCTCTCTCCATCGGCAGCCCCACTTGCCCTATCTTTTCTCACCTTTTTCCCCCTTTGACTAGTCCTCTCTCTCTCTCTCTCTCTCTCTCTNCATGCTTAGCCCCCCTTCCAGCAGCTGCTTCTTCTTCCTCCTCTCTTCAAGCCAACACTGGCTTGCTGCTGTTGCTGCTGCCATCACCGACCACTGTCGCAGCTCCACCACCCCTGCTCTCCGCCGGTCGCCGGTGAGTTGCCGTCCGCCGGCCTCGAGCCAAACCAGCCCCACCCAACTGCACCGCTCTTCCTCCTCCTCTGTCGAGCGTTCTGCTGCAACGCCGTCAGCCGACCGCTTGACGCCGGAGCCGCGAGCTGCCACCTCGCCTTCACTTGACCACGCCAGACCGAGCCGCTGCTGCCCCCCTTCAGACCGAACCAGATCTGGTCAGCTGCTGTCTGTGGCTCGACCCCCGCCACCTCGCTATCGTCCCTTAACCCTAGTCACTGCTCGCCGTCTACCCAGACCTCGCCGGAGCCACCTTAGCCGGTTGCTACCCCCCCCCCCCGAACCAATTGCTACACCGCCTCTCTTTTCCCTCTCCAACTTCTGTTTCCTCTTCGCCGGAGCCGCCGCCTAGTCGCCGAAGCTATTAGCCACTGTCCGAAGTTGCCAGACCGCCACCAATTAGCTCCATGCCACCATAGTTGCCGGTTCTTTCGTTTCTCGACTTCTTGTTGCGTGGACAGCCGCCCTCGGCCGAGATCCGATCCCGGGCCGCCTTGTCTCGATGTGCCAAAAGTTCCCAGGCTTTCCCCTCGCCACTGCGATCGCGCCCATGTCGTCAAAATCATTAAATCGTAAATCGATTTCCTAATCCCTTAATTAGGGTTAATCTTGCTTAGGAGTAGTTTAATTAATTTAATTATTAATTAGTGCTTTGGATGATGATTATTAGTGTTTTAATACTATTGATTAAGCTTTGCTTAGTGTTAATCATGGTTAGTATTAATAAATATTATTATATTATTTAAATAAATAATAATAATTTATTATTTTCGGAATTATTAATTAATTAAATTAATTTATAATTTCGAATTATTAATATTTTTATTTTTATTACTATTCATTGCTGAAAATTAATTATTTTTGGAGAAAATAATTAATTGTGATTATTTATTGGAAATGGTTTTAATTGAGTAATTTTGGGGAAAAATTACTATGGTCTATTTTTTCAAAGTCAATAGTATTCATATACTACATTATTAAATGACATTGGTTTATTAAAGAAGGGTTGTACTAAACGGAATTATTTGGGTTGGATAATTAATTATGGGATTGGAAAATAATTATAAGTATTTTGTGGGAGTAAATTATTTTATGGGAACAATCAACTATAGCATACTTCTTAAATGAGTATTTTTTTTAGTATAATTATAGTTTATACTTATTTTGGGATAATCGAGTATTGATGGGAATAGTTGATTGTTGTAGTTGTGAGGACACGTGCTTATTTATTTATTGTTGAATATTGAGACGCGTGGTTGGACACCATAATTATTGAGGTACTTGGTTATTTTGGAAAGGCATACAAGTACTGTAATGTTGATTGGTCGAAATTGATTGTCAAACTATGACTTGAACTGCTAATTGTTGCAAGTTTCATAAGTGATTGGAATGCTGCTGTTGTGCATGATTGCTGGACACTATCGCATTTCATTATACATGTGCCAATTGCAAAAGCATGTTTGCGTGAGCATGAACTATATGTGCATTCACGACCGAGCAAAGAAATGAACGAATTGATCGATAATGTGTTGTATGGTCACATTAAGAGGAGAGGCCGGCATTGTCGGAAGACTGCCAATTCTTATGGGGTTGTGCCATGGCCGTTTGGTCGCCTGATTTCGATCGGATGCCTAACGGGGGACATGTTGCGGGACTGCGGTAGTAGGTAGGTCCTATGTTCCTGTCAGTTGCGGGACTGCAGTAGTGAGCAGGTCCTATGCTCCTTCAAGAATGCCGTCTGAGGGAAGGGATGACCCCTAACGTTGTCGTGCCTCGAGGTAAAGAGGACAAAGCTAGTTTAACCAAGAACCACCAACCATAAGGTTGTGCTGCATAGGAGGGGGCGTAATAATCGAAGCATATGTGAGTGTGAGACGTGAGAAAGTTATGTGAAATGCTCTAATTATTCACATGCCCTTAATGTCGTGACGATTGAAATGACAGTTTTTGCAGATTGCGTATGCCAAGGCCAGGTAGGGTCGCATATGTTTGCATTTGCTTATTCAACTATCATTTGATAATGCTGCTTGAGATGTGGTATGTGTTGTTTGCTGAAACTGGGTTGCATGATTAGACTACCCTCGAGGCGAGCGAAATTCCTAATTGAGGTTTAGGATTTTGACTTACTGAGATTTATCTCACTAGTTGTTGAATAACCATTTTCAGGTCCGTAGGATGGAGGATTGACGCGTGTTTTGGCTCGTGGCCGTTTTTGAAGGGAATAGATTAACCCTGGCTTGTTGGTTTCATTGGCTCGATAGAAAGATGCCCATGGTAAGGGCTTGTACTTGTAAACTTCTTAGGATTAATCAGTAGATAAATAAAGCGACACTTTGGAATGTGTTCTTGTAGGGTTTTCTTGTTATCCCTGCTTTTGCAATTGATTGGGAATTGTGATTCGCTTCCGCATGCATTTAATTAAAAGATAAAAATAACAGTCGACAATGGGTCTTGGGGAGTCGCAAATCAAATGACCGCAAGAGAACAGGAGTTGACGTGTGCTCGAGAGTTGGGGCGTGACAAAAGTTATTTCTCCCGCTAATCTTCTCTATTTCACATTTCGCCTTAGACATAATTGCAATAACAAAACTTTTAGATAATAATCAGACAAGCAAAAGCCCCAAATCATAATCAAGAAATCTGAACCCAAGCTTTGATATCAATTGTTGTAAATATAATACGCGGAAATGACAGGATCTTGCAATTTATGTCAACACGAAATACTAGACAAATAATAAGGATACTAGAAATTTACGTGATTCGGTCCGAGTATCAGTACCTACATCCACCGGGAGAGCCAGTAGCAAATAATCCACTATAATCGAAGAATTAGAGTTACAATCACTCACACACTCGAGTGTTTTCCACACTTAGATATAACCCAAACCCAAAGTGTTTACAAATAAATAATGTAAACTCACAATATAAAATTACCAAGTGTTCAAGCCCTCGCAATTCGCTCACGAACATTCGAAAAACAAGAACTCCGTTCTTTCTTGTATGTTTCATACGGCAACTGCAACTTCTTGATTTGGCTTCTATTCTTATGCGGCACTCTCTTCTACTATATGCTGAAGAAACCTTTGCTTTTTATATATGTGTAAACCTAACACTACTAGGTTTCTTCTATAGATAAAAGAGGAAACCCTTGTCTTTATCATTTTGTGCAAAAGTAATCCTAGTCAAACTTGGAATAATAAGAAAACCAATTTTGAATAGGATAGAAAATATTTTGATCAAATCAAAATCCTTCTATGAATTGAATTCGTGAAAATTCAAACTCGAGACATCATAATTTAACAAATGGAGTACTCATTATTCCCATCTATCAATTTCTTGGACATGAGGGGTGCTGTTTTATGTTTGTATATCTTTACATGACAACATATCCAAAGCTTTGGTAATAATATCAGAAAAAATACCAATGCATATTAAATTATTCTTATAATTGCTTTTGAAAAATTAAAAATAATTTGATATATATAATACTTAATTTGCCATCCCAATCATCGACACCAAAATTTTCGCTTGAAGGCTTTCATTCATAGGAAAACTAAGGGTTGAATTCGTCCGATATCAATATAGTTGAACCCCAAAACCAAAACATCACTTCTGTCTAGTTCTGCGCTCACATTTTTTGCTGTATTTCTCCACTTTTAGATATTATGGACATTTAGGTGGCCATGACCTTTGTGGTCAAGATCTCATGAGAGAGAGAGAGAGAGAGAGAGAGAGAGAGAGAGAGAAACTTGCGATGAGAAACGACGATTGGGACGTAGATGACGACGAGGACATGAGTATGGGTATGCGATGGAGGCACGACTTGAGGTTTGCGGTGGTGGTAGAGACATACAAGAGGTGGGAAATAGAGACGAGTAGGGAAAATTTAGGATTATTATTTTGTCTTGGATGAGATCCTAGGTATGACAATCTAAGAGGGAACTGGTAAATTAGTTGGAATTGAAGTTTTAATCAATTTCCAAACTTAAGGATCAAAGCTATTGCACCATTTAAAGTATTTGCGATGCCAGGTAAAGATTGTACTTAATCATTGTACGCAAAAAGTAAATAGCATAGGGACAAGAGAATTTGCATCAGATACTCGTCACAAGCATAATCATTTTGCTATTCTCAAGTGCTTCAGTGCAATCTTGTTCCTAGGTACTCAAAATATGTCTATTAATACCCATAGCACTTCAAACATGTTTATTAATACCATTTGTTTCACCAGTTTAAATTCTCATGAAAAATCTTTCAATCAATAGTATGTTTGAGTTTTATTATAGGGAATCCAGGTTTTATGCTGAGTACAGAAAATGCCATATGCAATTCTTATTCCCAACTTGTATGTACAACCCTAGGATCTGGCTCAAATCATATCGGAATTTAATCAACGACATAACTTGTTGAGGTGTATAGTTGAAATTTAATTAACAGCAATACTCCTAGATAGAAAACTCAATATTAAAATTTAATCAACGACATTAAGTTGTTGGAATAACACTGGAATCTAATCGAAGATGCTGAACTGGGATAGAGATACATGTCAAAATCTAATCATCGACGGGAATCTGAAAAATAACAACTAAAATGCGATAAAGTAAAGATAATTGTGGCGATGTTTGGGAGCTCTTAATTGTGTGCCTTGTGATATTTATAACGGTGAGACTAACCTCAAAGATTTGTATGTTAAAAAATTCACAATAAGCGAGATTGGAAAAGACCTTGCGTGGTCTAGACCCAGTGATTGCCTTTACTCCAGTAATCATTTAAAGCATTAGACCATTGATGCCATAACAACATTATTTGTCATCTTTTTTCAATTACGTGCAAGAATTGTGACCTGAAATGTTGTTTATGATGTTACTTTCCCCGCCTTTGTGCACATAAGATTAGGTCTCAACGTAATCCCTTTTTTTCCTTGATTGAACTAAAAAAAATCTAATTTTTACATTATTTCTTTTTTGCAAAAATCTTATGTATTACCTTAATTCCAAGGATTTCCTTGGGTTAATCGTGAACCGTTTGTTGGTCATGTAGCTATGTCATTCACTTAACTCAATCACATTCAAAAATTGGAATTGATATATAATGCGACGGGTATTAATCAGCATTAAATTCAACTGTCAAATATTTGATCAATAAAATTATCTAACTTTTGATTCATGGAAATAATTTTGGTAATTTTAAAATTATCTGCCTTTTATTAATTACCCCTCTTGGCCAAATACCATTATTCCACCATTGGGATGGACTTAGTTTAGTAAATGTTGAAAAATCATTGAAATAGTTGGTAATTTGAGAGAATCTAGCAACTATTTATTCTTTCATGGAAGCGCATTGCCGGACAAATTTTGTTGCTGACATGTTTTGATAGCTATCGACACATTTCACATGTTATTAGCGCGAAACAGAGTAATTTTTACCCTAGGAAACCGTTGACTCGTCCAACGGGGTTCGACTCACATACTCGGCTCGTTTTACATTACAAGATAGACGTCTTAGTTAATAGGAGAAAAGCAAGAGTATTGTTATATTTATCTAAATGGAAAGACAGTGAGCAATGTTGGAGAACAGTAAGCGCAACTTATTTATTAATTGAAAATTTCAACAGCAATCTTCCATCACGGAGAAAAAGAGTGCCAATTTCATAGCAGCTGCAGTGGCGCATGTCTCCGGAATTGGATAAGCCAATTTGTACTCTCATGCGTCACCTGTGACTCACAAATGTGAGAACCAATGCTAGAATGAATTAGCAAAGTCTATCAACAAAATAAATGAGTATGACGAAAAGAACATATGATGATTTTACTTACTAAATAACTGCATATTCTTGTAATCAAAATTAAAAAGCTCTCTTGAACCAAAGCATGGTAATCATCCTCGCAATCAACAATTTCTTGATTATCCTATCCAGTACCCGAATATAGGAGATCCTCCGAGATTGTTTGAAATGTAATATGATGCAAAATCCCGTCAATACCGCCATGAAACCCAATCCCAGTCTTGAGTAAAAACAAAGAATGTTATAGTCTCCTTGATTAGACTAATCTTCGACTTGTCAACCCATATCATTATGGCTGTCTCTAGGACAATCTTTCAAAAGAGGAGCTCCACAAAGTCCATTGTTGCCACAGTAATTAGACCGATTGTCCAAAGTGCTTAGACGATTGCCTGATGGAACCCAACCAAATAAATTGTTGAAGGAAAGATCCAAATGACTTAGAAAGTCTAGATTGGATATGCTAGGAGGGATTTCCCCTGATAGCATGTTATTAGATAAATCCAATGATTCCAAACCCCTTAAATTGTCAATATCTAAACAGATTTTTCCAATCAACTTATTTTGAGAGAGATTCAAATTCTGAAATCAAACAAGCATCATCAGCCCTTCTAGTAGTTGTCCGTCTAATGCATTGCTTGAAAGGTCAATGGAAAATAAATAAAAGAGTGTGCTAATGAATTCTCTGCTTGTTCCTTTTATATCAACCATCATGGAAAACCCCTTGATGGATATGAAATACAAAGTGGAATTGGCCCACATTCGTGAGAAGTTGTTGAAACAATGAGGAATGCCTCCGAAAAGGTTGTTATGATTTAGGCTTAAATACTAGAGATCAACAAGATGGCATAGCTGCAAAGGAATGTCACCAACTATGTAATTCCTCCCAAGATCAATCGTCTCAAATGATCTAGGATTACCAAGTAGAGGGGTAAGTGCACACAAGTCGGCGAGAGTTACCGACAACCCTTGCTGGCCGCGAAATCAATAGCAAAGGCCTTGAGTGAAGGCCATCGCAGCCTCGCCTGCAGCTAGTGAGGTCACAACGACTTCACCCCAGGCCTTTGCAACCAAATCTAGGCAAGGGCTACCTTGCCCTCGCTGTAAGCACCCCAAGTGAGGCCGTCAAGGCCTCACCAACCACTAGCAAGGCCACGACGGCCTTTGCTAGCTCTGGGCGACTACGAATGAGGGCCCTTACAACCTCACCAACTTTAGGCGACGTTGACCATGCTCGCCCAAAGTTGGCAAAGGCCCCACGAAGACCCTAGGTGAGGTTATCAAGGCCTCACCAATAGCCGGTAATGCCCCAATGGCCTCACCCAAGGTCTTCGCAACCAAGGGCGAGGGTTCTATGGCCAATGAGCGTCACTAATAACCCTCATCAGCCCTAGAGAAAGAAAAAATTTAAAAAAATATTAAAATTTTGTCCACTAGTGACTACATCAGTTTTTCAACAACTACGTCAGCTTTTCTTGTAAAGTGGCACTGAAGTGAACGTTTTTTCAAAGTTGTGGCAATCAGATAAATGACAAAAAAGTTTTGGTACAAAAGTGAATGTCATACGAAAGTTTTGACACTTGCAGTGTACTTACCCCCAAATAGAGGAATTCTACCAGTAAATTGATTGTCACTAAGATCAAGGATTACCAAATCAAGCTTTAGTAAACATTTTGGAAGCACTCCATTCAAGCCATTTTCGTGTAGATCTAGAACTTCTAATTGCTCCAAATGACATAAAGAGTCTAGAATATGACCATTTAACTTACATCTTGTTTGCTATTGTAATCCATTCCAAAACAGCCCACAACTTCCTCCAGCATTGCGAAAGTCTCCTAGACAATTGGTTCTTAGAGAGGTCAAGAAAAGTCAATTCATTAGACATGCATAACGAATTTAGAATTTCACCATTGAGATTATTTCCAGAAAGTGATGCTTACCTTAATAGGGGCATCTTTTTTCCAATAACTCGAGAGACATTGCCTTTGAGCATATTAGGCTAAAGTATAGCACAAGTGCCAAAACTTAGCACAAGTGGACACTTAGGTGCCAAACTTCCAAAAAGTACATTTAAGTACCTTTTTTTGTTAAATGATGACATTTAAGTGTCAAGTTCGATGAATGTGGCTGGAAATTCGATGTGGCATATTTTTAATAATGTAAGTGGTCTATGTGGCACGCCGGAAAGCTGACTCGGCAATAAATATGCAAAACGATGTCGTTTTGCCGCAAAAATTGAATTTTAATGTATGTATTAATTAAAATGAATTAAAAGAACCAAAAAAAATTAAAAGAGTATGTGCAGCATTTGGCAAAGGCTTACTTAGCCCTTATTACTGCCATCCCACTGTCACTAGTAAGGGAGGGTCAGCCAAGGTTGCTGGCCCTTGGGCAAGGGTCAGCAACCTTAGCCAACCGCTTGCGAGGATTGCCAACCCTCGCCCAATAAAGCCAAGGGCTGCCGGCTGCTCGTTAGAGGCAAGAGAAAGCCCGCCTAGCTTGGACAAGGGCCAGCAATCCTTGTCCAAGCCAAGGCAAGGGCGGGTGACCCTTGCCTAGATCTAGGAGAGGGTTGCCACCCTCTTCTACCTCTGGTCGGCGAGGTTCGGCGGCCATTGCCACTACCTTACTAGCAATGGGACAGTAGCCACAGACGAGAGGGAGCCTTCTTGCATGTGTTTTCCCTCCTTTTTTATTTTTTAAAAAATAGAAAAAAATTAAAAAGGCAAATTTTCCCTTGAGCTCAAATCCTTCTTTGAAATTGATATAGTTACTTTGGGGCCTTATTTGAAATAAAATTCGCTTTAGGCCCTTATTTGAAAAAATGAGAACACTTCGAGTTATTATTTAAAATAATGTCCATTTCGAGCCTTTATTTAAGAAAATGATGACACTTCTTACCCTTCTTTGAAATTTTCCTCAAAAAGTCAGAGTCTTAAGCATGGCATGTGAAAATGAATAATGTTTGGACCATTTCTCGTTCTATATAAACATATGAGATACATATATGATATATATATATATATATGGAATATTCTTTGTGTTGTAAAATTATCGTAGAAACTTATTGAATTTTGCAATTAAATTAATGTCAAATCACCAGTGAAATAAATGATGAACAATAAAAGATATCAAAGATTTACGTAGTTTGCTCCGAGTGTCAGTTCTTAATCCACGAGAAAAGACAAGCAAATAATCCAGTAATGACCAGAGAATTAGAGACAATAGCTCACACTTTGAGTGTTTCCCACACTTAAATTAAGCCCAAACCCATATATATACTGTTTGCGAATAATAAACTCAGTTAGATGTAAACTCATAACACAAATCTCCCGATGTTGTGCAGCCAAAAGAAAGAGCTTCACCGTGCGATTTTATTCTTCTTTGCTTGTGGCTTGAAAGAATCAGAGTGAACCCACGCGCTAGTCCTTTTGTTGAAGACTCCACCGTACGACTTTTAAAGGAGTGAATATTTATCTTCTCCAACTGAACAAAAACAAATCATTTGTGCCCAAGAGATAAAAGAAAATCAGCAACTTCCTTATTTTAAGACCACTTCTCACCTTCAATCTGAATTAATCCAGATTTGCCTTGAATACCTAATTATCCCTACAATCCGTGGTCTACATCCTCCAATCGAATCGGGTTCTGTAATGGGTTTAAACTCGAGATAATATAACACTAAGAGATGTCATTTATAGGTTAACAAGTGACAATAGTGCTGTAGGTGACAGACTTCTTAGTCAATGTAAACTGAAATTTTTGGCTCATAGCATTGAGCGAATCATCATTCTATATTAAACATATAAATCTTATTTTATTGGAGAAGAGCAATAGAAATATATTTTCTTGATTACCAAACAAATAGAAAGAGAAAAAGTGGAAGAGTCTTAAGCAAGGCATGCAAAAGTGAATAAAGTTGGATCAATCCTCATTCTAAATTAAACATACATATCAACTTTCTTTCTATTTTTTATAAATACCTGAAAGAAAGAAATAAATATATATTGGAGAAAAATGTGCAAAACTTCATTTTAGAATGGGATAAGTATGTAGATTGCAGTAAACTTTTAACTGGGCTGAGTTGCAGATACTAATTCGAAGGTTCCAATGGTTTGGGACAAACATGTCGTTTGTATTCGCTATGTATCTCATTTCTATAATGTCATATTCTGAAAACTAGTGAAAGTTATGTCCTCCCCTACCAAATTATTGGACGTTACATAGACTTGAGAACCATCTGAAGCCAACCTTTCCTTTCATAAAAAAGTGAATGAAGTTGTTGGCGGTTCAAAAATTGAGAGTTTTGTTTGTTCAATCCCAAAAAGAGTTTTTTAATATCTTTTATAATAAAAGCCATGAGCTTAAGTACATAATAGATCCAAAAGAATTTGGGACGAGGAGACAACCAATTTAAAAGTGGTGAACTTCTCCCATGGGTTTTGACAATCTAGTGTGTAATGGAATTGGCTTCTCTAAAATAATATTGGACCTAGATGTCTGATAATTGGACTGATAAATCCCAAACTCCAATGATAAGTACACGAGCACCTATGGCGAATTTACTCCAAATGACCACAAAAAATTCAAATCGGTATATTTATGACAAATTTATCCCTAAATCGGTACACTTATGATAAATTTATCCCTAAACTAATCTTTTACTGCCAAAAACCCCAAACTAGTACTTTTGTGATAAATATACCTTTCGTTAAATTGGATTAATACCACAAAATTGATATAATTGTGATAAACGAAGAGTAAAATCCCAAACTAATATACCAGTTAATTGTCACGTATCATCAAACTTAGCAATTTGATAGTAAAATTTAATGAAAACTAACATAAAGTAAATTTATCACGAGTTTACTAGTTTAGGGTAAATTGTCAAAGGTTTATCAATTTAGGGTTTTTCGTAGTCAAAAAATTAATTTTTGGTAAATTTATTACAAATATATCAATTTGAGGTTTTTTACGATAGTAACCCAAGAATTAATTCCGAGGGACTCGGGCTGGGCTCTAGGGCCCTGCGCGAATATGGGCGGCAGATGGCTTGGGCTAAAGGCACAAATGGGCCTTGTCTTAAGCTCTCTCTTTCAACAAAACACGTGAAGGCCCAATTTGCCCAAACCAAATCAGACCCAAAACTCCTCTAAATGGGCCCTAACCAAGACGCACATGATTACTCCCAGCTCAGACTAACTTGAACCCAGCAAGTCCAAACCCTCCTAAAGCCCAATCAATCCCAAATTTAACAATCCAACCTAAGCCCAAGCTCGCCCAAAATTCATTAAACTTGTCTAAGCCCACTTCACCATTTCTATTTCTCTTTCTTTTTCCTCTCATGTTTTTCTCGACACAGAGCTGCCTGAGCTCTTCCGTTCTCTGCAACCTTAGTCACAAAACACTAAAATCTCAACGATAGGTTATATCGACTCCATCTTGAAGCGAGAAAGATATACTTCACCGTCGACCAGCTCCAGCCGCTGGGCTGACACCACTGCCCCCGTATTAACGGCCATCGCCGACTGCTGTGACAGTAAGGAAGAGGACGGAACTGAGCTTGTACAAATAAATTGGCCCAAACATCTCAATGGATCAATGGATCGAAACTCAGTCCATTAACTCGATTCTATTAACTCGCCACAAGCAGCCATGGACAACCGCAAAGTTATGCAAGACAAAGAACACAATGGGGAGGTGGGGCATGACATAAGGCCATAAACTCGATTAAAATAAGAAAAAAGAATGCAAAATGGATGAATCGACCATGAATGTTGCGATCTGATAGTGAAACAAACTTCATAGTGGTTTGGTTCGAGAGATGTTCATCAAACAATAACACAGCTTCATTTAGACATTTTTACAAACAGATGTAGCCAATTTGAGAGTGCTTGATACCTGGAGTACCAAAATCGGAAAAAAAATTAATCAGTTAAGGCGTGAATGGAAATCATTCTATTCTCCGAAATAATTTCTAATCAAAAATTATTCTTTTTTATTTTATTCCCGAGAACAATTTCTAAGTATTTGAAAGTATTTGGTAACTATCCAAAATTTTTATTTCCATGATAAAAATGTATTTGGTAAAACTCTTAAATTTTTTTGTTTCTTCTAATTTTTTAATACTTTTATTATATTTTCTTTTTTTTCTCTTTTTTTTCTTTTATCTTCTTCTTCCTCCTTTTGTGGCTAATCACTAGGCCATCGGTGAAGCTCAACCTCGCCTAGACTACAAGGTTGAGCCTTGCTGATGGCTAGGCAAGCTCACCAAAGCCTTACCACAGCAAGCTCACCAGTTCTCGCCTAGTCACTCGCCAGCCACCGCTGGCAGTGGGCGGTAGTAGCCCAGTGATGGGCTAGGAGGAGGAAGAAGAAGACAAAAAGGAATGAGAAGAAAAGAGAAGATGAAAATTGATTTTTGAAATTGTTCCC
Organism: Corymbia citriodora subsp. variegata; assembly: GCA_014858505.1. Lineage (NCBI taxonomy): Eukaryota > Viridiplantae > Streptophyta > Magnoliopsida > Myrtales > Myrtaceae > Corymbia > Corymbia citriodora. The sequence continues at coordinate 299,385 of MU089538.1, read as the reverse complement.
AGGAACAAGAAAGAATTTTTTTTTGTTTTATTTTTTATTATGATCCAAATCTATTTCCGGGAACAAACATTTTACCAAATAGATTTTTGTACCAAATCTATTCCCGAGACCAAAAGGACAGAATCAAACATTATTTGACAAATTAACAAATAGGCCCTCAAATGCCAACAATGAGAAATTCTAGGCAAAATATTGACATCGTATTTTTCCGGCAACATGAGCTCAAAACAATGTCATTTTTGGCGCTTACATGGCTAGACTTAGCTAAAACGACATTGTTTTTTGCCCAAATTCATTTTTTAATATAAATAATAATTAAATAATATGAATAACTAAAATTAATATAATTATTTTAGAAAAACACACACACACACACAAGCGAGAGGGAGCTCCCCTACCTATGGCCACCACCCCATGTCAATGAGGTGGTGACGATGGTCACAAAGGTAGCTAACACCTGGGCGAGGGCCAACGACCCTCGCCAACCGAGGGCTAGCGAATCTCACCCAGGTCAGGGCAAGGGTAGGTGACCGTCACCCAAATCTTGGAGAGGCTTGCCACTCTCTTCTTACTTCTAGTGAGGGCCTACCGACCCTTGCAACCATAAGCAGGGGAACCCCCTCCCACCTATGCTATTTTTTCTTTTAAATATATTAATTTTAGTTTGTAATATTATTTAATTATTATTTATATTTTAGATCAAATTCAGGCCAAAACAGCGTCGTTTTGACTGAGTCCAAGTTGACTCTGCTTTTTGGAAAGCCATCTCAACGATTTATATTATTAATATATGCTGTCAAATTTCCGGCCCTTTTCATCGGATTTGACACTTAAATTTCTAAATTTTCAAAAAAAGTTACATTTAAATATACATTTCGTAACTTTTGACATTTGAGTATCATTGTATCAAGTTTTGACACTTAAGCTATTCTTTTATCTCAATTCAACACACAACACAAAAGACAAGTTTGCACAAATTTAGTTTAAACATTTTCTTGAGTACACAATGAGCATAAATTGAAGAGAAGATATTGACGAATTCTTTAGAACTTGAACTCAGATTTAGATTTTCCCTAGAGGAGACTTTTGGAATGCACAAAAAGGTAGCAATCTTCTTGGGGTTGGCAAAGCCTATTGGTGGGGCGAGATGTCCTTGAACCACATACTCGATGGGCTGTAGGAGATGGGAAGAGCATTAGAATTAGGGAGGATGGATGGCTGTCCTCTAGCAATATAAATGGCCCAGCAAATCACTAGAACCCTTGTTTAGTGGCGGAATTGATTACCCAACAACCCAGGGAATGGGATACTAGCAAATAACTGACTTATTTGTTGAAAGGGTTGTAAAGGAGATTATTGCTATTCCTCTAGGCATGCATCCTAAACCAGACAAGATGATGTGGACAGCTAACCAATCTAACGAATACACGGTTAAAAGTGGCTACAACAGTATCCACAACACAAGCGAGCCCTCATTAGCAAACAATCCCACAACATCCTATCAAGTACCACATTCACTATGGACAAAAGTATGGCAGCTTCGAATTACCCCCAAAATCAGACTCCTAATCTGAAGCATATACAATAACGCCCTTCCTACAAAAGAAAATCTATATAAAAGGAAGGTGTTGTCTGATTTACTATACCCTCTTTACCCTCTTTGCCGCAAAGCACTCGAAACCATGGAGCATCTATTTATCTTATGTGACTAGACCAAAGCAATATGGTTAGAATAGAGCATAAAAGCCGACACTACCCCATCACATATTAGCCACATCGACAAATGGATCCACGAATTCCTCACCTCAATAGTAGAGCCATCTTCGAGGGCCCTATTTGCTGAGGTATTGTGGCAGATCTGGAAGCACCGAAATGCCACGATCTTCCAAGCTCAGCAACCCAACCCGCAAGCAACCCTCAAACACGCCCACACCATGACTCAACTATACGAGAAATGACACCTGCATCACCAGAATAGAACAAAGCAAACTCCATCAATTGAGCAAATTTGGACTCCTTGGCAGAAAACGAACTGAAGCTTAACGTTGATTGTTCCTAGAACAGAGAAATATTTATCGGATCTGTCGTCAGAATCAGCAGAAATGAAGATGGGCTGCTCATCGATGGCTTCGCTCGGTCAATTAACGCTTCCTCAGCTCAATCAAAGAAATCGTAGCTGTGAGAACTGTGTTGCTGTGGCTGAAGGAACTAAGGGAAACTCGAACTAATCTACACTTCAATTCACCAATTGATCTAAAGGTCTGCATATCCACCGACAACTTTTCGGTCTTCACTAGCATATTGGGCCACAAGGCCCCTTCATGGGCAGCCCATTCAATCACCCAAGATTGCTGAGCCCTGCTAAATTAATTACCATGGGTTTCTCTACAATGTAGCCCATGCGAAGCGAATCAAGCCGCGGATTGGGCCACAAAGGCTCACCAAGAAAAAACCTTTCCTGTGAATTGGGTTTCACACCCCCTTACTCTCTTTCGGCTATTTTATGTACAGATTTCCCCATTTCACAAACTCCTTATATGAGATCGTAATGCGAAGTTCTTATTTCTGATAATAATAATAATAACTCAGATTTAGACCCAAACAAACATCAGGGAGTGCTAGACACCAAAGAAATAAACTCAGTCAAGCACAAAGCACTCAAGAACCAGAGTAATTGAGCTCGGCTCATCTTTTAAATAGAGCAGGGCGATGTTATAATGCTAATAATGTGATTCCATATTTAGTTTATTATTGCCCGCATTAAAACTACGTGACAACTATGATCATCGCCCAATTTTAAGATAATTGTCTTGATGAGAGACACTATATGAAGGTGTTTGAATGGGGATATATGTACATTTAAGTCAAACCCTCTCATTAGCTGAAGAACAGATAATATGATAATCAGAAAATACACCATCAACGTTCATAGGGCGATTGGCTAAAAGCACCCATTCAAGACTGTGCGAATCTGAGCTTTGATCAAACTTCATCAATGGTTGGAGGTTAGTACAGAATTTTTCACATTCCACATTCGATCATGATTATGCATGAGTTTGGTTTATCCATGAATAATCATGATATTTAGTCTTCTGCAAAATATCTAATAGTTGGTATCAGAGCCTCTTAATATCTTTGCTTTGATGATTTTTCATGGAGTTTTGTATGAATTAAAAATCGGGACAATTAATGGCCGAAAGAGGAATTGGCAATTCTGATCAAATTTGGGCGACCCACCACCCAACTTTAGACTAGTACAGTCACACCGGCATGGGCAAGAAAAACGCTAAGTTAATTCAGCATTATGGTGATCGCCTAATTGTGCGATGGAAATCGCAATAGTTAGGATTTTGCATTTGGCGGAGTTTTGCTTGATTCCAGCACAAACTACGCATTAATCACAGAACAACAAATCCTTAACGTCAAACCATATCTACTCTATCTTGAACCGAAATGATATAATTCACCATCAACCACCTCCAGTTGCCGGACCACTATCTACCTTCATCTATCAATAGCATTCAGCCTTCACATTCTGGTGACCATCTCCAGTCCCTGCCAACTGAGCCGGGCAACGACAAAGTATTTATACCCGGGAAGAGCGAAAATACCAGGAACTAAAGTAGTAAAAGCGTAGACTTTGAACGTCACCGTCGGAGAGAACTCAAATCAATGACTCCAGATCACGTCGTCTCCGGCAACCACCATTGAGTGCCACGCGAACCCACGAAACATGGAACGAAAACAGGAGGAAGACATAGGATCAGACGCAACAAGCTTGATGATGCTATAATATGACTTGAAATCAGCTCTTAATGTTTACAAGTCAATCATTAACAAGCTATTTACACCAATTCTGCTATAGATCGAACAATATCATGAACAATTTTCTTTTTTTTTGGTCTCGTCTCAATGGTGTTTTATCAAACAGGTTATATGCTTCCTCTTGGGGATGAAACTAGGCGCTAATGAACTCAGATCAGAGACTACGTCCATTCAATACCAACATGTACTCAAATGAACCGAACATATACACTTTCCTCCTAAACATGCTGCAATCTGTTGAGAAAACTCCAACCAGATTTTGATGTAGACAAAACTTTTTAGTTCGAATGCTTATCTTAAAATAGGTACAAGAACAAGCATACTTCATTCGGAACATTATTGAGAGACTTTCAACAAAGTTTGCTCTATTAAAGACCTACATACTCATACATTATTTCAATTACTTTGAGAAGACTTATTTCCCACTATGACGAGTTCAGAACTTGGCTAACTTAGAATCTAGCACAAGTTTAGAATGAAGATAGACTCAAAACAAAGTTTACAACAGCTAGTGATCTGGTTTGGAGAGAAGTTCCAAATGAGGAAGCTACACTTATAGAAACTTGGATTCTGCTTACTAGGACGATCAGAATCATGTAGAGATTCAATCTATCTTTAACGGCCTCTAACAAGTAGACTAGAAGAAAATCCTCCTATGATTGGCTAATGGCTAGTATAGCGTAGAGCAATATTTAAGGAGATCATTACGTTGAAGAGGATAGAGACTAGAATCTGAAATTCCAAAGTCTATAACTTACTTCAATACTTACTTGTCTATTAAATGCTGTGAAAGTTGTGATTGTGAGAGAAGTACAAAAAAAAAAATGATTTAGTGAAATAGTGTGATCTATTACTGAATGTTTGCACTCAAAATTGTAATATCCTGTTGATCATATAGTAAAATACATGGACGTAGACTTAATCTAAAAAAAATCACTATAAATTTCATGTGCAATTCTCTTATCCCTAATCCTTTTACTTTATTACTTAAGTCTATTGCACACTCGCGGGTTATTTTTAAAGTATGTTTCATTGCATAACAAATTCTGAATCTTATTATAGAATCTGTCCCTTATTTAGACATTAAATCTTAACTTGTTTTATTCCGCATTAATTTGTGTCAAGATTTCTATTATTACCGATTCACCCCCCACCCCCACCCCCCCTCCCAACCCCCTCTAAGTGATCATGCTATCCTCCTCACAATCAACCAGCAATTAGGATGCACGAACAAGTCATGAATTTGCTCACTTATATCACTCAAGATTATCGTCGAACATATGGTAGAAATCTCAATTCAATGATCTAATGAGAGATTGGGCCTACGATTTGTGTTTATGTCAATCACAAATGCAACAAACAATTCCAAATCACTAATAAAACTAGAGTCAGAGACAATTTTCACACAAACCGCAACTGGACTCCTTTGTCTCTGCTATGCATGAAATGTAGATCTGAAAACAGGGGATGAACTCCTAGTTCAGGAACAGGGCTCAATAGAATCTGGCTTCGTCATTTCGTCGAACAACCTCTATCCAAACTCGACTCCTCTTCCACAGTTCTTCCGGTTGACGGATTACATCATGCCAAGATGCTGCGAGGGTGGTTATTGAAATTGAGCTGCACGGAGAAAACCTGAATTGCACTCTATCGTTGTTGAAACAAGAGATAGGCACATTGGAAACTTTAAATTTATCATTAAAATGCAATTGAATCTTAAAATTTGTGAAAAATACAATCAAGTCCTAAAAATTATCAAATTGGTTTGATCAAATATTTCTATTAAATATGTCTACTTTGGCTAATGGAAAATGCTGACTTAGCTTTTTTTTATTTTCTTTATCCTATGTGGCAATGACATTACTAAAACGACGTCATTTTAGCCAAAAATATGTTTTTATGATAATTTTAATTTTAAAAATAAGCTAATTATTAAAAAAAAAAAAAAAGGGGAGGGAAAAGCGGGTGAGGGGTACAGCCCTCGCCCCTACCCCACCCTTGCCAAGAAGGGTGGGGGATGACTGACAAGGGTCACCAAGACTCAACTCATGACTGGCGACCCTCGCCAACCACAAGCCTTGCCTATTGTTGGCAAGGTGATCCTCACCGGCCGTCCCCCACCCTCACTAGAAGCTGACGAGGGCTATAACCCTCACTGCCGGCCTCCCTCCCCCTTTTTTAATTTACCTTTATTTTTAAATTGAATTTAAATAAATTTTTCATTAGCCAAGTTGAATAGAGTGAATGGAAAGATCGATTGAACCAATTTAACAAATTTAGGATTCATTGTACTTTTACACATTTTAGAACTCGATTACATTTTCGGTATGAATTTTAGGATTTTTAATAAATATATCCCTTGAAACAACTTAGGGCTTAAAAGGACGACTCGCTGACCAATGGACTCATCACTTCAACCCCTCGTGGCGAAATACAGCCTCCACCAACTCTTCGGAAAAGAACGCGAGCCGTTGTCCTAAACTCTCGAATTCGTGTAGCTCTAGAATGCCACTTTCTAAATTTTCATTGAATCAGCTCAGACGTAAGAATTGTGGATGCTGAAGATGGTGATGGGCGCCGAGGGAAAAGCTTTGTTAGGGATTTGATGGATGAATTCTTAGTAAAGCGTACACATGTTAAATGGGTGGATCAGGTCAGGTTTGGGTCAGGTCATAAATGGTCCGACCTAAATTGACCCATTAACCCGCTTATGACCAATTTAAGCATAATATAAAATTTTTGACCCATACCCAACCCGACCCATACTCGACCCAACCCATATTGTTAAAACATTTCTCTATCTGATTAAACTTAGGAAAACTTATTCTTATAATCTTTTTTAAAGATTTTAAACTTATTCAAGTTCATTAACAACCCATGTATTTTAGTCTTTTTAATTTTTAAACCCATTATAGATACACCTGTCAAAATGGATGTATAACCCATTTATAACCTATTTAAGTATTAAATGAGTCATAAATGGGTTAGGCTTTATTTAAATGGGTTATACACTCATTTTAACAGGTGTAGTAAAGCATTCCAATTTTTGTTTGTTAACGGGCTCAATTATTTCAGGCTCTATCTTTAGGCCGAAACAATGACTTTGGGAATAGGCCACGCAAATTAAGCCGGGCTGAAGACGAATTGGACTGAGGTTGTGATGGGCCATTTAAGCTAAACAGATGATTTCGAAACAAAGGCTGCATTTGTTTGGGGAGAAAATTTCGTGATGAAACAAAAAAAAATTCAGAAATTTTTTTTTCAAGAAAATAGTTAGTTTTCCTTTTATTTGGTAATATGTGATTGAAAATGATTACAGTCCCTTGACTTTATCTTGGGCAAAAAAAATCAAATTTTTAAATTGTTTTCCCTTCTTCCTCTACCGATCATTGGTCCTCGATGACGGCTACAAGCGAGCTTGAGCTTACTGGGATCAAGTGAGTAGTGAGCTCACCGACCTTAACCAAGCCCAAGCCCACCAAGATCAATTGAGCTACAAGCTTGCTTGGATTTGGCAAGTCCTAAGCTCAACAACCTGTGTTATAGCCAACCACCAGGCTATTGACCATCACTAAGGCACAAGGTTGTTGAAGGAAGAACAAGAAAGAAGGTAAAATAAAAGGAAAAAGAAAGAAGGAAAAGAAAAAAGGAGAGAAAAATGGAAAAGTAAAGAAAAAAAATTAAATAATAAAAAATTTGATATTTTAAAATATTGTTATAAGAATAAAAGTTTTATTAACCACAAACCGAAGCTCAAGTGTCGAGGACCTACACACGATTTTTGTGGACTCGAGCCTAAGGGTTATGATCAGAATCGAGCATTAGGGACCTGAGTTTGGGTGCTAGAGCATCAACATGGCCGTTAGGGGTTCAAGCTTGACCTCAATGGACTAGGCGTGGACGCTAGGGGCCCAAGGACTTGGATCTCGAGACCAACCTCAATGGACTCGAACTTGGCTATGGAGAGACTTGGTCCTGAGCATTGAAACATGAGAACCAAAGTTGGGATTTGGATGCTCACACGTAAAGTTTCGAGTTCAAACTTCAATACCTACTAATATTTTGCAAAACATTTTCCAATTCTTTCAAAAAAAGAAATCATTTTCCTAGATTTAAGTTTCGGTAGGAAAATATTTTCTGTTGACTCATTTTTCTAAGCATATTAAACATAAGAAAAAGAGAAAAATTTTACTCGAAATAAACGGACCCAAAGATGGGTATGAATTTTCTGGGTTCTCTGATGCACGCGGTTGTGAATCTAAGTCGATGGGCTTGGACTAATGGACCTGAGCAAGGCGTGCGTGGACCGTAGCTTATTGGGCTGAACCGACAAGCAAAATGCACTTAAGCTTTGATTTTTTTGGGTTCATCATTCGTATATATATATATTTTATTCTTTTTACCATTTCTTCAATTTTTATTAATGTGCGTTCAATTATCATGACAGAAATTCAGGTGTAAACAGCACAGAGACTGGCCTCGCAAAATCAGTTCAATTCAGCAGAAGAATGGGGGTCCAGAGACAACGCCAACACCAGGGGCAATCTTGCTGTAGGCCAATTGTTAAATAAGTGTCCGCTTGTACTAGAAAAAGTCAAAGAACATTCTATGTGCACTTTTACGTACATACACATTTATGTAAATATTATCTGAGTTTCTTTTTATATAAAATGTTTTTTATTCACAACATTTGCTAAGCTTTGTATGTCAGAATTTGCTATATGGATCATACGACAGAATTTAGCTTTATTTTGCAGGGTCACAACATGACTATTGACTGTAGACGAGGCACTGTATAGAGCCAATTATGGCCCAAAAAATCTGCTCATCTACTAGGGTGAGACATACTCCGTCTCGATCAAAATCAATGTAAAACCATCAAGCAATTACCATATCACAATCAACATTGTGGGCCGAAACGCCACGGCCACAACCCCTTCTGGTCTGGCCATCCTCAATTACTTCCCGAACCACCCTAAGTGGGCCCCTTGCATTGTCTTGATCTGGAATGACATCGCAGCATAGAGCCTAGCAATCAAAGCCCATTAAGGATATGTCCACACTCCTTTGCCGAAATTGGACCAAGCGATTGTGTTCCTCAACACACATAGGTCCGCAAACAACTCGTCATTCAAGCTCCCGCACGCATTTGTAACTGGTCGCTCTCAAGGAGAATCTCCCCCACGTGTTTGATCACACCCGCTTGAATGCCCTAATCTTAGCCCTACAAGTCGTCCGTTAATCTAAGGATTTTCATTGGCTCTTACTAGAGCACAAGGCTAGAATTGAATGTGAATGAACGGCCACAATGAGGGTGCGCTTGGACTAGTTTGGGGGCTTTGCCCCCATTTGATTCCGTATATTTCATTTAGTTTAAGTGATGCTTGTTTTTGTCTAATTTCAAAGGATAGATTAAAGAACAAGACTTCACACCCATCCATTGAAAAATAATCCCAATTAGACATGCTCATGGGTTCTTTTGAGTGATCTAGTGTGTGATTGCCGGGATACTAGTTTTCTTTTCTTTTTTTCCTTTGCTTTCCCTTTGAGATGATTTGGAAACTAAAACATTACTTTTATGTTGAAAACTAATAAAGTTTCTACGCAACTCTACGTGTCAAAATTTGAAACAAAAACACTAATTTTTCATGCTCATGTTTAAAATACCCAAAATTACTTTCCCTCATTGGTGCAAGCTTTAGTTTACTCTTGTCCACTTGCCAAGAGCTGCTTCTTGTCTAGTTCTTTTGGCTTCGGCGACTACTTCCTATCTTTATTGGAACTGCATCGCTACAGTTGTTCTATGCCTAGTCATATAAATTTCATTTTATGTACAACTTGGAAAAATTCAAAGAATTAACAAAAAATATTAGTTTTAGATTTTTCTATGTTGCAATAAAGTTGTTTTTTTTTTGGTAATTGTAAGTATTATAGATGATTTTCACCAAAGAATGTACACAGATTGAGAATCCTCCCTAACAACTACTCAACATAATACACCGGATATGGGGATAGGGAAGGATACACCAAAGCAGGGGAATACAAATAGGGGGAAGGGGGAATATGCCTTATCCCTGTTACAAACCTCCTAGCTAAATATACTTGGGTCGATACCCCAACTACGCTGAAGCCTTCTATTTCGCGGTTCATCAGGTACTGATCTGCATGCCATCACTTTGTCTTTGACAACCTTAATAATATGTTGCTTCATGGTAGGCACAAAAAGGGTCGTCGACCGGAACAATATATCGTTCCTAGTCTTCCATATGACATAGCACAGCACCCCAAAAGAGAATTTTACAATGTCAAAATAAAAGCCATGTCTATCATACGTTTTGGCCATCCATAGGATGTTATCTAGCCACTGTCTGTTATACCACGGAATATTGCACCTTGTAGCCCAAAAGTTAGCTAGAGATTGGGATACATGACAATCAAAAAATAAATGTTCAATCGAGTCTGGAATGGCACGGCAAAGAGCACATTGAGCCCCAAAAATTCGACCATAGGACATAAGCATTACCTGAGTTGGAAGCCTTTTCTTGGAAATTAACCATAGTAGAAATTGGTGTCTCGGAACAATAGACTTATCCCATACAAAGGTTGCCCAAGGAACCGCTCCTCCTGTCCGCTATATCGATGACCAGGCTGAGGCAATCGAAAAATGCCCGGACTGATCCCTCGTCCAAGTGAACTTGTCCCGCGTCTAGCTTAGCGTGAGAATTGGAATTTGCATGGCTCGAATTTCTTGTAGCAAGGCTTGCCCATTTTGGGTAAAAAGATCCACCACTCTTGCTTCCTTTGCAAGTGACGAGTTGTAAATGTCTAAATGAGAATATATGTCAGAAAGAGGACCCCTCTCTAACCATGGGTCGAACCACAATGAGGTAGATAATCCATCACCCACTTTCCATTTAAACATGGTCTTGACTTCGTCCCGTAGGGCCAGGATTTTCCTCCATGCCCATGAACAAAAGGTTGGGGGCTTGGCTATCCAAAAGTATGCTCTCTTCAAATGATTTGAGTGTATCCATTTACACCAAAGGGATTCCTTATCAGTAAATAGAATCCAAATATGCTTAATCATAGCCGCTTTGTTGCCATCGCGGATCCTTCGGATGCCTAACCCACCTTCTTGTTTTAGATGACATATATCCTCCCAGGATACTTTGGCCCCCCCAACCCCAAGTGCAGGGCCTTTCCATAGGAATTGGCGGCAAATTTGCTCTATTTTCTCGACAACCAATGCAGGTAACCAGAAAATAGAAGCCTAATATGTTTGAATGGCATACAAAACTGATTTAATCAACTATAATCTCCCAGCAAATGATAGGAATCTATGAGTCCATGACTGTACTGTAGAGGTGAGAAGACATACCAGGGCATTGCAATCTACTTTGCTCAGTCTTGATGTGATTATTGGAACTCCAAGATATCTCACAGGTAGGGAGCCCTCTTTGAAGTTTAAAATCCGGAGGAGATCATTTCTCAATGCCTGGGACCCCCCGCAAAGAATACCTTGCTCTTGTTGTTGTTTGGGATGAGCCCACTCCACCGGGAGAAACGATCAAGGCCTTCCTTCATACTCGAGACCGAAGCAGTTTGTCCTTCACTAAAGATAAAAACATCGTCAGCAAAGAATAAATGCGTCAGCCGAGTGGCCTTACATCTCCAATAAAAGCGAAACTCCTGCCGATCAGCATACGTCTCAAGAATGCCCGAGAGCACTTCCATTGCAATAGTGAATAAGTATGGGGACACAGGATCACTCTGTCTAAGTCCCCGCCTGTTGCCAAAGAAGCCATGTAATTCCCCATTGATTGAGATCGAAAATTTTGGGGAATGTACACAGGACATAATCAAACCTGTGAAATGATCTGGAAATCCTATCGCCTTGAGGGAATTCTCCAGGAAGTTCCAGTTAAGTGTATCATAAGCTTTCCGGAAGTCCACCTTCATGGCGCACTTAGGAGAGTATGTATTCACATGGAAACCACTGAATAACTCCTGTGCAAAGAGTATGTTGTTGGTGATCCGTCTCCCCTGAATAAAAGCCGTCTGTGTAGGGCTTACTATCTCAGGGAGGATGGAAGCAATCCTGTTTGCCATAATCTTCGTAATACACTTATACACCGTATTACAGCAAGATATTGGGCGAAAATCATTCACCGTAGACACATTTTGAACTTTAGGGACAAGAGCAATAATAGTGCAGTTAATCTCCTTAAGTATGCGTCCATTGCGAAAAAAATCCATGATAGCCTCAGTGACAGATGGACCTACTATTTCCCAATTTTTCTTAAAAAACTCCACATTAAAACCATCTGGACCCGGTGCTTTCCCTTTTGCTAAAGAAAACATGGCATTCCTAATTTCTTGTGGAAGAACAGGATTAGATAGGGCACTAACCTGGTTTCCATTTAGCGTGCGCCGCAAGTATGTTCTGATCTCATCGCTGGCCGGGGCAACTATAGAGTCCACCGAATTAAATAATTTCTGGAAATGAGTGACAAAAGCATTCTAGATATCCTCCGGCGCCGTAATAACCTTGCCATCAGCTTCTACAAGCGATAGAATCCGGTTATGCAGGTGGTGACGGTTTACCGAATGGTGGAAGAATCGCGTGTTCTGATCCCCCTCCTTCAGGCACCTTATCCTGGATTTTTGCTTGTAGAATGACTCCTCTAGAGCCCTGAGGTCATAATACTCCTTGATTCGGGTTGCTACCATTTGGGCCAGCTCCAAATTATGGGGACTCCGTTCTAATTCCTCCTGAATGGCATGCAGCTCTCGTTTAGATTCTGACGTACGTCTCGATATATTCGAGAATGCCACCTTGTTGAGCTCCTTGAGTTTCCTTTTGAGACTCTTCAGCCTTGAACAAAGTATGAACATAGGGGTGCCACTAATATGTTCCTCCCAAGCTTGTTCAACCAACGAATTAAATTCCGGTGGGTCATCCAAGATTAAAGAACTTGAATGGCTTCCTTTCGGGCTAGGCTCCAAATACGCACCACCATAGGAGTGTGGTCTGATATACCGGGCAGAAGGAATGAAGCTTCAGAGAAAGAAAACTCCATACTCTACTTCTGATTGACTAGCACACGATCAATCTTCTGCTGTTCCTGTTTCCACCTGAAGAAGAAGACCAGGTATAACGGAAACCTACATACCTGAGGTCCTCCAATTCAGCTTGACGAATGCAATCACCGAACTCATCGAACACGGGTACCAAATGTCCGGGCTACCCTACCGGTCCGACGGGTCCTAATGGCGTTGAAGTCCCCCCCCCCCCCCGGAATCCATGGACCATCAGAGTGTGCCAAGCTTAATCTGATAATATCCCCCACAAGGGTCGACGCACACAAATGCATGTTCTCCATAAATTGTAGAGTAATGCAGACAAACTCCTGAAGATCTAATTTTAAGCATGCCATGTATTTTTGGCTAGACACAAAATCGCTAGCGAACTCCAAAGGGATGGTTCCACCCAATCCATATACGTCCTCTAGCCGAGCAACTATAATTTGCTACCCAATGCCATCCCGGAATTAAACTTGTAGATATCGGCACAAAACAGTGATGGGGCACTTTAGTTTCAATGAGTCCAAGGCAACTAATATTGTGAGTGCACACAAAATCTCTCACTTCATTTTGCCTAACCGGGTTCATCAATCCCCTTATATTCCAAAAGCCAAAATTCATCCAAAATTCCAAAAAAGATACAGCCATACCTAGCGTTGCCTTCCCCCCCGCCTCTTCCAGTCAGTTGCTGTTGCTGTGGAGACGGTTTTGTTGAGCATCCACTTGGTTCGTATCAGCCGAAAGGGTCGGCTAGGAGTCTGGCACAACAGATGTGTACTCTGTTGTATTCGTTCCTGCCTCCACCCCCGGAATGGCTGGAACATCTGCATTTGATGTTTCCTGATCAGATTATTCATCTTCCAAGGTACTTCCCATCTCCGATTCTCCCAGGTCATCCACATCTCCCAAATCATCCGCTGATGAATAGGTTGGATGAGTAATTTCTGGTGCAACAGAGACAGAACGTGCATTCATTTTCACCGGAAGTTCTCTTTGTCTATGCAAAGCCGAAGCCGAGCCCGCAGGAGATGATGATTGTGCCTTGTCTCGTCGCTCCCTTGTTCTGGTCCTCCGTCCCCCTGCTTGAGCGACAACCGGTGAAGCTTTCCTTTGTTCCTCAGCCGCAGCTGGCATGGAGGGTAGACCCGATTTAACGGGCTCATTTCTGATGACAGGCACCTCCTTCTGCAGTGGCAATTTTGCTTTCAGAGCAGCTGGAATCTGATCAGTGTTCAGCCTTGCTGACGTCCCTTGTACAGGTCGGTCCCGGGGTATAGTACCTTGAGCTTCTTGAAGTCCCTGGCCCTGGCTCATTCCACTACATTTATGCCCAAATACCCCACACTTCAGGCATGTAATGGGCCTCCATTCGTACTCCACATTGACCTCCCTCGTGATTTCTTTATACAAGACAATGACAGTATCTTGGTGCACATCAGTGGCTTTCAGTTCCACGCAAACACGTGCATAAGCTAACAATTTCATTTTCTCCGTATTCAGATCAACATGCAGTGGCTTCCCAATGAGACTTGCTATACCTCCGATTCCCCTAGTTGACCAGAGTACAAGGGGGATGTTTCTGAGGCGAATACAGACCGGAACGGTGGAATGATCTCCTTTCTTCAACTCAAGACAAGGGTACCATTACTGCAAGATGAGTGGAACATTTGTGACAGTTAAAGGCCCTTCGTCCAGTAGTTTCCTTCTATATTCAGCGTCTGGAATCCTGAAGAAGAAGAATCCGTGATCATCGGCCTTCACTTCAAGTACTTTAGGACCCCACACATGCTTCAAAGCTGTTTCAACCAGCTTAAACGGCAATTTCTTGCCTATGAAATACCCCACGAGGCACTACACCTAAGCCGGATCAACTGCCTCCAACGCATCATCAGGGAAATACGCCACAAGTTTGTTCTCATGCTACACGGGTGTGAAACAGGCTAGTTCATAGCCTTTGAGTGCCGTTCGGGCCACACTAGCTCAGGTTCTGGGCATTACTCCTTCTCTTTCTTGCTGCGCTTACTCAGAAGGGGGGAGACGGCTCTTCTGCGCGTCCCTGCTCTGGGGAAATCCCTCATTTTGATGTCCCGAAATGCCTTTCCGTCCATCTCCGGGAGGTAACTGGTGCAAATCAAACCCAGGCGGTGCACGGGAGGTCGCCTATGGTCGGAGCTCAACCGGGCGATCCCCATCGCCTTCCCCTGCTCGATGGCCAAACCAGGACACGGATCTAACAGAGGGAGCTCGGCTTCGACCTCTCCTAGTTCTATTCATCCCTCTAGGAGTTCTATGAGATGTAGAAGCCCCATTTCCATCAGCAAAACCCAGCCCAAAGGCCATTTCCCCAACAGACATCAAATTGCCCTCAATACCCAAAACCCTAGCTCAGATTCGAATTTGCCGAAGATTGAGACATACCTGGGTCCTGAGCTTTGGATATGTTGTAGTCCACCCCAAGAGGATGATTCCCTCCGAAAATGAGCTCCAATGGAGCCCTGTAGCCGGTGCAGCAGCTGCTGCAATTTCCTGATGAACAGTTGCCCGAGGAAGCAGTTTGGAGAGACACTAAGTTATTTCTAAGGTGAAAACCAGCACTTCGCAATAAAATTGTTGCGTTATGTATTTTTGAATTTTTGAGTATATATATTATTACGTAAAAGAAATTGAGAAATACAAAAAGATGAGGAAAAATAAAATGTGAAGAAAACAATGTAAGTACCACACTCGAAGTGGTTATACATTTTGGAAGCACTCATCTCACAATCTAGATTTATATCTAAGAGCCATTATCGTCCAATCTAGATTTGGATATGGTATTTATGTGCTCGTCCAATCTCTTCCAATCTAGACTTACATTTAGGAGCTTATTCAATCTATTTTTGGTATTTCCATAAGTAGACAGTGTTGAGGACGTTGAATCTAAGCATGTGCCACTCACTAGGCAAACCATAAGATTATGATGTGTGCTTATCATTTATGATAATTCGAAATTGAGTAATTAGCCTCCTCCACCTATTCGACAACCCAACATGCTGTAAATTAGGAAGCACCGACACTCTCCGAAAACTCACATGTTGTGTCGAACACTCTCCAACACTCTCCATTGTCTCCAACACTCTTTGACATTCAGTCAACTCTCCTCACACGCAAGTTCATAATTCCAATACGCACGGGGTCAATTTAAAAATTCTAAATAAATGAAGGGTCAAATGCAAATATGTAAAAAAAAATAATAAAAGAATAACAAAGGGAAAAAAAGAGAAATCTAGTCTTCTTTCTTCTTTTCTGACTCTCATTTTCCGTAATATATAATTCACCCCCAAGTTTTTAGTCTCTTTTCTTTAGACATGCACTGACACGAGAGTTTAAAATGTGGATCACTTATTGGAATGAAGTTGAATTTGTCAAATTGAAACAATGAATGATATTAATAAATTGTGAATTAATATTTTTAGTGTAAATTCATTCTAGGCTCTTTTTTATTATTTATTTATTTATGAATTTGAATCAAATAATTATAAAATGACAATGTATCGTGTATGTATAAAAAATATATATTTAATATACAACGTATTGAAATTATCTTTTATTTTAAATAATGTGTCGGCATGTTGTATAGTGTCAAGTCGCACGTTAGTGTCGGTGTTACTTAAATTGTAAGTGTGCGTTTCTTATTTTTACGTATCAATACCCATACATCATGCACTCCCAACTCCCCGTATATCTTTGTGGTCCTCAAGAGGAATATCTTTTAAGAATTTCATGTCAAGGGGATGCTAACGCCGAAACAGTTTAAAATCTTACTTAGGATCAACCTCTTATATATATATATATATATATATATATATATATATATATATCCGCTTACTATATTGGGCCGCCACGCAGCAGCAGGGATGACCTAATCTCTCTGAAATTATGAGAGTACGAATATCTTTCGAACCAAGGACAAGACAGTGATGCGGCACCATCTAAACCTTAGGTTCCGAAAATGCATTTTTATTCTCTCTGGTGAGGAGCGGCGAGGGCCGTGTGCGCGGAGGGGGCGAGAGCGATTTGCTAGAGCAGTGAAGAGGAAGAAGAAAAAGAAGGAGAACCCTAATCCCAATCCAATTTAGGGATTGCTTTTTTGGACGGATTTTGTTTTTTTTTTTTTCCAATTACAAACTTCAAGACAAAATTGCCCCGTTCTAATTCGTCAAAGAAAGTCGGCCAACAAAAATTTGGCCTATCGACGAGGTCAGTCTTTTATTTAAAACGATCAAATTTATTCTTTTTTTTTTAAATAACTTAATTCCATGCCTCTATTTAAAATTTAACCTTAATCAAAATGCATCAAAATCTCGTAACATAAACTCTAGCAACAATGATGTAGATGCAAACAAAGTACCTAAAGTATTGGGAAAATTTTAAAGAAAGGCTTGAAGTGTTCTCATTTTTTAAAATAAAGACTTAAAGTGAACATTATTTCAAATAAAACCCAAAAATACCATTATTTTCTCAAATAAAAACCTAAAGTGATTATGTTAATTTTAAAGAATGGTCTAATTTCATTTTTGTCTTATATCATTTTTTATTTTTTCTTCTCTTTTTCTTTTCTTTTTCCTTTTTCTAGTTTGTTCTTTCTTCTTTACTAGTGGCCAATCTCAAGCAATGGCTGACCATCAATGATGCCTAAAGAGGGCTACGCAAGGGACCTCGTCTAGGTTAGGCAATCCTTACCCTAGGGGGAGGCCGCCCTTGTAGGCCATAGGCGAGGTCAACCCTTGCTAGTGACCAATGAGGTGGGCTCACCACCTTTGTTGGCGATCGATGAGGGATGGCCTCACTCGCGCAAGGTCACCCTTGAAGCCACATCAAGGGTTATAGGTGCCCACAACTAGCGAAGGCTTGCAGACCCTTCCAATTATCAGTGTGGGCTTGTAGGGCCTCAACTAGTGGCCAAGGTTGTCAAAAGGGGGAAAAAAAGGAGAAGAAAAGAGAAGGGTAAAATAAAAAAATTCAAATTGTCTTTTGACGAAAATGTCCTTGATTGTCCAAAATATTGAGCCAACCAGTGATTGGCAATATTAGATTCTTATTTGAAATTGACATGGTCACTTTAGATCATTATTTGATAATGTAAGGACAATTTAAATTCTTATTTGAAATTTTTCCTAAAATGTTTTATACATCCCTGAGTTGGACAACATTATAGGGAAAAACAAACCTCCCCTTTGGACCGCAGAACTGGATCTTACTCTCTGAAATTCAGTAAATTGATTAATTTTTTTGTCGGTAGAAATGTATGCACTGTATCCTACCGCCTAGAGGCTAATCGCTCTGCTTAATTTCTGGCTTACGGAGAAAGACGCTTGACGTGGGCGCACGTTGTCAACATTGGCTAATTACGGTGATTTTGTCAAAAGAGGATCCAGAAGTGATTGATTCAGCTTCCCGGTCAGGTTTTCGCCGGCGTTGGGGCATTTTCGTCCAAAGACTCTTTAATTTATTTTTTTATTCTTTTTCTTTCCTTTCTTCACTGTTCATCTTCTTCTTCAATGTCCAACAACTTCAATAAGATTTAACCAAGCACAATGCGATCAGCCGACCACCATCCTCCGCCTTGCCGTCGCCGCCGCCGCCACATCCCCACACTTCCGAAAACCGCCATCTCTCTCTCCACACACTCGCCCCTGGGGATACTTGGAACTCACAACTTTTCGAAGAGTTTCCCGACAGCTGATTTTCATCGGCTACGAATTCAACCGGGATTTTGCCGGCGGGGGTGATCGCTCGATACCGCCGCGAACTGCACCATTCTGCACGCCAAAACAAAGCCATCCCGTTCCTTGACTTGCCTCGGTTTCAACCACCGCCACCGTGAATCGAAGCAAACGTCAGGACTCCACGTTGGGCCCGCAAGTCGCCATCCCAAACAGCAGATACCAAATCAAAACCTCACAATCCCCGCACCTAATCCCGAAATTGCCCAAAATCACCACACTCAAGTGATGTACTTATCAACAATGAGTCGCGCTCATCGGATTTCGCCTGGATGCCACGGGAAAATCACCGCCAGAATCGAGCCCTAGGATACAATTTGAGCTGCACAACGCCGAGAACAACCAGCTTATTCGTCTTGGAAGCCACTCAGGGCCATTAACGCCAGTCGCCGATCGTTGCCACTGCCGTCGGAGGGCTCGTCACCGCTGCCTGGTTTTTCAATCACCCTGAAATCAAGCCCTACGGCCTGGTTTTGGGGTCGCCCATGTCGCCACGTCCTCTAGTCTAAGCCAATCCGTGGTTATCGATTGCTTTCAAGCTCGTGCAATTAATGAAGAGTCGGGCGGCGTTCCGAAAAGAGGAAGATGATGAACCGAAGAGGCTTGGATGAAAAACGAAGAAGAAGATGAAGGGAGGAAAGAAAGAAAATCAAAGGAGTCTTTAGACGAAAATGCTCCCAAAGATGGCCCGAAAATATGACATGCAATATGCATGTGCTCACTGGCCGGCAAATATTTGGCCGACTGGAATGCTAAGCCCC
This sequence comes from Corymbia citriodora subsp. variegata, assembly GCA_014858505.1. Lineage (NCBI taxonomy): Eukaryota > Viridiplantae > Streptophyta > Magnoliopsida > Myrtales > Myrtaceae > Corymbia > Corymbia citriodora. The sequence continues at coordinate 279,950 of MU089538.1, read as the reverse complement.
AATTCTTATATGAGATAATGTTTATTTTGAATTGTCTTTTGAGAAAATACTCATTTTAGATTCTTATCTGAAATTTTATTATCCAACGAGTAAAGCATAAATGTTATTTCCTTACGAAGAAGTTGAAAAGCAGACTTGTTTTTATTATTATTATGTATGAACCAAGCCTGTTTTAGCGTCGATGTTCTGGTTTAATGAAAAAGGACCCTCACATCGACTTTGGGACTTAGTGAAGCTCAAGAAACCTTTAAAAGCATTCAAATAATCCATCTATAATATTAATAAAAATGAGAATCGTTATCTAATTTGTACCCTAAAGTTAAAAAAAATTGCTAAAAGCCAAAAAGACATTTCGAGCCCCTTTATTTTTTGGCCCCAGTTGTTTAGACTGCAAAGTGGAAAGTGCCATTTTTTTTTTTTATAGAAATGAAAGGATGTGAGATTAGAGAAATTAATGTGTATACGGTTTTGGTGTAACGTAATTTTCCCCAATTCTCCCTTGCAAAACCATTGTAAATTTTCTAGGTGTACCTGCGGAGTTAGGCCCAATGCGTTAGAAGCCAAATTCAAGCAAATGCATGCGTCCAACACATCGGTGGATGAAGCTTGAAGGCATCTCTCGAGGATTATAAGGTCAACTCCTAAATCCTCGGTTGATCAACTCCTAGATCAGGCGGCCCTCCCCAAAGCCGACGACCTTTACCGGCCCTTAGCCTAAACATAAAAAATAAAGAGAAAAAAAGAAAATCATATAATATTACAAAAAATTCAAAAAATGATTAAAATATTATTAAAAATGTTCACGTAAAGCGCGATCGTGCTAGGTTGGACAACCGGTGTGCATGTCAATAGTCTCTGACCAAAATTGGTCAGATAGACTTAATTAGCAAAGTATGAAAATATTATCAATTAAATTGAAACAATTAAAAAGTTTGAAACTAAATTGGTACAATAATAGGTTTAAGACTTTTTTGTTAATTTCCCGCTCATAAAATCATTGATTATAGTAGGTCACATGCTCTTATTCCAAAATTACATAAAAAAAATTTACCATCAAATTACTAATAAAAAATTAAGAGATAAGTGCAAAAGAAGTATAAAAACTTATTGTGACAGTACAATTGAGAGTAGGAGTGAATATGGTTTCAAGTTCTGAAAATTGGGTATCTATTTTGACTAGTAGTTTCCAAGTTTTAGATTAGTGGAACTTAGAATCTGTAATATGTAACCTAAAACCTAGAATAAGTTTTTGTGTTTTTATTAGTTCATATCTTCGCGTGATCTTGCGGTATTTCTTAATGTTCAATCCGAGTTTCCATTTTATGACTAAAACTTTTATTTTGTTAATGTTTCATATATTTTGTATGTTTAAATATAAGTTATGGTTAGTGAATTATAACAGTAAATGGTGGTTATTAAAGGTGATAATTCACTGCAATCATTCAATTAATAATAAAAATGAAACCTAAGTAGATCGTGATATTGTAATTGGGTAAGTTTCAGATTCTAAATTCCAGGGTGCATAGGGTAGATTCCAAATTCCCAAAAATGAGGAAAATATTCCAACAAGTAGATTTCGGGCTCCAAGTAGAATTTGGAACCATTTACTCCTAATTGAGACTATGTTTGTTTGAGTCAAAGCATTTCCTACGAATTAGTTTTCTGGAATTTCCCGCATTTGATTTGTTGAAAATAATAAGTTAACGGAAAACCATTTACGTTTCAAGAATATGTGCATGCTTAAAGTTAGGAAAATGATTTCCCCAACCTAAACTAAAAAAATAATTTCTTGAAAATAATTTTCTTTTAGGGAAATAACCATAAAAAACCCTAAACTGTATTTTCTGTCTAGAACCATGCCAACTGTAACATATTTAATCCTAAAATTTATCTTATGACATCAAAAATTCTAAATTTGCACCTGTGTGACATATTATTCATTCATCAAGATTATGTCAAATGATTATTTAGCCAAAACAACATCGTCGTCATTCAATACCATTTGTCTTGTGTTGTCTATCTAAGAAGATTTTTAACGATGTTCATTGATGAAATTTTGATGGAGATTAAATATGTTATACAAGTATAAATTTAAAGTTTTTGGTAATATAAAAAGAGATGGCAATATGGCCTGTCGAGCCCGCGGAGGTCGTGCGTTCTTGTAAGGTTGAGCCAGATCGGATCTTGAATATTAAAAAAAAAGAAAGAAGAAGAAGAGATGGGCAATACGTTTTACTTGGGACGACCCTCACGTGTGAATATTCAATATTGATTGCGTTACAAGTCGTTGGACGTGAGCCTTTAAAGGTAACAAGTGAGAAAGGAGGAAAAAGAGATGGCAACTTAAAGTGAGAAAGTCTAAAGACTAGTGCAAGGAATCAAAGAAACCCAACGGCGGCATCATTCGTATTTTTGAAAAGGGAGACCAAAAGGATTGATTCTGAATCTCGACATGACATGGGAGCATAAGATCTAGGATGGAAATCCGTACGCGCTATGAGGCGGAAAAAGACGGGCTTAGAACGTGACTCCACGGATGTTGGGCGAATGAGGACAAAAGCGGCCACGAGACTGATGATCAAAGCGCACATCATTCGAGCCCCGAACCCCAAAAAGGGATCTGATTCATTCACCAACTGATAGGGAGAAAGGTACATAGGTTCCGTCAGGTTCAAGTAAAAAAGAAACATGTTTTCTGAAGTCAAAAGTTCACCTTGGTGGAGGAAGCTTTCTTTCATAAGATTGGGCCGGAAAGTTGTCACACGGCATTGTTATGCTATATCAAGAAACACCACCTCTTTTGCCGTTACAAACGGTTTCGGGATCCTCCCAAAACATACAAATAGTACAATGACACCTACTCTGTTTAGGGCGAACACGCGTGGAGTCGAGGTCGTCGCTGCCACTACACCGTTTTAAGAATTTTATAATTTCTTAAATCTCTTTTATTTTCTGTTTTTTCTTCTTTTTTTCGCTTCCTCGCGGTCCGTCTTCCTGGAAAAAGCCTGACGAGGTCTTCGTGGCCCCACAGGTGACTCTTTCTCGCAGAGGAAAAAAAAAATACAGAAAAACAAAGCAAAGGGAAAAAGGAAAATAAAAATTTGAGAAATTATATAAATACCAAATACGTATTAAAATATTATTAAAAATTATCCAAATTGACGTTAGCTGTGTCATGTAAGACAGTCGGCATCCATGTCAATGATTTTCGGCTAAAATTGATCGAATGAAGTCGATTGATAAAATGTAAAAATGTTTATGATTGGAGTGGTAAAAATGTAATAGATTTAAAATTTTTTGTACAATTTTCACACAAGCAAGCGAACTTAGCTAGAGATGGAAGAAATTGCTAGTAAGAGGTGGAGGTAATCTGTTATAATTAGAAAAAAAAATCATCAATTTATTTCTTCATTTCTCATGCGTTATGTTGAGTTGAGTAATTAATTTGGTAGACTAAAAAAAAGGGAAAGATATATGCCGCTCCCTTTGTTTCGTAAAAAGTAAATGACTTATAAATTATTTTTAGAAAAATGATTGCTTATTTCACTTGAAATAATTAGTCCATAAAAAATATTTTTCATTATCAACAACAGTTTATGTCTAAATATTTTCATAAACAATAAAAATATTTTTTGTTTATACGTTTTGGTAAGATACACAAGCGATCATCTATATTTATTTTTCGCGGAATAACGCAATGGGTTCAATACATTCTGATCAAAGTGTAATCACTTATTGAGATGGAACTATGTTAACTGATGGTTTTATTAACTAGAACCACATTGAAGACTTGATCATGTTTTGATCATGTTTACCTATTAATCTTTAATGTTTTTTCCCATATATATATTTAGACCCATCAAGACCATGATCACTCATTAATTCACTTTAAACTCTTCACATGCTCATGTTATTTGAATAAAGTTTTATGACAATTTAAAAAAAAAGGTAAACGAACAAAAAAATAGATGTTAGTAAAATAACCTCTAAAATAACCTGAAGATTAAAATTTTTATAGAAAAACCGGAAAAAGTACCAAGTGTTGTGATGGTACAAAATCCGAAGGCTTTACAGAGAGTATGTTTTCGGAGCAACGTTCATCGAAAGGCAAAGGGCACGAGCTGCGGGACGCGGTAACGTGCCGCGTGGATTTATCGCCGGTAGAGACTGCTTAGTTGGAGACTCGGAGTAGCTGTTTAACTCCGATGGGCTGTCTTCAGCCCTCGAACGGTTCGGTGGATCGTTCCTTAGGAAGCCGATGTTTGAATAATAAAAAATTGAAAGTCTGGTTTTTAGATTTGATTGTTGGTGTCGTTCAAAGAAAGTTCTGATTCATGATAGGCGGCCGAAGAATGAATATAAAAGCTGCAAACGTTTAAGGAAGAAGAGCTACCGAAGATGAAGAATGCCAACAAAGGTCAACGAAGAATCTTCCACAGATTTCAAATGCGTTTATCGTATTGACTTTCTTTGTGTGCAGGCTAACTTTGTGGACTCTCTGTTTTCCTTCATTTATTGTCGTCAGACATTTGTTCTAAGTTGTATGCGTCCTGCCATTATAAAAGGTTGGGAAGTTCATATTTGTAGATAAACACTGAAGCAAAAAGCATTTGCAATTCAATAAAATCTTCCTCCGGTTATTATTTGAGCTCTTGTTTCAAATTTCCAAAGTTATTATTTTGATTCCAGAAACTGATGTCGTGCCGTGAAGCCAACAACGAAAAACCACGAAGTGCCAAATATTCATTTATTAGCTTATGTAATGTCTAGACTGAGCACAGCGTTATTTTATCCTCCACGATGACGAGTGCATAAGAGCCAGTTGACACGATACACGTTAAATACTCTGCAAATCACCATCACTCGCAGAAATTTTCATGTGATTTCAGTAGGTAACATCTAATTTTTTTAGCTCAAAAGCCTTGATGCCTCGATCAATTGCATCTCGGTTTATGAATCCTCCCGTACTCGTGATCTTTTGTAAGTGGAGCTTGGGGTTATAAGGTGAAGAGTGAATAATACAACTAGTTCGAGGGGTTGACATCATATCGATTGATGTTAGGAGTTTTAAAATTGAACGAATATAATTTTTAAGAGTTTTGAAGGTGGAGTTGATCTCCTATGCACGAACTAGTCGGGAGCTGATGTCGCTTTCCTAATGAGATCATGGTAAGTCAAAATTAATTGTCGAGCCTAAAGTGATATATTATCTCGCTCGATAAACTAGACGCCCGAGCTAAATTGGACGTGATATAATCTCGCCTAAGGAAGCTATTTTCCGTATTATTATATGGAACAACTAATGACTGAAGACTAGTTTGGTATGTTTTGCTCTTGCTAGGTGTCGCACGAATTATTCCGCAATCAAGGAACTACTGAACCATGACACATGGCCTTGATCCAGACTCCCTAGCGATACACTCCTCCTTTCCAATTAAAAAAATAAATAGAGAAAAATTCAACATTAGATAGCGGCGACAACTCAAACCGCGTCAAGAAGTCCCGTTCTTCGTTTTTCGCCACGTCATATGTATTTTTTGTTCTTCCCAAGAGAGGATCGAACAATTTGATTTCTCAAGGCTTATCCAAAGTTACCAAGCATTTCAATTATATACATATAGGGAGTATGGATCGGGGCCATGTATGTTTAATTTATAATATAATTTACTGATCATAACTTATCATGAAATATTTATAAAGTAAAATTCTTGATTATAAAATGAAAATTCGGACTAACAATTTTAGATTACACACCCATTATCGAACGTCATAGACTCTAAATAGATGTTGGGATTTGTAAAAGGGTAGGTTCTAGATTCCAAGGTAAACACAGTAAATTCCAAATTTAAAATGAAACTCGGAACCACATACCATTATTCTCACTGCTATCACAACAATAGTATACTTCATCTCCGAATATTTTAATTGAATAATTAAGTATAACAATTTTGACGATAGACCACTTCAATCTAAATATATATTGCAGAAATTATCCTCGTCTTGAATTTTTTTAATTGAAAATAAAGTACTGAAACTTTGTATGACAGTGCAATTTAGGTAGTTTAACCAATTCGACCTAAATTTATTGGGGCAAAATCTTACAAAGTCTGCTATATACAAAACGTGGGAACAAAATTAATGGATTCACTATGAACCCATTTACAACCCACTTAACTCATTTAAGAGGTGTCTATGATTTCATATTGAAGTTGAATGCTATTAATTTGTGCTGCTAGGTTTGGTGGTTTATTAACATAGGACAAGTCAATGAGATTCTTATGCTATGGTTAGAGGATAGCTAAAATATGCTAACATCAACAAAGAAATTTTTTCTATAAATAGAAATATTGGCACATTGCAAGCAGACGAGCACTTGCCCACGAGTCGGTCACATCAATTAGAAAAGCGATTTTGCAAAACAAATCTCAGTGTCCCTAGCATTATTCATATCATCATGATGAGACTGAATATATTTAGATGGACTAATAGACATGATTGACATGCAAATACAATAGTTTTGGTGGGGACCATAGCCACAAGATGGTGCTTCCCAAGATTTGCAAGGACAAGTAAAGGCGAGTACATCATTTGCAAATGAGAGCATCAACGACAAATCAACAGATCTGTCCCTTTTGTTACTGATGTTAGGGGTGAATATCATTCTAAAGTAGAACAAAACCTGACCCATTCTGAAGGTCTAATTCTAAATTCCAGGGTATCCAAAATAGATTCCAAATTCCAAAATCTAAAATACATGTTCTAATAAGTAGGTTCTAAGTTTTAAGTCACCCTTATTTACAAGTACCATTTTGCTATTTAAACTTGAGTTGATTTGCTCAAGCCAAAGCAAAGCTATGGATTGTAAACAACTGGATATAGTCATTGAATCTTTGTTTGGTTGTGGCGTACCTAAAAAGTCTAGAAAATTAGGTAACTGTAGCCCTTTTTTCGTTTCAAAATCAGGAAAAAATAACATAAATGAAAAATTAGGCTTAACTAAAAATGAAACAAAAAAGAAGAAGAAATTGATCGGTTTCCGGGTAGACACGGGAATCCATAATAGGGTAGACTCCAAATTCTAGCATATGCAAAGTAGGTTCTAAATTTCAGAAAATGAGGAATTTATATCGATGAGTAAATTCCAGATTTCATATAGTGATACTCCATCGTTGAACATCTAGCTTCAAGGCACGATAATATATGCGATCATGCCCTTTAGTATAACATGCCAGACAGAAAATTCAGTTCCGGTAAGGGAAAGGAAAACCATATTTTATTACATGAGGAATGCTATGTTTTTCTCATGATTTACCAAATTAAAAAGATGGCAGTAAAAGGCAACCATAACACGGCTATAGCTCCAAAAGGATATCTTGATATTAGTGTCTTGTGATGTTTTCCAATGCAAAAGCTTCAAATTTTATGAAGTAATTCGTAGGCATCACATGTACATTACTCTAGCAACTGCAACATTTTTATTGTTATACTTTTCCTAGTAATTTCTTCTTCTTTTTGGCCTTTTCTTTTGGGGCGCCTGGGATGGCGGGGAGCGCAAGTTGGGGTCTTGTTTTGGCTGTATTAGGCGGGGACAGGACTTGTGGTCCCTCGCATGCCCCTTATGTGAATCGGTGCAATTTTTCGTTCACACCATCTGAAATTTCTCCATTGCAGCATCGATCTACCGCCAGCTTTTCTGACATTATACTTCTGGCCATAATCCTCATGATTTCAGCGCTGATGATATTCAATCCTGTCAATTGAATCGTCGATCTCCTTCGAAGAAACTTTTGTCCTCCCATGACCACCAGCCAACGATACCCGTAATTTCCTTTAAAACCATTTATCTCTGTCAACAGCTTATAAGGGTCTGCTCCCTTTCATCATTCCCTCCTCCAATTTAGAGCGGTAAGTGCCGTACGCAGAGCAGGCGAGAGCGAATTTGCTTGAGTAGCGGAGGGGAAGAAGAAAGAAGGAAGAACCCTAATCCCAATTCAATTTGGGGATTGTGATTTTGGACGGAATTTTTTTTTTACCCAATTACGAATTTTAGACAAAATTACCCTCTAATTCGTCAAAAAATGTTAAGGCCTATCAACAAGTTCAATCCTTAATTTGAGACAATCAAATTTTTTTTCTTTTAAATAATTTAATTTCATGACTCTATTTAAAATTTAACCTAAATCAAGATGCAAATGATGTCAGTGCAAAATCTCATAACGTGAACAATAGCAACAAGGACCAACCAAAAGAAAAAAAAAAAAAAACCTCTAGCAACAAGGAGGTAGACTCAAGCAAACAGAGTGTCTAAAATGTTTTAAATGTCAACTTCGGTCGGACCCCATTATAGGGAAAAATAAATGGACAAATTAACCTTCCCTTTGGGCTGCAGAACTGGATTCACTCTCTGAAATTCAGTAAATCGATCTTTTTTTTCTGTCGAGAGAAACGTATGCACTTTATCCCACCGTCTAGAGGCTAGCCACTGTATTTTCTTTGAATAATATTTTTTTTATTAATTTTCTCTTTAAATATATATAATTTGTGGCTTATATAGAAAGACCTTTCGGTTGTATATAAAACCGAAGAGCGATTCTGTTGCGTAATTATTTGCACTACTTAATTTATTAAAACAATCTCTATAGATCAAATCTAAAAATTTGCATTACATTTCTTTTGTACTAACACGAGACCAGTTAATTCTTGCGGAGGAGATTTTTTCATTGTACTTTTTCGTATGATTAATTTTGGGATAGTGTCTTAGAATTTGGTGATTTTTTTTATTATATTTTAAGCTAGTTATTTGATTAGCTCAAGACTGAGATAGCTATTTGGTCATCTTCATTTACTAATTTCCTTTACCTGGGGATTCTAGATTAGAAAGTTCTAAATATTTAAGGTGATTTTGTTTATCATTTAGCGATAATTTGATTAGATTAGATACTTTTCTAGTAAGGTTAATTTCGGATCACCCAAAGGAGGGTACTCAATTAGTTTCATAGAGGATACCAAACAGTTTTGATCCTCTTTTTTTTCAGAAATATAAAAAAAAAAAAATTGAGCCTGAGGACGTATGTTGCGAGTTTACTCGTCTTTATCACCTGTTCCCACTGTCATTTATATGAAAAAAAAACGTTTCAAATAAGAGCTATGTATTTTGTCGAAAGAGTATCGTGAAGAGATTAATTCAGTTTCGGGGGAGGGCCAATCTTTGCCAGCAAAGTATTCGCTGGCATAGGGGCATTTTCGTCCAAAGATTTTCATTTCGGCTCATGCCGCTGTCCATAGCGGGGCCTTTAAACTGCTATCACCGCCACTTCAATCGGTAACATAAAGGCAGCAGCATCACCCTGCTCCCCTCCTCCTCCTCCTCCTCCTCCTCCTCCCATCTTCATCTTCTTCATAGTGGTGGTCAACATTCGCCCCCACAAACTCCGTCTGTTCGACCCATTTTCATCTGTCACGTGTTCCGGTTTCCGCCACCTCGAAAGATGAGGAGCTTCATCGCATTCGCATGGCTCCTCTGTGCATCGGCGATTGTGGCATCGGCGGAGGCCAGGTTTCTTCCCCTCCGTTGGGATGTGAAGGAGAAACTAGACCCCAAAAACATGAAGCTGATCACTATCAACGACCAGCCCCAGGCGCCGACCTTAAAGTTGAAAAAGCAGGACCACATCTTAGTGAATGTTACCAACAACCTGGAAGAGCCGCTCGCTCTCCGTTTCGGGGGACTCCGACTGGTACGCAGCCAATCACACACAAACAATTTAATGTAGGTCATACGGTCAATTGTTTGAAGATCGTCGTTCTTGAATACACTTGCAGATCGAAAGTACGCCCTGTCATGAAACAAATGGCTTTATCTTGCCTCGAAAAGCGTGTGCTTATCGTCTTGTCGCTGATCAGGTAAGTGCCGTGAACATCGCAAAAAGATTCATCTCCTGAACACTGGTCCATATGTTGTTTGAAAGGAGCAGAAGCTTTAGATGACATTGTATCTCCTAATTTTTGATAGGTCGGCAAGTTCTCGTACCAGTCAGAATTCAAATTCAAAGCGATGTTGGATTAGATGGGTTGATTGTGGTTTCGTCTCCGGACAACAAGCATCCATAGGACACTAGCAAACTTGACTTAACTTCTGTACAAAAGAGTGTTGATGCAGGACAAGATTATCGAGATCAACTGAAATTCACATTTTTTATGATAGTTTTTTTTTTTAATTCCAAATACGTTTGGATTTATGCAGAGTTCTCGAGAGGATATTTCTGAGCTTTTGTTTATTGTTCTACTGTCATTTCCAATTGTACCTCTTCATATTGGATTTATGATCCATAGTAATTTGATGTTAATTATTGGGATTTGGTTGTGTGTGTGTTTTAGGATTCTTGAAAATAGCCCAGAAGCTTGTGATTTAGTTTTTGGTGCAGCAAGTAGGGGAAAATAGTTTTTAATTTTTGGTGCCAACAGCAAGGCCTCTGTTTTCGTTTTTGAATGATCTTAACCTGCATTTCTCAGCGCTTTCCTTCTATAGGCTCACCTGTGGATGCGTACTTTGCCAGCTTTGTGGTCTCTTGCTATTGATTGTAATGGCCACGACACCACCAACTGCTGCTTTTGGCATTCCACTTGGGATTGGGATGAGATGATTTGAGATCTCTAGTCTTAGAGAGCTTGCTGGATGAGAGCAGAGCAGACTGTGCTGGAGGAAGGCATCACAGCAGCAATCCTTTCTTGTTGAAGGAAACCCTGCATGTTGTGGTCCAGCTAATCAGGAGAGAATCAATAGATTCCTTTTCGAGAGCTATTCATCCTTTCTGAATGCAGCATACAACTATGTGTTGCATTGCGCTCTCCAAGTGTGCTCGTTTCAACTGATGGGCCGTAGCCTGTTTTTACTAGGTCAGTAGAAACTGCTGTCCTTGTATAGGAGTCATGAATTGCAAGTAGAACATCTTTGAGTGCTGCTGGAAGAGCCTTCCAGAATTCATTCACAAATTCATTTCCCTTGCGCTTGCTGTTTTGCAGTATGTCATTTGCAAGATATAATAGAGGAACTTTTTGAACCATTTCTGAATTGTGAAATTGCTTATCCCATGTTGCAACAACCAGCTCTGCCTTACTTCGATGAAATATACACCAATGTGAGAAAGCTGTGAATAGTACAAAAAGGAAAACAAAACCATAAGAATCAAAATTACAGCAATAAAGTGAAAAGCATTCCTAATCTAGGCTGAAGTTCAATGTAACCTTGATGACACGAGATATTTCCAATAACTGGCAGTGTCCTAGCAGACCAGAATGATCGAGCACTTCAGGATTCTATATGACGACAGTCAAGAACAAGAGAAATTGATCCCAAAAGCAAAACCTACAGCCAATGACCTAAATTGTATATTACCATGCTTGACATTTCCTTCACTATACACAAACCTCAACTTGTTACACCACTCGGCATTATCTTCAGACAATACCTACACTGTAACAACCAAAATTTCAAATTGCTCAAAACAGAGTATATGGGTCTTTTGTAAATCTGTATCTCAAAGAACATGTACGCATCAATGGATGCAGAGAAACCAAAGGCCATCTGCTAAATTCCCTAGATCAGTCATAACCATCTTGAACAGTATTACAAGGATGGAATTTGGGAAAAACTTAGGACAGAAAAATGAATGTGTGTTCACATTTGACCATAGAGAACCAGCAACTGCAAATTTCAAAAACTACGCTTAAAACTATAATCCCACTTGGGATCCAGAGCCACTAAACAGCATCTAACCAACCACTTGCAGACGAAGGCATGAAAATATACATCTTAACCATGATAACCATTATCCTACACAAATCCTAAACTAGATATTCGCTACGAAAACAGGTTTCCAGTAACGCCAAGACACGGAAATGAACAAAATACTATGAAGGGAGTGCACACAAAGTGAGGACGAGAATAAGATGGTATTACTCTCAATGCACTGCTGTGTGCTGTTGAGCTTGGACAGCTTGTCCGCAAGTATCTGCTCGCTGAATACGCTATTCATCGGAACTGGACACTCGCCGGCACAGGAATTCAGACTTATCCGCAGCGACGAAATCCCTAAGAACGACGTTCATCCACAGAAAACCCGCTCATAGCTCCCGAATCTTAGACGCAGCATCGAACCAAGAACCCTGCCATCACAAGAAACGAAACAACCACGTCGCGGAACCGATCAAGATTCGGTTATTCGAACGTAAAGAGGCCTCAATTGGAGGAGCGACCCATCGCCGAATCAAGAACCGGAGCAACTCCCGGGGAGCGACCCCCCAATGCCAACCGGAGAGTCGAGGAAGATTGGCGAGACCCAGCACGGAAGCAGAAATGGGCAGGTGGCCGGAATCACCAGAAAGGGCGGAACACCAAGATTCACCGAGATTCAAGAACAAGAAAAGCCGCTCGCCGGGAAAGCGGAAGAGGGACGAAGCCGGGCACCACTGCAAAACCCTAGAAGAGGGTTTTACACGTGGGCAGAGAGAGAGAGAGAGAGAGAGAGGAGGGAGAAGCGGCAGAGGAGGAAGAGCGAGGGAGGGAGGGAGGGTGGCCAGGCCTTTTGAACAGGGGAGGAGCCTCCTCAGATGGTAACTTGGAAAGGCAACTGAACTGGAAGATGAAGTTTACAACCCATACATCTTCTTTTGTTTGGCAATCTAATTAATGTATTTTAGGAGGAAGTAAATCTCCACTAATTTAATTCCACACCTTATTTAGATCTTACTCGTCCTGGATTTTTTCTTTTCAGAGAAATTACTATGAAATATACTTTTTTTTTTACGATACACTGTGACGAATCATATACCCGATGAATTATATAAATCCCTTTTTTCTTTTAAAAATTGAGCTCGATTCGCTTCATCAATCACTGGTCTTGTGATCGCTCGTTTCAACATTACCAGATACTTAAAGCGGGTGAAATTTCTGTGTTCCGTTATTGTATGTTATTGAAATTGCATGGATGTTGGTTACTTAGGCGACCGATAGAGACATAATTCTGAGAGACATAATTCTGAGTAAGCTTTAGTTATTGTTTATCGATGTTGACCGAAAATGAATAGGACTGTTAAGAACGAACTCCTAAAATTCGTGAAATAAACCGCTTTCTAAAAGGATTCTTCGATGAGTATGTTTATTTTTAAATAAAAATATGAATCTTTTGTGCCAACAAAATAATCATTCTTCTTTTTTTCTATAAAAAATGGAAAATTGAGCCCTCGTCTTTCTTTAAAATTAAACTATTGAACAAGAGAACCTTCATAATTCACCTCTTAAGTGGAGGGTAACAGTATGTGCCAAACCAAATTATGTATTGAATGCATAAATCTAAATACGTCTTTTATTTGGGTACATGAAATCAATGAGATTGCACATACCATGTCGAAGCAAAAACAAGAAACCCATGATGTCAGTGGCCTCATGATCCTTACTGTTAGAATGCATATGTGAGTAGTGTTAGAAAAATCTCACATAAAAGAATTGGTGTGATATAGAGCATTCAATATATTCTAGTTGGCTTATAGGGTGAATTCAAATGAATATATTAATAGGCTCAAATTTGGACTCACTCATGATAATCTCCACAGACGAAAGATATTAGGCTTTTATTGTGAACTCATAACAAATTGGTATCAAAGCCAGTGGTCAATTGGTGGAGTTTCAGCGTTTGGCGAATGAAATTGGACATAATTTCCGAATGATGTGACTTGTGGCAATACAAGCCAATGGTAGATTGCATATTTTGAAGCAGAAGAATACCCACATTAAAAAGCAGCAAATCTAACGCTAAATTCTCACATGAAAGAAAGATTGTTAGGATTCATGAATAAGTTGTGTTAGAAAAACCACTCACACATAATAGGGAGATTTATTTAATTTTTTTGGTCGAAAGAGGGAGATTGTTTTGTTAAGATGTAAATGTGAGTTTTGTTAGAAAAATCCCTAGGCGAAATGTATTGATCTTCTACTAAACGCTCCTAACAATTATCCTTTGATTATTTTGACTTACAATTATGATCTTACTTAGTTTGTCCTCGCATTTGATATAGTGATAATAAATTTTCAACGGTACTTTGGGAAGAAAAGAGAACATTGAAATACGCATTTTACTAATTTTTGATCATTTTGTCCTCTTCAAAATTGCATAGGAGAATTTCTTACAGAATTAATATCATGATAGAAAGTTGTCAATCGTTACATCCTTATATGTTATTCTGGGTTCTCTTCTATTTGTTCCTTCTTTTAAGTGCCTTTAGAGTTTCGACTAGATGCTTGCATGCAAATTTGAGTGTTTGGTTATCAAGTCACTTTAGTATATAATTACGCTCTAATCAGTTATTAGTTAAGTTTTTAGGAAATCAACGACAATCAATATGATGAATTATAAAATTGTAGTATAGAGGTGATCACTAGGAGGGTTCTAGCTAGTCTAGGTTTGAAGATTGAGCCTACTGCGTTGTCTAAGTCCATCCATCATATTTATAAAAAAAAAAAAAACCAATAATTTTCAGGTCGGGCTGGGTTAAAGACGAGGGTGCTGGACTTTCTGGTGTAATAGAATTGTCTGAACGCGCCCATTAACCTCTCAAGCTTAGGTGGGTTTGGGTAGGCTAAGCGGCCACCCGTCAGTTGATTACCTTCATTGACAATACAATAAAGGGTACATTCTGGGGATTTATTAATAACAATGCCCAAAAAACTTTTGATAGAAAAGAGTAAAAAACATTATTACTTATATACTTCCTCAACTTTAGATAATTATTAAAATATTCTTCATCCTACAATTCTTTTAGTTTGTAAATCGGAAAATGATATTAATAATATCACAATTTTCGTATGTCGCTCTTTTGATACCATACTTTTTTATTGATAATTGTCATAATTTTTAGATAATATTCACGTGAGTAAACATCAACAATTTCCATTGTTGGAAATCTGTCATGGTATTAATTTGACATAAAATCGTTCAACTATACTTGCCAGGGAAATGGTGTCATCAAAATCATGTAGAACAATGTTGTTTACCCTTTCCCTACCCCACATTGACAAATTGTGCTTAAATTAAGTCCAATCGGAACGTTAACCTTACATTTTCATCTGCAAGTCAAAAAATTGCCAAAGGTGGGGCTTATCTTGCTCATCCTCTCAACGAGATGCCAGCCTGCAAATTTGAGCGTTTGATTATCAAGCTACTTCAGTAAATTATCTCTCTGATCAGTTATTAATTAAGGTTTTAGAAAATCACGAACAAAATCATATTATAAATCAAAATTTTCTAGTACAAAGGTGATCAATGGGAGGGTTTGGTTAGGCTGCGTTTGAAGATCGGGCCTAATTTGTTAACCAAGCCCATCCATTATATAAAAATCATTTTACAAATTCTCTGGTTGAGCCAGGTTAAAGATGAGCAAGTTGTCTAAACCCACCATTTACCTCCTAGGTCTAGGTGTGCCTAGGTAGGCCGAAAGTTTGACTTAAAGGAACATTTTTATGCAAAAAGTCAAAGTTTGACTCGGGTTGACTTTATTCCAAAAGTCAATCCAAAAGTCAATCATTTGACTTTTCAGTTTTTTTGTGTGAAATAGATAGAAAATTACCTTCTAAGGCTAGGCCAACAAATAGAATTGAGAAATAATGCTTTCTGTTCGAAAAATGGGCTCCATCACGATTAGAAACCCCAACTTTGATTTTTCTACATTTATCGGTACATTGACTAAAAATCAGGTGCCAACAATCTAGACCGTGTTATGGACCTAGCCATCCACGGACCTACTATGCCCAACCCAAGCTACAAGGGCCCAAAGCCATTTTTGGCCAAATTTCGATAAGGGCATCTAGTGAGAAAGTCCGAACTAGCCTAATTAAGCCCTAGCCAAATCTAGCACTGCTCGAAAATTTGTATGTAAAAAAATTCACAATAAGCGAGCTTGGAAAAGACCTTGCCTGATCTAGACCCGTCCAATGATTACCTATACTCAAGTCACCACTTAAAGCATTAGACCATTGAAGCCATGACAACATCATTTGTCATTTTTTTTTCAAGTATGTGCAATATTTGTGACCTAAAATGTTGTTTATGACGTTACTTTCCCCGCCTTTGTGCACTTAAAAATTAGGTTTCAACATAATCTCGATTTTTTTTCTTGATTGAACAAAAAATTTTTTTTTACTTTATTTCTTTTTTGTCAAAATCTTATGTATGACTTTAATTCCAAGGATTTCCTCGGGTTAATTGTGAACTGTTTGTGGGTCATGTAGCTATATCTCTCACTTAACTCGCTCACATTGAAAAAATGGAATTGATATTTAATGCGATGATTATTAATCAATGTTTAATTGAAAAATAAGGAAGAACTAAGATATCGACTGTCAAATATTTGATCGATAAAATTATCTAACACGTGATTCATGGAAATAATCTTGGCCAAAATAATCTGCCTTTTCTTAACTACCCCTCCCGGCCAAATGCCATAACTCCGCCATTGGATTGCTTGCCTTTGGTCGGAAGATGGACTTAGTTTAGTAAATGATGAAAAATCATTGAAATAGGTGGTAATTTGAGAGAATCTAGTAACTATTTATTCTTTCATGGAAGCGTATCGCCAGACAAATTTTGTTGCTAACATGTTTTGATTGCTATGGACACATTTCAAATGTTATTAGCACAAAACAGTTTAATTTTTACCCTAAGGAACCGTAGACTCATCCAATGGGGTGAGTTCGACTCACATACTTGGCTCATTTTACATTATAAGATATACGCCTTGGTTAATAGGAGAAAAGCAAGAGATTTATTTCTTTTTTATATATCTTAATGGAAAGACAGTGACCGACCCAAAAAAATAAAATGGAAAGACAGTGAGAAATGTTGGAGAACAGTGAGCACGACTTATTTATTACTTGAAACTTCCATAGCAATCTTCCATCTTGAAGAAAAAGAGTGCCAAATTCATAGCTGCTACCGTGGCGCATGTCTCTGGAATTGGATAAACCCATCTGTACTTTCATGCAAGTGTCACCTGTGACTCACAAATGTGAGAACCAATGCTAGAATAAATTAGCAATGTCTGTCAACAAACTAAATGAGTATGACGAAAAGAACATATGATGATTTTACTTACTAAATAACTGCATATTTGTGTAATTGAAATTGAAAAGCTCTCTTCAACCAAAGCATGGTAATCATCCTCACAATTAACAATTTATTGATTATCCTATCCAGTACCTGAATATAGGAGATCCTCCAAGATTGTTTGAAATGTAATATGATGCAGAATCCCATCAATGCCATTGTGAAACCCGATCCCAATCCTGAATAAAACCAAAGAATAACAAAGTCTCCTTGATTAGACTCATCTTCAATCGAATTGTGATCGTCTTGGCTGCCTAGATCATCATGGTCATCTCTAGGACAATCTTTCAAAAGAGGAGCTCCGCAAAGTCCATCGTTGCCGCGATAACTAGACCAATTGTCTAGAGTGCTTAGATGGTTGCCTGATGGAACTTGACCAGATAAATTGTTGAAGGAAAGATCCAAATGACTTAGAAAGTCTAGATTGGATATACTTGGAGGGATTTCCCCTGATAGCATGTTATTGGATAAATCTAGTGATTCTAAACCCCTCAAGTTGCCAATATCTAAAGGGATTTTTCCAATCAGCTTATTTTGAGAGAGATTCAAATTCTGAAGTCGAGCAAGCATCATCAGCCCTTCTGGTATTTGTCCGTCTAATGCATTGCTTGAAAGGTCAATGGAAAATAAATAAGGAAGTGTGCTGGTAAATTCTCTGCTTGTTCCTTTCATATCAACCATCATGGAAAACCCCTTGATAGATCTGAAATACAAAGTGGAATTGGACCACATTCGTGAGAAGTTGTTGAAACAATGAGGAATCCCTCCAGAAAGGTTGTTATGCTTTAGGCTTAAATACTGGAGATCAGCAAGATGGCATAGCTGCAAAGGAATGTCACCGGTGAAGTAATTCCTCCCAAGATCAATTATCTCAAATGATCTATGATTACCAAATAGAGGAAGTCTACCACTGAATTGATTGTCACTGAGATCGAGGATTACCAAATCAAGCTTTAGTAAACATTTTGGAAGCAGTCCATTCAAGCCATTTTTATGTAGGTCTAGAACTTCTAATTGCTCCAAATGACACAGAGATTCTGGAAAATTACCATTCAACTTGTTATCTGCCAATGCAATCCATTCTAGAATAGCCTGCGACTTCCTCCAACATTGCGGAAGTCTCCCAAACAATTGGTTCTTAGAGAGATCAAGAAAAGATAATTCATCATACATGCATAATGAATTTGGAATTTCACCACTGAGGTTATTTCCAGATAGTGATACTTGCACTAATAGGGACATCTTTTTTCCAATAATTTGGGAGACATTGCCTCTAAGCATATTGTTTGAGAGATCCAACCGTTCAATGTTAGATAGAATGTCAGGCAACCAATGGGGAACTTCATCTAAGATGCTAGCATTTGACAAGTCTAATGCCAAGATGTTTCTTTGCGTTTGAAGCCAATTTGGGAATTCTGGTCCCACCTTACAGCTTGACATGAGAATCTCTTGAATTTGGAAAGGAGGAACCCAAGAGGCACTAACATTTATAACAAGCTCGTTCGAATAAATCTTCAACTTGGTCAAGCTGGAGAGATTTGCAAAATGAAGTTCGTTGACAATTCCATCCAATTGATTATTACCAAAGTCCATCACCTCTAGATTGAATATTTGCCCAATACTTTTCGGAATGTTCCCGCTCAATTTGTTAAAAGAGAGGTACAACATTCTCAGAGATGATAGTTGGCCCATAGTAGCAGGAATAGGACCAGAAATCGAGTTTTGTGAAAGATCAAGGAATTCAAGATCTTTGAAATTTCCAAATTGATTGGGCAAGTGACCACTGAAATTGTTGTTGGAAACATCGATAGTCTTCAGGTTACTTCGTTCACAAATGAAAGCACCATCTTTGGTGTTGAAAATTCTCCCGCTAAATTTGTTAGAATTCAACTTGAGTACTTGCATATTGCAGAAAATGCTGGAGTTTTTCACAAGTTCACCTTCCATCCTATTTGACGAGACATCGAGGAATCTAAGCCGTTGACTATTTTCAAGGATGACAGTGGGGAACATGCCTTGGAGATCATTACCACTTAAATCAAGATGTTCAAGTTTGCTAAGGTTTTGAATCCAAGGAGGAATAGATGAATTCATGGAGTTTTGACTCAAATCAAGGAATCTAAGAGAAGTGAAATTGATAGGCAGAGAGATAGAAGCATCTTCCAAATCACATTCTGTCAATAATAAAAACTCCAAGGAGGAAAGCATGTTTATAGGATTTAACCAGTCTTTGGGGTTGATAAGGGAGGTATAAGACAAGTCCAAGTACTGCAAGTTAGAAAATGTCGATAGCGATCGAAGGTTCTCAGTTCTTAAAGAGGGCTCCCACAAGCTCCACCCACTAAGATCCAAGTATTTTAAGCTAGAAAGGTTACTAAGTTGATTGGAAATATATCCATGGCCTGCAAATGAGAGGTTGATATACTCTAGCTTATGAAGAGAAGTTAAGAACTTTCGGGTTTTATGGGTTTCAAAATCATTGAAACTAAGGTCTAGATACTTCAAAAACTTCAGCTCATTTAGAGCAGGATGTATCTTACCTCCCAAGTTGCAACTCTCTAGATCATCACAGGGATTACGAAGATTGAGCTTTGAGACATGACCAGTCTTCTCGCTGCATTTGACTCCTTCCCACTCGCAACAACCCTCGCCAGTCCACGACCCTAGGCGCCCAAAAGGATCATTGAGATTTTTCTTGAACTTCAAAAGAGCTTCCCTCTCAGCGCCAATACAACTTACATTTGTTAAGGCTTTGGTATGACTGAATTCCAAGGATTGAATGAAAAAGAGTCCGCACAAAAGTGTAGGCACAAAGCTAGTATAAAAGTAAGACGCCATTTTGATTCAACATGTACCTGAGAACTTCCATTTATAGTGGCCAAAAAAACATTTCCCTTAAGGAAGATATTATTTTGTTTATTAAAAAAAGAAAGAAAGGAGGTCTTAACATATTTTTAAAGTCCTTTTCTCTCATCGCTCCACCTAAAAAATATTCTTTCCAAGTCAAGCCTTACAAAACCCGTCAAATAATCAAGACATCATATATTCAAAAGGTACTTTTTCCATGAAGAGGTGGGACCCTGAGATGCGCGACCCACGCTTGAGACCCTAAAAAAAAAAAAAAAATCAATGCGGGAGTCATGATCCGGAGGCTGAGGTTTCAAATTTCGATGTATTCCGCTTGTTTTCTTTTCTTTTTTGCTCTCAAGATTGATGCTGTGCAAGTGAAAGTGGGTATTTTGTCTTTAGGTAAAACGATCCTCAAGTAGAGACCGTTTGAGATGAGTATGAATGATTTATGAGCTGTTTCTCTTTAATATAGAATTTGGGGGGCTAGAAAATATGTTATGTTGGCAATGAGCCATGAAAATAAATATTGGACGACGCCAAAGCCGTCTTAATTTCCTTTTCAGCAAAAATTTCTAAAGTCTAAGATTAAAGTTGTCGGAGTTGATCGAGGCCTATGGTTCGTTGTTTTCTTTGGCAAAGTTTCCCGTTTTCAGATCAACAAGGTTCTTCTTTCTTCCTTTTTAAGAGTTACATTTGCCATATTGCTCGTCATTATCACCATCACTCAAGATCCAACTTAATAGACACACATGTTTCAAATATTAAAGTTTTCTGTTCCAAGGGAGGGGAATAGAAATGTTTTGCTGTTCTCTAATTTGCATGTGGTGGTGAATCTGATGACTTGCCATTGCAGCAAATTGAGTAGATACGTACTATGATAAATTATAATTAAAGACGACAATTTATGGTAACGTGCAGAAATACCGCATGCTATATAGATCATTTAGACAATTGACTTGAATCGTTAATTATGCAGGTCTCACAAAAAGGTTAAATGATCCAGATGGACTTGGTCTATACAATCTATATCTCACGTGGAAAATTCTCCTAAGAGAGTGGTTTATGGGTTCACACATAGTGTGGCAGGTGACATGACTTCTTAGTCAATCTAGACTAAAAATTTTTGCCATTCATCATTTTACATTAGGTCAAAATTGCTTTTTATAACCAACTGGAAAGAAAGAAATATTGGAGCATAGTGAGCACAAGTTCATTATCACTTGAGACTTCAATAGCAATTTTCTGCCGTAGAAAGGAGGAACCATAATTTCATAGCGGGGTAGTTGTGCATATCTCCAGACTGGCAAGCTCGAGCTTCACCCCTATCGACAAGCGTAAGCCTCACCACAAGCTCCAACTCGTTGGCCTTAAGCATCATTAGATCAGCGAGCCTTTTCAAGGCCAACAAGCTCAAGGATCGCTAGAATTCGACCGGTCTCAGGCAAGCTTGAGTGCACCTCGCCTTTGGCCAATCGCCAACTATAGCCGTGGCCAGCGACTAACTGAAGAAGGAGGAGGAGGAGGAAAAGAAAAAAAGAAAAAAATAATTATTAAAAAGAGTGCATAGAGGAAAATCAAATCGGATTTTGCACATTAAAAGGTGGAAAATATTTTCTAGTTCATTTTTAGGTTTTAGCTGAACACCTGAAAATATTATCATTTTCCTAAAAAATGGTTTTCTATACAATATTTTCTAGAAATACCACATTTTCTACGAAATAACGGAATCTAAACTTTCCATTGACTTGACCTTATCAGCATGAATCTTCACTTATATTTCGCACAACAACCATGCCTTCTATTTAGGGCTGATGTTGATAAGAGTGATCTGTTGTCAACACGAACATGTGATGTAGCTGAAATAAATTTCCTAAAGATTACTTCATTGGTGGATCCCTTAGCAGTCTAGCTGTACATTGAAGAAATTGTTCAGCAAAGATGACATACGGGAGTGCCAAAAGTTGGCACGGAGGGACACTTAAGTGCCAAAACTTACAAATGGTACACTTAAGTGCCACTTTTCAAAAAAAATGGATCACTAAGTGCCAAGTTGCCGAAACCCTACCAGAAATCCAACGTGGCATTTTTTTATTAATTTTTTTGCCTACGTGGCTCGCCGGAAATTGAAACGATGAAAAATCAGCGCAAAACGACGTCGTTTTTGCGCTGACGTGGATTTTAAAAATTATTAATTAAATAAGATTAAATAATTTAAAAAATAAATTATTTTAAAATTTATTAATTTAAAAAAGAAAAAAAAAAAGAAAAAAAAGGGGGAAATTGGCAAGGGCTATGCAACCCTCATCCCCGCCACCGTCGCCGGTAAGGGCCAGGGATGGTGGGGCGGCAATGGTGGCGGCGGTGAGGGCTGCACAGCCCTCATCGATCCCCTTTTATTTTCTATTTTTTTTAATAAAATCGATTTTAATTTTTTTAAAATCTGACGTGGACAATTTTGTTTTTTTAAAATCTAACGTGGATAATTTTTTTTATTAAAATTGCCACGTGGAATTTTTATTTTGAAAAAAATGCTCCATTAGCAAATGAAGTCGCCGGAAAATGGACACGTGGCAATTTGGTCAGATTTTCTCGCCGTTGGCACTTAAGTGATCCATTTTGCTTCGATTTTGGCACTTAAGTGTACCGTTTCTAATTTTTGGCACTTAAGTGTCCCTCCGTGCCAACTTTTGGCACTTCTGGGGTCCGTACCCCCTTATATTTCGCACAACAACCATGCCTTCTATTTAGGGCTGATGTTGATAAGAATGATCCGTTGTCAACACGAACATGTGATGTAGCTGAAATAAATTTCCTGAAGATTACCTCGTTGGTGGATCCCTTAGCAGTCTAGCTGTACATTGAAGAAATTGTTCAGCAAAGATACCATATAAATTTGCAGTCAAAGTCCTTGTGGAAAAAACATGACCAGATATAAAACTATATCCCTTTGTCTGGACAGTGACTTTCGTTCTTATGCAATTCATACAGGAGAAAACTCGGCCAAGAAGAAAGTTTGGTAAGTCCACCCAATAATTTTGTATTCTATAAAGAGTTCAATTAAATGGAGCACTCATTACTCCCAACTATCAATTTCTTGGACAACTGTGGGGCTGTTTTATGTTTGTATATCTTTACTTGACAACATATCCAAAGCTTTGGTAATAATATCTGAAAAAATACCAATGCATATTAAATTATTCTTATAATTTTTTTTTGAAAAATTAAAAATAATTTGATATATATAGTACTTAATTTACCATCCCAATCGTCAACACCAAAATTTTCGCTTGAAGGCTTTCATTCATAAGAAAACTAAGGATTGAATTCGTCCGATATCAGTATAATTGAACCCCTAAACCAAAACATCACTTCTGTCTAGTTCTGCGCTCACATTTTTTGCTGTATTTCTCTACCTTTAGATATTATGGACATTTAGGTGGCCATGACCTTTGTGGTCAAGATCATATGAGAGAGAGAGAGAGAGAGAGAGAGAGAGAGAGAGAGAGAGAGAGAGAGAGTAACTTGCGATGAGAAACAACGATTGGGACGTAGATGACAACGAGGACATGAGCATGGGTATGCGATGGAGGCACGACTTGAGGTTTGCGGCGGTGGTAGAGACATACAAGAGGTGGGAAATAGAGACGAGTAGGGAAAATTTAGGATTTTTATTGTCTTGGATGAGATCCTAGGTATGACAATCTAAGAGGGGACTGGTGAATTGGTTAGAATTGAAATTTTAATCAATTTCCAAACTTAAGGATCAAAGCTACTGCACTATTTATTCTTGCTTATGTTTCAAATATATTTCCAGGAACAAAAGTTTTACCAATGGAATTTATGTACCAAATATATTCTTGAGAAAAAAATGATAGAATCAAACACTATTTGACAAGTTAACAAATAGGCCCTCAAGTGCCAACAGTGAGAAATTCTGGCCAAAATATTGACGTGGCATTTTTTCGGCAATATGAGCTCAAAACAATGTCGTTTTGGGCGCTTACATGACTAGACTTAGCCAAAACGACATTGTTTTTTGCCCAAATTTGACATTTAATATAAATAATACTAATAACTAAAATTAATATAATTATTTAAAGAAAAACACACAGCCGGGAGGGGGCTCCCCCACTTGTGGCGCCCAATTGCTGATGAGGTGGCAACAATGGTTGCGAAGGTAGCCAACACCTAGGCGAGGGCCAACAACCCTCACCAACTGGAGGCGAGGGCCAGCAAATCTCGCCTAGGCTGGGGCGAGGGCAAGTTCTACCCAAATTTGGGAGAGGCTTGCCGTCCTCTTCCTGCTTCTGGCGAGGGCCAACCGACCCTTGCGACCACAAGCGGGGGAACCCCCTCCCACCTATGCTATTTTTTTCTTTTAAATATATTAAATATATTAAATATATTAAATATATTTTTTATTTATATTTTAAATCGAATTCGAGCCAAAACGACGTCATTTTGGCTCAGTCTAAGTTGACTTTGCTTTCTAGAAAGCCATCTCACTGATTTATATTATTAAAATATGCGATGTCAAATTTCTAGCCCCTTTCCAGAAAATCTACTTTATTAAAGACCTACTTACTCATACATTATTTCAACTACTTTAAGAATACTTATTTCACACTCTGATGAGTTCAGAACTTGGCTAACTTAGAATCTAGCACAAGTTCATAACGAAGACAAAGAACAAAGTTTACAACATTTAGTGATCTGGTATGGATTTCAATTTCTTAAATTATATTGATTGAATTAATCTAATTGATTGACAAAATGAATCCTGGAGAGAAGTTCCAAATGAGGAAGCTACACTTATAAAAACCTAGATTCTGCTTATATGGGCAATCAAAATCATGTAGAGATTCAATCTCTGTCTTTAACGGCCTCTAACAGGAAGATTGGAAGAAAATCCTCCTATGATTGGCTAATGGCTAGTACGGTGTAGAGCAATATTTAAGGAGATCATTACGTCGAAGAGGATAGAGACTAGAATCTGAAATTCCAAAGTATAAAACTTATTTCGATACTTACTTGTCTATCAAATGATGTGAAAGTTGTGATTGTGAGAGAAGTATACAAAAAAAAAAAATTTAGTGAGATAGTGTGATCTATTACTGAATGTTTACACTCAAAATTGTAATATATTGTTGATCATATAGTAAAATATAGCCAATAGCTATTAGGGTGGGATGGTAGACGTAGACTTAATCTAAGCCAAATCACTATAAATTTCGTGTGCAATTCTCTTATCCCTAACCTAGATTCTGCTTACATGGGCGATCAGAATCATGTAGAGATTCAATCTTTGTCTTTAACGGCCTCTAACGGGTAGATTTGAAGAAAATCCTCCTATGATTGGCTAATGGCTAGTATGGCATGAAGCAATATTTAAGGAGATCATTACATCGAAGAGGATAGAGACTAGAATGTGAAATTCCAAAGTCTAAAACTTACTTCAATACTTACTTGTCTATTAAATGCTGTGAAAGTTGTGATTGTGGGAGAAGTACACACACAAAAATTGATTTAGTGAGATAGTGTGATCTATTATTGAATGTTTGCACTCAGAATTGTAATATCTTGTTGATCATTATAGTAAAATATAGCCAATAGGCTGTTGGGGTAAAATAGTGGACATAGACTTAATCTAAGCCAAATAAATTTTGTGCGCAATTCTCTTATTCCTGATCCTTTTACTTTATTACTTAAGTCTATTGCATACTCGCAGGTTATTTCTAAAGTATGTTTCATCACAAAACAAATTATGAATCTTGTTCTAGAATCTGTCCCTTATTCAGACTTTAAATCTTAACTCATTTTATTCCGCATTAATTTGTGTCAAGATTTCTATTATTACCTATTCACCCCCCTCCAAGTGATCGTGCTATCCTCCTCACAATCAACCAGCAATTAGGGGTGAGGGCTACAACTCTCGCCTCTACCCCACCCTCACCAAGAAGGGTGGGGGGGGGGGGTTGGGGATGGCCGACGAGGGTCACCAAGACTCAACCTAAGGCCAATGACCCTCGCCAACTACAATAGGCAAGGGTGATCCTCACCGGTCATCCCCACCCTCACTAGAAGCAGACGAGGGCTGTAGCCCTCATTGCCTGCCCCCCTCCCCCTATTTTTAATTTACCTTTATTTTTAAATTGAATTCAAATAAATTTTATATTCAAAAATCAGATTTAGGCCAAAATGACATTGTTTAAACATTATATTTCATGATTTAGTCACATCATCATCATGTGGGAGAAAGAAATTACTAAAAAAGGTCATGTAAGCATTTTTCATTAACTAAGTTGAACGGAGTTAATGGAAAGATCAATTGAACCAATTTAACAAATTTAGGATTAACTGTACTTTTTACACATTTTAAGACTTAATCACATTTTCGGGATAAATTTTAGGACTTTTAATGAATATCTCCCTTGAAACAACTTAGGGCTTAAAAGGATGACTTGCTGACCAAGAGGACTCATCACTTCAACCCCTCGTGGCGAAATACAGCCTCCACCAACTCTTCGGAAAAGAACGCGAGCCGTTGTCCTAAACTCTCGAGTTTTTGTAGCTCTAGAATGCAACTTTCTAAGTTTTCATTGAATCAGCTAGAGACGTAAGAATTGTGGATGCTG
Source organism: Corymbia citriodora subsp. variegata (assembly GCA_014858505.1). NCBI lineage: Eukaryota > Viridiplantae > Streptophyta > Magnoliopsida > Myrtales > Myrtaceae > Corymbia > Corymbia citriodora. The sequence goes on along the minus strand of MU089538.1, from coordinate 253,309 downwards.
AAGATGGTGATGGGCGCCGAGGGAAAAGCTTCGTTGGGGATTTGATGGACGAATTCTTAGTGAAGGGTTCGAGTTTTTTTTTGTTAACGGGCTCAATTATTTCAGGCTCTATCTTTAGGCCGAAACAATGAATTTGGGTATAGGCCACGCGAATTAAGCCAGGCTGAAGACGAGTTGGACCGAGGTTGTGAAGGGCCAATTGGGCTAAACAGATGAGTTTGAAACAAAGGCTGCTTTAGTTTGGGGAGAAAATTTCGTGACGAAGAAAAATACTTTTTCAGAAAATCATTTTTTTAAGAAAATAGTTAATTTCCCTTTGTTTAGTGATATGTGACTGAAAATGTATTTTAGTATTTGGATCTCATTTAGAAAATGATTACAATCTCTTGACTTTATCTTATACCCAAAAAAAAATCAAATTTTTAAAATTTTTTTCCTTCCCCCTTCGTTAGTTCCCGATCCTCAATGATGGCCACAAGTGAGCTCAAGCTTGCTAGGATTAGGCAAGCAATGAGTTCACCAGTCTTAACTGAGCCCAAGCTCACCAAGATCGGTTGAGCTACAGGCTTGCTTGGATTTTGCAAGCTCCAAGCTCAATGGCTCACATTATAGCCGACCATCAGGCTATCAGCCATCGCTGAGGCACAAGGCCACTCACGGAAGAAGAAGGAAGAAGGTGAAAGAAAAAGAAAGAAGGAAAAAAAAAACAAAGAAAAAATTAAAATTATAAAAATTAGATTTTTTAAATATTTTTATAAGAAAAAAAAGTTTTATTAACCACAAACCCAAAGCTCGAGTGTTGAGGACCTACGTGCAGTCTTTGTGGACTCGAGCCTAAGGGTTGGGATCAGATTCGAGCGTTGAGAACCCAAGTTCAGGTGCTAGAGTATTGATATGCCCTTCAAGGGTTTGAGCTTGGCCTAAATGGACCAAGTGTGGGCACTAGGGGCTTGAACACCAACATCTCGAGCCCAATCTCGATGGACCTGGACCTAGCTATAGAGAGACTTGCTCCTGAACATTGGGACATGAGAACCAATGTTGGGATTTTAATGCCCACACGTAAAGTTTCAGGTGCAAGTGTCGATACTTAATAATACTTTGGAAAATATTTTCTGATTTTTTCAAAAAAGAAATTATGTTTCTGAATTTAAGTTTAAGTAGGAAAATATTTCATGTTAACCCATTTTTCTAAGCGTATTAAACATATTATATATTTTTTTTTTCTGGAAAGTTTTTACTCGAAATAAACGGACCCATAGATGGGCATGAATTTTCTGGGTTCTCTGATGGGCGAGGTTGTGAATCTGAGTGGATGGGCTTGGACTACTGGACTTATTGAGCTGAACTAACAAGCAAAATGTACTAAAGCTTTGATTTTTTTGGGCTCATCATTGGTATATGTATTTTTATTCTTTTTACCATTTCTTCATTTTTATTAATGTGTGCTCGATTATCGACAGAAATTCAGGTGTGAACAGCACAGAGGCAGGCCTCACCAAATCGGTCTGATTCAGCAGAAGAATGGTGGTTCAGATACAACGCCAGCGCCTAGGCCAATTGTTAAATATTTACATAAATGTGTAGGCCAATTGTGTTCCTCAACACAGGACATGATCGACGACTATTACTGTTGGTCCATGAACAACACGTCATTCAAGCTCCTGCGCACACCGTACCCAGTCGCTCTCAAGGAGAATCTCCCCCACGTGTTCGATCGCGCCTGCCTAAATCCCCTAATCTTAGCCCTACATGTCATCCGTTAACTTTAATGGTTTTCATTGGCTCTTACTAGAGCACAGGGCTAGGATTGAATGTGAATGAATGGCCACTATGAGGGGGCACTTGGACTAGCTTGGGGCTTTTGCCCCTAATTGATTCCGGATATTTCATTTAGTTTGAGCAATGCGCCTTTTTGTCTAATCTCAAAGGATACATTAAAGAACGTGACTTCACACCATTCATTGAAAAATAATCCCAATTTGATATACACATGGGATCTTTTGAGTGATCTAGTGTGTGATTGCGAGGGCATTGGTTTTTTTTTTCTTTGCTTTCCCTTCGAGATGATTTGGAAACTAAAACATTACTCTTACATTGAAAACTAATAAAGTTTCTACGCGACTCTACTATCAAAATTTGAAATGAAAACCCTAATTTTCCGTGCTCATGTTTAAAATAGCCAGAATGACTTTCCCCCCATTTGGTGCACAATTTAGTTTACTCTTGTCCCTTTCGCCATGAGCTGCTCATTGTTTAGGTCTTTTAGCCGTAGCAACCATTCCATATCCTTATCAAATCGGATCGTTACAGTTGTTCTATGCCTTGTCTTATAAATTTCATTTTATGTACAACTTGGAAAAATTCAAAGAATTAACAAAAATACTAGTTTTAGATTTTTCTATGTCGCGATAAAGTTGTAGCATTATGTATTCTCGAATATTTGAGTATATATATTATTACTTAAAAGAAATTGAGATATTCAAAAGACAAGGAGAAATAGAAGAAAACAATGTAAGTACCACACTCAAAGTGGACATATGTTTTGGAAGCTTTCATCTCCCAATCTAGATTTATATATGAGTCATTATCTTCCGATCTAGATTTAAATATGGTATTTATGTGCTTGTTCAATCTCTCCCAATCTAGACTTAGATGTGGGAACTTATTCAATCTATTTTTGGTATTTTCTTAGGGTGATAGTGTTGAGGATGCTAAACCTAAACGTGTACCACTCACTAGGCAAGCCATAGTTATTGGAGAATGAGATTTATGATGTGTGCTTGTCATTTATGATAATTTGAGATTTAGTAATCAGGCTCATTTGCCTATTCGGCAACCCAACGTCCTGTGAGTTATGAAGTATCAACACTTTTCAAGAATACACTTTTCAATACTCTTCGACACTCAGTCAACTCTCCCGACATGCAAGTCCAGAATTTCGACACACATGAGGTTAATTTAAGAATTTTCAATAAATGAGGGTCAAAATTTTAACATGTAAAAAATAAAAAAAAATAACAAATGGGGAAAAAAGAAAAATTTAGTCTTCTCTTCTCTTATGACTCTCATTTATTGTGACACATAATTCACCTATCAAGTTTTTTTTCTCTTCTCTTTTGACATATTCTGATACGCGAGTCCAAAATGTAGATTGATTGTTGGAATGGAATTGAATTTGTCAAATTGAAATAATGAATGATATTAACAAAAAGTGGATTAATTTTTTTAATATAAATTCATTTTAGTTTCTTTTTATTAGTTATTTATTTGTGAATTCAAATCAAATTAATTTGATTTAAATAATCATAAAAATGACAATTTATCATGTACATATATAAAAATATACATTTTTAATATACAATGTGTCAAAATTTTTTATTTTTTTAGAAATAATATATTAATTTATTGTGTTGCGTCAAGTCGCATGTCGGTGTTGATGTTATATAAATTGTAAATATGCTATCATTATTTTTATTTGAGCATCAACCTGCACCTCCAATTCCTTATATATATTTATCATCCTCAAGAGGAGAAATATCTTCTAAGAATTGTACGTCAAAGGGATGCTAAAGTCAAATAGTTTATGGTGTTACTTAGGATGAGGATACATGGGTCTGCTTTATTGGGCAGCAACACGGCAGTAGGGACGACCAAATCCCTTTGAAATTAGGAAAGTGTCTTTGAACCAAGGAAAGGACCGGACCGTGATGCGGCATGACGTAGGATCCGGAGCCAAAACGGCGTCTTTTTCTATTCGGGAGCATGGATTAAATGACTGGATTCGTGGGGAAGATCCGCCGGCCTTATTGTACGGTCTTAAACGCAAACCGCAAAGTGGGGACAAAGTCAATCCCCTTTTTGGCAACTCGAAAGCAACCGTATTTTTGTAAAAATATTATTCTATTGAACAATCCCGGACCCACGCGATTCTTCCGACGCCGCCCGCCACCTGTCCCTCCTCCTAATTTATTTTTTTTATTTCATTTTTATAAAAACCTCATGGTGGCATGTATTTTATTACTTCCATCCAATCACTGATTGCCACGTATAAGACAATCGAAACAAATTGAAAAATCCTTATTTTTCTCTCTCTTCCTCTCCCCTTTCTAGCCACCCCTCCCCCCGCTCACATCACTTGCAGTCCCCCGTCCGCCACAAACCTCCATCCACGACCCCTCCCCCCGCCGTCGTCGTCGCACCGGCGGCGAGCTGAGTTCCCCTCCCACCGCCGGAGCCCAATCACGGCCGGGGATCTCGACCTCCCTTTTCGCGGCCATGGACGAGACCTTGCTTCGGATCTGGATGGCCGAGGCTTTGCTTCAGATCTGGAAATTGGCCAGCAGGAAGACGAAGCAGAAGACGAATAGAGGAAGCCGCGGGCAGATTGTGGATTTCTGGGTCAACTTTAGCATTCAGAGTATGGATTTCCGGGTTCTATTCTTTTTCCCCTGTTCTGGCGACGAGCTGCAATGAAGAAATGGAAGGGAGGGCTTTCAGCATTCAAGTTTCTGGGCTTCTTGTTTTTTCCCAGCTTCTACAGAATTCAGTTAGCTGGGGTTTAGACGCGCGGTGTGGGTCAGATTACATGTGTCAAGCGGTGATTGCCTATCCAATCACCAGTTGACACATTGGACACGAAAGAAACCAAAAGTGGCCGACGGCTACCTCATTATCTTGACAAATTCTTTTCGGCGGTCCACGCAGTGCATCCTCAGGCTGACATGAGACGTGAGAACAGAATAAAAATGGTCGACGCCTACCCCTGGTCCCCCTCCGTGCACAAAATCCTCGAAACAGATTGCCACAGGGGCAGTTGCTCTGTTCTTTGTTTTCTTCTTGCCGATGCCCCTCGTCTCCATTGGTTTGTCGACGATCACCTCCACAGATGCCGCGAAGAGTGCGCAGGCTGATCCGATGGCTTCTTTGGCTTTGCGCATTTATGGGATCCGCGGAGCCGAGGTTGCTTCCTTTCCGCTGGAATGTGGAGCAAATGGTGGACCCGAACCATATGCTGGTCATCGCCATCAATGGAAAGCAAACAGCCCCGACCATCCAAGCGCGACAGGGAGATACCATTGTTGTGGAAATCAGAAACAGCTTGAAACGCGAGCTCAAGATTCAATGGCAAGGACTTGTAAAGGTGATGCCGATCACATATGGTCATGGTCGAAGTTTTTGATAAAAATTTTCATTCTGGAATGGAATTGTAGGTCCAGAATCAGCGGTGTAATGGAATGCATCGACCCATTTTGGCAGGACAAACAGTTACCTATTGCCTTGCTTCCAATCAGGTGATTTCAGATGATTTTTGATCTTGTGAAAATACAGTTCATCTTTCTATTGAAATGGCAGAGACTCGAATAAGACATCTTGCAACTCGTGCAGGCTGGGAAATATTTCTATCAATCGGAATCCAAGCTTCAAACGGATGCCGGTTTGAAGGGTTTGATTGTGGTTCTGTAGAACCACGGATAATAAACTCAGATGTAAGGTTATCTGCCTAGGTCAGATTGTTTTGCTCTTCATATACCTGTGTGAACCAATGAGGTAGCCAAGAACTTGTTCGTTCTCCTATGTTTGCTGTCATTGAATATGCTGATTGTTTTTAGTTTAATTTTGATCTTCATATTGGTTAAATGGCACCGTTTAGAGTGCTTAATGGATAGTATAATCCGTGAAGCTTGAGAAATGGCCATACGAGTGCTTGGGTATGGTTGCTGGTGCATGAGTTTTGATCCAGAGTTCATCACTGATTGAAGCCATGTTTGGTGCATGTTCAAATGAGTTAAATCCATGGACATATAGACTAATCCAAGATGTGGGCATGAAATAGGAATCCCTGTCTCATAGCAGTGGGTACAAGGCCCAAAACTGAGCTAATGTTGTGGGGGCTACTTGGAGAGGTTGGTTTGATCTATATAGTTGATCATTCAATGCTGATTGTTTTAGTTTAATTTTGATCTTCATATTGGTTAAATGGCATGGTTTAGAGTGTTTAATGGATAGTATAATCCGTGAAGCTTGAGAAATGGCCATAAGAGTGCTTGACCAAAGCTCGGATTGGCAGTGCATGTGCTTGGGTATGGTTGCTGGTGCATGAGTTTTGATCCAGAGTTCATCACTGATTGAAGCCATGTTTGGTGCATGTTCAAATGAGTTAAATCCATGGATGTGTAGAATAATCCAAGTTAAGGATGTGAGCATGTAATGGTAGGAATCGCTTTCTGAGAGTACTGGGTATAAGGCACAAAACATGAGCCAAAAATCTTAGCTGGTATCGTGGGGGCTACTTGAAGAAGTTGGTTTGATCTATATAGTTGATCATTCTCAGAGATGTTTGTTGCATTTGAAAGTATATGTTACTCATCTTCATTTAGGTGGAGTTGATTTTGTTTGAAGTGTTTTAAGTCATTAGATATAAGGGCGTGAATTTGTGCAGTTCACAGGTCTAGCTGTTCTGGGTTCAAACCCTGATTTGTGGCTTTGAAGAAATGCATATTCTATTGATACAATAAAAGCTATGTGTTCATTAAATTCTTAAAGTTAAATCTTTGAAGCTTGAGAAAAGGGCCATATGAGTGCTTGATCAAAGCTTGGGTTGGGCAGTGTGTGTGCTTGGTTATGGTTGCGGGTGCATGAGTTTTGGTGCAGAGTTCTCCACTGATTTAAGCCATGTTTTTGGTGCATGTTCAAATGAGTTAAATCCATGGATATAGACTAATCCAAGGTAAGGATGTGGGTGTGAAATGGTAGGAAGCCCTGTCTCAAAGGACTGGGTACAAGGCTCAAAACTTGAGCCAAAAAACGGAGCTGATATAGTGGGGGCTATTTGGAGAGGTTGGTTTGATCTATATAGTTGATAATTCTTGGAGACGTTTGTTGCATTTGAAAGTATATGTTACTTATCTTCATTTAGGTGGAGTGGATTTTGCTTGAAGTGTTTTAAGTTATTAGGTGTAAGGGCGTGAATTTGTGCAGTTCACAGGTCTAGCTGTTCTGGGTTCATACCCTGATTCGTGGCTTTGAAGAAATGCATATTCTATTGATCCAATAAAAGCTATGTGCTCATTAAATTCTTAAAGTTAAATCTGTGAAGCTTGAGAAATGGCCATTCGAGTGCTTGATCAAAGCTCAGATTGGGCAGTGTGTATGCTTGGGTATTGTCTCTGGTGTCTGAGTTTTGGTGCAGAGTTCATCACTGATTTAAGCCATGTTTTGGTGCATGTTCAAATGAGTTAAATCCATGGATATGTAGACTAATCCAAGGTAAGGATGTTGGCATGAAATGGTAGGAATCGCTGTCTAAAAGCACTGGGTCTCAAACCTTGAGCCAAAAAAGTGAGCTGATATCATGCGGGCTACTTGGAGAGGTTGGTTTGATCTATGTAGTTGATCATTCTCCGGGACTTTTGTTGCATTTGAAAGTATACGTTACTTATCTTCATTTATGTGGAGTGGATTTTGCTTAAGATCTTTTAAGTTATTAGATAAAAGGGCGTGAATTGGCAGTTCACGTGTCCTAGGAGAGATTATTGGGTTTGAACCCAATGTTTTGGGTTCAAACCCAGATTTGCAGGAGCATTCACACCCATGGCTTTGCAGGAGATTTAAGCACGATTTGGCTTGTTTTGTTGTCTGTCACTGAGCTTATCGTGCTCTTGGTGTGTGGTTGTGCATAACTGGTGCTTTATTTCTGCTTAAGATCATCTGCAGTTTGAAATTGAAAGCCATGAATGTGGCTCGAGGAAAACTGATCTGTGCAGTTTCAAGGCACGAGATCATCTGCAGGTTGAGATTCAGCTCCTGTTGCTTTCCAGTTTAAGGCACGTTTGGGAATATATTTCCATTCTATCTCGTTAATGGAAAGCGACATGAGCTGAAAAGCTGCAAAGGCAAAGAACACGAACTGCGAGGACCGAGTAGCGCGCCACGTGGATCATTGACGCGGGTTGTCTTTGGTTTCGAATAAGTTGCCATGACGCCAACTCCTCAACCAAAACATACGCCGACTATGCATTTTTACATAATGTCTGGACTGAGCACGCAAGATTTTTGTCTTTCACAAGCGCAGAAAACCCAATTGCCACAAGACACAATGAATACTCTGCAAACATCATATATTAATTAATTGAGTCAATGTCTTTTGCTATCAAACCAGCAGATAGCGCTTGAATGATTTAAGTTGCTAGAGAACGTGGAGAAAAGAATATTAAGACGCAGGGAAGACTGGAGAACAAGAAAGTATTGTAGACAAGGAATGTAAATTCAACCCAAAATTGGTGTGTGAAAAAGGAGACGAATCACATTGTAATATTCTCAACTACACAAAATTATGAAAGTTGATCTAAATTGCAAGGGCCCTTTTAGGGAACTTGTAGGGGAAAATTTCAGGGTTGAAATTCTCCTAAGAGAGATTATTTGGCGTGGTTCGCTTGAGTATTTCATTTTGCACAGAAGAAGCATAAGAACATTACATAAAATAATAAAGGTCGAATCCTCCCGTTCTTATTATATTACTTCAAGGTTCAACTTTCGTCTCCATCTACTTTCTTGGTGGGATTTGACAAGAATAGAATAAGAGATGCATTTGGTTACGAAAATAGCTAGATTATTAAATTTGCGAAGGTAGAAATTCATGGATACTTCTATCTTTTGAGGATGAACTTACGATGCCCACATGTCATGAGATCATCGACCATGATTATATATAGATATCAATGTACATGTAAGATTAAGATGGGTTCTTGCATTTAGTTTTTTTGGGATAAAAGTACCAAAAAAGTCCTGAACCTATTGTATTGGTACTGATTCAATCATAAATATTTCAATTGGACCAATTTAGTCATAAACTTTTTCACATTGGTACTAATTCAGTCCATTCAAGCAATTTAGACTAGAAATCAGTAACGTGGATGTTGACCGTCCTACATAGCATCACCGGCACTAACGTAGATAATTTTAAATATTCGAAAATTTTTCCTTTTTTCTATATTTTTCCTTTTTTTTCTATCCTCTTTTTTTGTCCCCTATTCTCTTTCTTTGGATTGTGGCGGACATTGGCCATGGTCGATGACCGACCACAGGCAAGCACCAATGAGGGCATCTTGGCCCTTGCTAGCCTTAGGTGGGGGCCACGATGGCCTCCCCAACGCCTGCCTATGGCCAGTCATCGGCCATGGCTGGTGCTAACCATAGTTGAAAGAAAGAGAATAGGAAAAAATAAAAGGAAAAATAATAAAAAAGGACAAAATTTAAAAAATCGAAGAATTATTAAAAAATTATATAAAAATGTCCACATTAATGTTGGAGATGCTACCTAGGATGGCCAATGTCCATATAATTAATTTCCAGCCTAAATTGATTAGATGAATTGAATTGGTGCAAATGTGAAAATATTTAGGATCAAATTAGTTCCATTAAAAAGTTTATGACAAAATTAGTATCAATGCAATGGGACCATGTTTAAAGCCAGTTTAGGACAACATCGTCAACCTCATCTTGAATGGCTTCGATCTTGTCCCTAGAGCAGAGCGTAGGGTTAAGCTCTCTAAAATGAATCAACAAGATAGTTGAGATCACATCAACATAGAAATTGTAGAATTGAATGCCCTAGTAATGTAATTTGTAGTTTTAACATTGATTGAAAATCCTATGTCACATGTATATAGTCAAATAAATCACCCTATTGGAATAAGAAATTTCGATGACAAAAGTTGTTGCTACAAAGCATATTTTGTGCAAGTGTATTTCTTGGGACAAAAATTCTATTTTTTCAAGCTCGAAAGCAAATCCTTCGGTAATTGATGGTGAAGAAAAAAATTTAAGTATAAGTGGCAACCCTAAGACATCGAGAAAGCTCGTTTTCTTGTACTGGTGAAACAAAAGGCATGACAATCTAGATTAGTCAATTTTTCAAACGAAATTTAATCAACGGTGATGAAGATGGGTTAATTTATAAATAAATAAATAAATAAGAGGAGGATATGGGCTGTGTACCATACAAAAATCAAACGAGTTTCAAATTAATGCAAATGAAGGGGAAAGTGGATGCCCTAATATCTCAATAGTTTTCATTCAATGAATGGTTTGACTCCTAGGGCTAGGAGCAGCAACTCGAACCATAACATGCCTCAGGATCAAGTGTGAACGGAATTTCTCTTTACCAAATATGACCTAATCCCTTCAAAATTGGTCATAGCTCGGCCGTTGTGACCACTCAATCAATGATACGATGAACAAGATCTACCAAAGTATGGAAACTACACTGAAACTTGAGTCTGTTTTAGTGTGGTGACACAAATAAATGTTTTGTTTTTTTAATTCGTGGTTGGCTTGAAGTGATGAAAAATCTAGGTAACTCTCGTTCTAGTTCCAAATATGACATAATCCCTTCAAAATTGGTCATAGCCAGGCCGTTGTGACCACTCAATCGATGATACGATGAACAAGATCTACCAAAGTATGGAAACTACACTGAAACTTGAGTCTGTTTTAGTGTTGTGACACAAATATATGTTTTGTTTTTTTAATTCGTGATTAGCTTGAACTGATGAAAAATCTAGGTAATACTCGTTCTGGTTCCATTAATTTCAATTGTACTTGCTGTTCGTGGAAACAAATGCCGCGTCACGGACAGAAGAAAAGACGTCCTATAAATGGGTTTTCCTTATTGAAGTACATTCAAGTCTGAAATCATTCGAAGAAAATTCAGCTTCGAACAGGTGCTCGAATTGTGAAAATACAAAGTAAAAACGTGGAGTAAAGGCACGCCAAAGATACCTAGCAACAACCCATATTAGGCTCGGCGGTCGACCATCCTACGGCCAACGAATCTAATCTAGAGAGAACGCATCAGAAAAAGGTCAAACCTTTTAACGCAGGGAAGAGTTGGTTTTTGTCTTTTCCTTTCCCTGCCTTTTCTCTTTTAAGCAAATGATTTGGTAATAGAAAAGGAAGAAGACTAGTCGAGCACAAATTATTATATTTGGGGCTAGGCAAATTACGTGAACGCTTGTGCAATCTCGGCTAAAATTTTGTTATGTGTTAATATTATTTTTTTCACGGTCCAACAACCATGAATTCTAGGATTAAATGGTGCTATTTCCACGACTTATGTGGGGACTCACCGTTGGGCGCAGTGGCCACGGCGGGGTGTAGGGCTTGTGGATGGAGGTTACGGCGGAGGCTGCGAAGGGGGAAAAGGGTGAGGAAAAAAGTCAGATTTTCAATTTGTTTTATTGAATTCCACGTCAATAGACATGTGTCACGATCATCTTTTGTTTTTATTCGGATTGGGATGAAAGTCTTTCAACGTCTGAGACCGTTGTTAAAAGGTGAACATTCTAGTCTGAAACGTGAACATTTTTGGAAGTCAATTAATCGTCTGAATACTGACAAAGAACTTTGAAAGAAGTAAAGATTATTTTGTCGCCAACACCACCTTGCCTCCCCCCTGCTTCTATATAACCTTCCTCCTCCGTCTGTTCGACTCATTTTCATCTGTCGTGTGCTGCTGGTTTTTGCCATCGCGAAAGATGATGAGCTTCATTTTATGGCTTCTCTATGTATCAGCAGTTGCGGCATCGGCGGAGGCCAGGTTTCTTCCCTACCGTTGGGATGTGAAGGAGGAGCTGGACCCCAAGAACATGAAGGTCATCACCATCAACCATGAGAAGGCCCCGATCATAAACGCGCAAAAGGGAGACACCATCTCCGTGAACGTCATTAACAACCTGGAAGAGCAGCTCGCTCTCCGTTGGGAGGGACTCCGACTGGTACGCAGCCTATCACACAGAAAAAATGTTATGTAGGTCATACGGTCAATTGTTTGATGAAGATCGTCGTTCTTGAATGAATTTGCAGATCAAAAGTACACCGTGTGATAAAACAAAGGGCTTGATTTTGGCTGGAAAAGCATGCGCCTATCGTCTTGTAGCCGATCAGGTAAGCACCATAAACATCACGAAAAGATTCATCTCGTGAACACTAGTTCATGTGTCGATTGAAAAGGACAGAAGCTCTAGATGACATTGTATCTCTGTAATTTTTGATAGGTTGGCAAGTTCTCGTACCAGTCGGAATTCAAGATGCAAAGAGATGAGGGATTGGATGGGTTGATTGTGGTTTCGTCTCCGGACAACGAGCATCCATAGGACACTAGCAAACTTGACTTTACTCGGTACGAAAGAGTGTTGATGCAGGACAAGATTCTCAAGACCGACTGAAATTCAGATTTTGCATGATAGTTTTCTTTTTTAAATCCAAATAGGTCTAGATTTATGCAATGTTCTCAAGAGGATATTTCTGAGCCTTTGTTTATTGTTGTACTGTCATTTCCAATTGTACCTCTTCATATTGGATTTATGTTCATTAGTAATTTGATGTTAATTATTTGGATTTGTTCGAGTGTGTGTCTCTTCATGACGGATTTATGGTCGTTAGTAATTTGATGTTAATTATTTGGATCTGTTTGTGTGTGTGTTTTAGCATTCTTGACATTAGGCCAGAAGCTTGTGATTTAGGGTCTGTATGGCAACGTTTCTGTTCCCGAGAGCAGTTTCTACTCAGAAATATTTTTTTTTTGTTTCTATTCTCGGGAACAGTTTCTGAGCATTTGAAGGCGTTTGCTAACTGAAATTTTTTTTTTGTTCTGCGAACAGAAATGCTTTTGGTAAAAATTTCCAATTTTTTGATTCTTTTAATTTTCTTTTTTCTTTTTCCTTTTCCTTTTTTTTTTCTCCCTATTGGCCACCGCCGGTGAGGCTCGAGCCTCGCCCAGGCGGTGCGAAGCCTCGCGCCGGGCCTCACCCTGGCCTAGCAAGGCCTAGCCTTGCGCCGGCCGGCGAGGCTTGGCCTCGCCCAGATCTGTGAGGCCGAGCCTCGCCGGTTTGATTGTGGTTCTGTAGAACGGCATATAATAAACTCAGGTGTAAAGTTTTCTGCCTAGGTCAGATTGTTTTGCTCTTCATATACCTGTGTGAACCAATGAGGTAGCCAAGAACTTGTTCGTTCTTCCATGTTTGCTGTCGTTGAATGCGCTGATTGTTTTTAGTTTAATTTTGATCTTCATATTGGTTAAATGGCATGGTTTGGAGTGCTTAATGGATAGTATAATCCGTCAAGCTTGAGAAATGGCCATACGAGTGCTTGACCACAGCTCCGATTGGCAGTGCGTGTGCTTGGCTATGGTTGCTAGTGCATGAGTTTTGATCCAGAGTTCATCACTAAATGAAGCCATGTTTGGTGCATGTTCAAATGAGTTAAATCCATGGACATATAGACTAATCCAAGATGTGGGCATGAAATAGGAATCCCTATCTCATAGCAGTGGGTACAAGGCCCAAAACTTGAGCCAAAAAACTGAGCTAATATTGTGGGGGCTACTTGGAGAGGTTGGTTTGATCTATATAGTTTATCATTCTCGGAGAAGTTTGTTGTATTTGAAAGTATATGTTACGTATCTTCATTTAGGTGGAGTGGATTTTGCTTGAAGTCTTTTAAGTTATTGGATATAAGGGCGTGAATTTGTGCAATTCACTAACTGTTCTGGGTTCTAACCCCCTAATTTGTGGCTTTGAAGAAAATGTACATTCTATGTAATCAATAAAAGCTATGTGTTCATTAACTTCTTAAAGTTAAATCTGTGAAGCTTGATAAACGGCCATATGTGTGCTTGATGAAAACTCGGGTTGGGTATTGTGTGTACTTGGGTATGGTTGCTGGTGCATGAGTTTTGGTGCGGAGTTCATCACTGGTTTAAGCCATGTTTTGGTGCCTGTTCAAATGATTTAAATCCATGGATGTGTAGAATAATCCAAGTTAAGGACGTGAGCATGTAATGGTAGGAATCGCTTTCTTAGAGTACTAGGTATAAGGCCTAAAACTCGAGCCAAAAATCTTAGCTGGTGTCGTGGGGGCTACTTGAAGAGGTTGGTTTGATCTATATAGTTGATCATTCTCAGAGATGTTTGTTGCATTTGAAAGTATATTTCATTTAGGTGGAGTTGATATTGTTTGAAGTGTTTTATGTCATTAGATATAAGGGCGTGAATTTGTGCAGTTCACTGGTCTAGCTGTTCTGGGTTCAAACCCTGATTTGTGGCTTTGAAGAAATGCATATTCTATTGATAAAATAAAAGCTATGTGTTCATTAAATTCTTAAAGTTAAATCTTTGAAGCTTGAGAAAAGGGCCATATGAGTGCTTGATCAAAGCTTGGGTTGGGCAGTGTGTGTGCTTGGTTATGGTTGCGGGTGCATGAGTTTTGGTGCAGAGTTCTTCACTGATTTAAGCCATGTTTTTGGTGCATGTTCAAATGAGTTAAATCCATGGATATAGACTAATCCAAGGTAAGGATGTGGGTGTGAAATGGTAGGAAGCCCTGTCTCAAAGGACTGGGTACAAGGCTCAAAACTTGATTCTCAAGACCGACTGAAATTCAGATTTTGCATGATAGTTTTCTTTTTTAAATCCAAATATGTCTAGATTTATGCAATGTTCTCAAGAGGATATTTCTGAGCCTTTGTTTATTGTTGTACTGTCATTTCCAATTGTACCTCTTCATATTGGATTTATGTTCATTAGTAATTTGATGTTAATTATTTGGATTTGTTCGAGTGTGTGTCTCTTCATAATGTTTTGGGTTCAAACCCAGATTTGCAGGAGCATTCACACCCATGGCTTTGCAGGAGATTTAAGCACGATTTGGCTTGTTTTGTTGTCTGTCACTGAGCTTATCGTGCTCTTGGTGTGTGGTTGTGCATAACTGGTGCTTTATTTCTGCTTAAGATCATCTGCAGTTTGAAATTGAAAGCCATGAATGTGGCTCGAGGAAAACTGATCTGTGCAGTTTCAAGGCACGAGATCATCTGCAGGTTGAGATTCAGCTCCTGTTGCTTTCCAGTTTAAGGCACGTTTGGGAATATATTTCCATTCTATCTCGTTAATGGAAAGCGACATGAGCTGAAAAGCTGCAAAGGCAAAGAACACGAACTGCGAGGACCGAGTAGCGCGCCACATGGATTATTGACGCGGGTTGTCTTTGGTTTCGAATAAGTTGCCATGACGCCAACTCCTCAAAACCAAAATATACGCCGACTATGCATTTTTACATAATGTCTGGACTGAGCACGCAAGATTTTTGTCTTTCACTAGCGCAGAAAACCCAATTGCCACAAGAGACAATGAATACTCTGCAAACATCATAAATTAATTAATTGAGTCAATGTCTTTTGCTATCAAACCAGGAGATAGCGCTTGAATGATTTAAGTCGCTAGAGAACGTGGAGAAAAGAATATTAAGACGCAGGGAAGACTGGAGAACAAGAAAGTATTGTCGGCAAGGAATGTAAATTCAACCCAAAATTGGTGTGTGAAAAAGGAGACGAATCACATTGTAACATTCTCAACTACACAAAATTATGAAAGTTGATCTAAATTGCAAGGGCCCTTTTAGGGAACTTGTAGGGGAAAATTTCAGGGTTGAAATTCTCCTAAGAGAGATTATTTGGCGTGGGTCGCTTGAGTATTTCGTTTTGCACAGAAGAAGCATAAGAACATTACATAAAATAATAAAGGTCGAATCCTCACGTTCTTATTATATTACTTCAAGGTTCAACTTTCGTCTCCATCTACTTTCTTGGTGGGATTTGACAAGAATAGAATAAGAGACGCATTTGGTTACGAAAATAGCTAGATAATTAAATTTGCGAAGGTAGAAATTCATGGATACTTCTATCTTTTGAGGATGAACTTACAATGGCCACATGTCATGAGATCATCGACCATAATTATATATAGATATCAATGTACATGTAAGATTAAGATGGGTTCTTGCATTTAGTTTTTTTGGGATAAAAGTACCAAAAAAGTCCTGAATCTATTATATTGGTACTGATTCAATCATAAATATTTTAATTGGACCAATTTAGTCATAAAATTTTTCACATTGGTACTAATTCACTCCACTTAACCAATTTAGGCTAGAAATCAGTGACGTGGACGTTGATCGTCCTACATGGCATCACTGGCGCTAACGTAGATAATTTTAAATATTTGAAAATTTTTCCTTTTTTTTTCAATCCTCTTTTTTTTTCCCCTATTCTCTTTCTTTGGATTGTGGCGGACATTGGCCATGGTCGATGACCGACCACAGGCAAGCACCGATGAGGGCATCTTGGCCCTTGTTGGCCTTAGGTGGGGGCCACGATGGCCTCACCAACGCTTGCCTATGGCCAGTCGTCGGCCATGGCCGGTGCTAACCATAGTTGAAAGGAAGAGAATAGGGAAAAATAAAAGGAAAAATAATAAAAAAGGACAAAATTTAAAAAATCGAAGAATCATTAAAAAATTATATAAAAATGTCCACATTAACGTTGGTGATGCTACCCAGGATGGCTAACCTCCATATAATTAATTTCCAGCCTAAATTGATTAGATGAATTGAATTGGTACAAATGTGAAAATGTTTAGTATCAAATTAGTCCGATTAAAAAGTTTATGACAAAATTAGTATCAATGCAATAGATTTATGATATTTTTTGTACTTTTCTCTTTTTTAGGCATTCGATCTTTCGAGGGTAAACCTACGACATTAGCCCATCATGAGATCGCGGGCCAGGATAAAAGCAGATATCGTCATAAATGTAGAAGAAAGAGAAGAAAAGATCATTTGTCTTATTAAGTTGTCCACGTTCACGTGGTTTAGGTTTTACTCGATGTTAGTGATCATATAAGAAAGGTTGAGATAGAAGCCAAGGAATTGGGTCAAGGGCAGTGGAGCAGCAGCGAAACATTGGGGCACGAGGAGCAATGCAAGAACGGCAACAACAATTACAGATGTGCAAAGGAATTGGGAATCGCTCAAAATCAAACCGGATCACTTAAGAACTGATGGTATCTGTGGAAACCGGTCCTGTTCCCAATTACTACCCACCCGCACTGAACTGATAATATAAATAATATATTTTTAATTTTTAATTTAAAAAAGGAAAAATCCTAAATCCTTAAGCTACTAACTAGTTTTTATATTGGATAATTACTTGCTTTTGCGCATTCATAATTAGTTTGGTGAATGTCCTTTTTTACTTACACACTTTATAACATATTAATATTGGTGATTCATTGGCTCTAACTAGGAGTATCTTTAATGAGATGATCCCATCATGTAATTCTTTGTTGCATATTATAGTGTTAACACATAAAGCTTAATAAGACCGGTTCCATGGACCCAATCAAAAATTGGACTGGATCGATGGACCGGTTCTTGGGTGGATCATGAAATCATTAGGTGGTTCCCGATTCCAAATTTTCGGAATAAAATAATAAATGCACCTAAAATTATATGCTATCACAAATCTTTATTAAAAAGCCGGGAGGGGCAGGATGATGTTAAGAGGAGAAAATTGGCCTACTCCAAACAAAAACAGAGGAGTCCACAGAGAAGAAACAGAGAAAATGTTCGATGTGGGAGTGCAGGAATTCGGACAGTATTTCTATGTTTGAATTTAATTTGCTTGTTTTAATGTCAATAGTTGTCTAATTGCGCAAAACTATGTTAAAATTTCACAAATTGGCCTCATTGTGTTAAATTTGTGGGATCTTATGATTCTGCCAATGCTGTTTCAAAATGCTGCGATTATTGGAATAACTGAAATGAAGTTAATATTAAGATTATGCTTTAGAGAATATAGAAATATTTATCATCAGGTGTGCTATCCGTGCACTTGCATCCAGATTTTGGAAACTTTGAAAATCCAGGTACTATGACAAGTACCCATGTTTGGCACCCATATTGGAGAGGTTGTTCTTTGTAATAAAAATGTGACGTTTGAATGATTGCTAGTGTGAAATTTTGCAAGCGATCTGGTTTAGAGGGTTAATAATGATGAGATAATTCTTATGGACTTCACACAAAGATGTACTTTGTCATTAACGATACCCGTATTTCCTTCAAAACCATCCATCTTTGTCAATAGCTTATAACAATCTACTGCCTTTCATCCTTTGCTTAAAGCGATACTTGTTTTTGGCTAATCTCCAAGGATAGATTAAAAATGTTGGTTTACGTCTTACATTGAAATTCATCGCAATCGTCAAGGTGGCTAAAATTTCTACCTTGACTCTTATACCATAAGCGCCCGTGAGATCTGCATACATAAATAGGTATGTATCACATAGATTCATTGGAGTGATCAAGTGATTCAATTGCATGTTAATGCAAGGAAATTGTTTTTTTTTTTCCCTTTGCTTTCCTCGCTTTCCCTTCAAGATGATTTGGAAATGAAAACATAACTTTCAAATTGAAAACTAATTTGAAGCGAAATCCCTAATTATCCTTGTTCACATCTGGCAGCTGCGACCACTGCCCCGCGTTGACTTTTCTCAGTGAACATTTTCAATTTTTCAATTGATTAATCAAATCCCACTTCTTCGCGAGAAAAGGTTTAGGGCTGATCACGGAAATGTGGTGGCCCAGAGTATCATGACCTACCCATCATAGATATTGACTCTTTCTTTTAGGGGATATAGAACTTGAAAATCTCCCTTTTTGAGGACTTTCTGTATGGCCAACTGATGCAATCGCACGCGCGTGGGACCATGTTTAAAGCCAGTTTAGGACAACATCGTCAACCTCATCTTGAATGGCTTCGATCTTGTCCCTAGAACAGAGCGTAGGGTTAAGCTCTCTAAAATGAATCAACAAGACAGTTGAGATCACATCAACATAGAAATTGTAGATATGAATGCCCTAGTAATGTAATTTGTAGTTTGAACATTGATTGAAAATCCTATGTCACATGTATATAGTCAAATAAATCACCCTATTAGAATAAGAAATTTCAATGACAAAAGTTCTTGCTACAAAGCATATTTTGTGCAAGTGTATTTCTTGGGACAAAAATTCTATTTTTTCAAGCTCGAAAGCAAATCCTTCAGTAATTAATGGTGAAGAAAAAAAATTTAAGTATAAGCGGCAGCCCTAAGACATCGAGAAAGCTCGTTTTCTTGTACTGGTGAAACAAAAGGCATGACAATCTAGATTAGTCAATTTTTCAAACGAAATTTAATCAACGGTGATGAAGATGGGTTAATTTATAAATAAATAAATAAATAAGAGGAGGATATGGGCTGTGTACCATAAAAAAATCAAATGAGTTTCAAGTTAATGCAAATGAAGGGGTAAGCGGATGCCCTAATATCTCAATAGTTTTCGTTCAATGAATGGTCTGACTCCTAGGGCTAGGAGTAGCAACTCGAACCATAACATGCCTCAGGATCAAGTGTGAATGGAATTTCTCTTTACCAAATATGACCTAATCCCTTCAAAATTGGTCATAGCCAGGCCGTTGTGACCACTCAATCGATGATACGATGAACAAGATCTACCAAAGTATGGAAACTACACTGAAACTTGAGTCTGTTTTAGTGTTGTGACACAAATATATGTTTTGTTTTTTTAATTCGTGATTGGCTTGAACTGATGAAAAATCTAGGTAATACTCGTTCTGATTCCATTAATTTCAACTGTACTTGCTGTCCGTGGAAACAAATGCCGCGTCACGGACAGAAGAAAAGACGTCCTATAAATGGGTTTTCCTTATTGAAGTACATTCAAGTCTGAAATCATTCGAAGAAAATTCAGCTTCGAACAGGTGCTCGAATTGTGAAAATACAAAGTAAAAACGTGGAGTAAAGGCACGCCAAAGATATCTAGCAACAACCCATATTAGGCTCGGCGGTCGACCATCCTACGGCCAACGAATCTAATCTAGAGAGAACGCATCAGAAAAAGGTCAAACCTTTTAACGCAGGGAAGTCATCAAATGTATGATGATGAGTTGGTTTTTGTCTTTCCTTTTCCCTGCCTTTTCTCTTTTAAGCAAATGATTTGGTAATAGAAAAGGAAGAAGACTAGTCGAGCACAAATTATTATATTTGGGGCTAGGCAAATTACGTGAACGCTTGTGCAATCTTGGCTAAAATTTTGTTGTGTGATAATATTATTTTTTTCACGGCCCAACAACCGTGAATTCTAGGATTAAATGGTGCTATTTCCACAACTTTTGTGGGGACTCACCGCTGGGCGCGGTGGCCACGGCGGGGTGGAGGGCTCGTGGATGGAGGTTACAGCGGAGGCTGCGAAGGGGGAAAAGGGTGAGGAAAAAAGTCAGATTTTCAATTTGTTTTATTGAATTCCGCGTCAATAGACATGTGTCACGATCATCTTTTGTTTTTATTCGGATTGGGATGAAAGTCTTTCAACGTCTGAGACCGATGTTAAAAGGTGAACATTCTAGTCTGAAACGTGAACATTTTTGGAAGTCAATTAATCGGCTGAATACTGACAAAGAACTTTGAAAGAAGTAAAGATTATATTGTCCCAACACCACCTTGCCTCCCCCCTGCTTCTATATAACCTTCCTCCTCCGTCTGTTCGACTCATTTTCATTTGTCGTGTGCTGCTGGTTTCTGCCACCACGAAAGATGATGAGCTTCATTTTATGGCTTCTCTATGTATCGGCAATTGCGGCATCGGCAGATGCCAGGTTTCTTCCCCACCGTTGGGATGTGAAGGAGGAGCTGGACCCCAAGCACATGAAGGTTATCACCATCAACCACGAGAAGGCCCCGATCATAAACGCGCAAAAGGGAGACACCATCTTTGTGAACGTCATTAACAACCTGGAATAGCAGCTCGCTCTCCGTTGGGAGGGACTCCGACTGGTATGCAGCCTATCACACAGAAAAAATGTTATGTAGGTCATACGGTCAATTGTTTGATGAAGATCGTCGTTCTTGAATGAATTTGCAGATCAAAAGTACACCGTGTGATAAAACAAAGGGCTTGATTTTGGCTGGAAAAGCATGCGCCTATCGTCTTGTAGCCGATCAGGTAAGCACCATAAACATCACGAAAAGATTCATCTCGTGATCACTGGTTCATGTGTCGATTGAAAGGGACAGAAGCTCTAGATGACATTGTATCTATGTAATTTTTGATAGGTTGGCAAGTTCTCGTACCAGTCGGAATTCAAGATGCAAAGAGATGAGGGATTGGATGGGCTGATTGTGGTTTCGTCTCCGGACAACGAGCATCCATAAGACACTAGCAAACTTGACTTTACTCGGTACAAAAGAGTGTTGATGCAGGACAAGATTCTCAAGACCGACTGAAATTCAGATTTTGCATGATAGTTTTCTTTTTTAAATCCAAATATGTCTAGATTTATGCAATGTTCTCAAGAGGATATTTCTGAGCCTTTGTTTATTGTTGTACTGTCATTTCCAATTGTACCTCTTCATATTGGATTTATGTTCATTAGTAATTTGATGTTAATTATTTGGATTTGTTCGAGTGTGTGTCTCTTCATCATGGATTTGTGGTCGTTAGTAATTTGATGTTAATTATTTGGATCTGTTTGTGTGTGTGTGTTTTAGCATTCTTGACATTAGGCCAGAAGCTTGTGATTTAGGGTCTACATGGCAACGTTTCTGTTCCCGGGAGCAGTTTTTGCCCAAAAATGTTTTTTATTGTTTTTGTTCCCAGGAACAGTTTCTGAGCATTTGAAAGCTTTTGGCAACTGAAATTTTTTTTTTTTGGGAACAAAAATGCGTTTGGTAAAAATTTCCAATCTTTTGATTTTTTTGATTTTCTTTTTTCTTTTTCCTTTTCCTTTTTTTTTCCTCCCTGTTGGCCGCCGCCGGCAAGGCTCCGGCGAGCTTGCCGATGATATAACTAGTATAAACACCTAAAGGGGGGGGTGAATAGGTGTAGAGAGATTATTCACGCAAATATATATAACTTTTGCAATCAACAAACTGGAATTAAGTAGAGAAAGTTGGAGAAGATTGCAAACACTGTTTATAGTGGTTCGGCTTTAGACAAGCCTACGTCCACTCTCCGGGCGACCAGCCAATCGGCTGTATTTCACTATATGATTAATGGTGATTACACACTCCTGAGTGTTTGTACTTGTTGATGATCTGTCTCACTAAGTCACTCTCTTTTGTAATACACTGAGAGCACTCAAATACGCACTATGAACAACAATTGAAGAATGAAATCAGCTTTATAATAATGTTCATCTCTTCTACCCCTAAGTCTCAACCTATCCTTAAATACTCTCCAAGCCACACTCGACCGTTGGCTCTTTCCTTGAGAGTTTAGTCTTCCCTTT
This sequence comes from Corymbia citriodora subsp. variegata, assembly GCA_014858505.1. Classification (NCBI taxonomy): domain Eukaryota; kingdom Viridiplantae; phylum Streptophyta; class Magnoliopsida; order Myrtales; family Myrtaceae; genus Corymbia; species Corymbia citriodora. Next base: position 231,129 of record MU089538.1, on the reverse strand, counting down.
CTTGGACAGACTTTATAAGGCAAGTCTTTTTAACCATTGAAGGTAGATCAGATCCCCTTAGATTCTGCTCGCCCATACAATCAGAATATGGGCTTCCATAAGTACTCTATTCTTCTTTGGAAGTTGTCCACTATTTGATCCTGCCAATCAGATTTATATAACATAATCAACATAAATAAGGGAAGTAAAATACTCTACCGTTGGTGATCTTATCTTGTAGATTCATCTTAAGTCTGACAATCTTAAGTTCTGAGTCTGCCTAGATTTTCAGTCTAGTACGTTCAGACTTAAAATCTCAGTCTAGTACAGTCAAACTTAAATCTCAGTCTGGTATGGTCAGACTTAACTCTCAGTCTGGTCGAGTCTTCCGTCTGGTACGGACAAACTCTAAGACATCTCATGCTTTATCTTCTGCTACCAGCAGACTTTAAAGCCTATGTCTTTCCGTGTTCTTTTCCTTTAGAAGATTGATATAAATATCATTCATAAAAAGTTTTGTTAGCATCAAAACTAGGAGTTTTCTCAACAATCTCCCCCTTTTTGATGGTGACAAAACTTTTTATGCATATGGCTTATTGTCCCTGCAAAATATGGTTAACAGAGCATGCTTCCAACTATTCTACTCAACTCATAAGAATAGCTAATATCAACCCTGTATAGACAAACAGCAGCAACATAATTTCACATCACAGCTCAACAAAATATCATGCATTAGTACAATGACAAACTGTCATGCATCAAATCAAAAAGCCATATACTCTCCCCCTTTTTGTTAACTTCAAAAAGTACTAGAAAAGAGTTAGTCAGTTCGAAAACAAACAAGTTTTTAAACATAATAAGACAAAAGATGTTTTAAAGATGTTTTCTTGTTAGGAGTCCGAACAAGGGTGAAATCCTCCATATCTGATGCAAACTTCTCAATCCTATCAATACACTGATTAACTGTCTTCTCGAGAGTCTCCAGTATGTTATTGAAGGAGGTTTCCATTGCGACCTGCTGATCTTTGATCTTTATTAGAAGTGCTAAGATTTTCTGATAATCAGCATTCCCAGATGAAGCTGCAGGTGCTTGAGTTTCAGTATTCTCATAATGATGCTCCCCCTGAGTTGATGCTTCATTCTGTCCTTGTTGCCCATCTTTATCCCTATCCTCATCTCCTTCTTCTGCTTCTACTTCTGCTTCTTCTTCTTCTTCTTCTTCTTTTGGATCATCCGCTAATTCAAATTCATCATTCTTCTCATGTTCTATGCTGAGAATGTTTTCTGCATGTGTTTCTGCTTCTGGTTCAGACATTCTTTGAGAAGTTTGACGCATATTTGCCAAAATTGCGGAGATGCTTTCTTCTTCATCTTCTTCATCTTCCAGTAGGAGTTGTCTTCTTCTCTTAGAACTTGGCTCAGCAGCAGCTGATTCTTTGCCTTTTCATTTTGCTATTTCTACTCTTGCCAATTCTTTTTCCTTTCATCTCCATGTCTCTGCGACGTTCTTCAGTCTCATCTTATTGATAATTTTCATATCAATGGCCATTGTGGAAAGAGTTTTAGTGCTGAATCTCCTAGGTATATCTATCTTAAGATGATCAAAGATTTTTGTCACCAAAGCTCCATACGATAACTGTCCTTTGTCCTTAGACACTGTTCGATATATATTCAATATAATTGTGTGAGGCAGTGAGAACAATACTCCCTTTTCAATAGCCCACATCAGTTTGGCCTCAAATTTGGATACATCAGTCTTAGATGAGGCTTTTGGACGAATGCAGCTGATAATGATCTTATGCAGAATAGTTCTTGTAGAAGTTAGAAGAGGATAAGTTATATTGGCCCTCACAGACTTTGCAAAAAACTTACACACTATCTCATAAGAGACGTCTATTGGCCTAAATGCCCCCCTTTCAACTTTTATAATGTCAACCAGAGTGTCTGAACTAATATCATAGAACCTGTTATTGACACTAAACTGCATTATGTCTGGAGATAGAAATGACAAGTTTGAGTAAAAATATGCTGTTAATTTAGGGTAAACAGCAGTAGAGTCAGTGCAAAATTGGTCAATCTGCAATTTTTCAAAATATTCACGCAGATTCACTTCAGCAGCATTCAAATAATCAAAATCCACAATCCTGTGGTTCATGATTCATCGATCCATCAGTCTATTAAAGAAAGTCTTATACTCTCTAGATCGAAATAATTTCCCGGTTGTGTTTCGGGCTACAGCAGCTATTCCCATTCTCACTTCAAAATTCTTGTAAATCTTCTCATCATCTTCCTTCACATTATCTCTACTTCTCCTTGTATCACTCACTCGTTCTCTACGAGTAGATGGTGGTTCTGTCGTCTGAACTGCTTGGATGAGGCGTAGTTCATTTGCGTACCCTTTCTCTCGTAAGAAATAAAGTTTAACGTCTTCCCTAGCATTCCTTTGGACTAACTTCTCATATCTCCTCATAATTACATAAGGATTATCAGTGGGTGTTGGTAGAGTTAATCCAGACGTACCTCTATGTGAGACATTCCTTTCTTCAGATTGTGGGCGAAGAGCTCTTAGAGATTCCCCATTATCATCTTCATTTCTTTGAGAAGAAATTCTTAGAGATTGTCCTTGAGTGTCTTCAGAGGTTTGTGTCAGATCGAAATGCGTCTGACCTTCGTTGATATTTCTTCCTCCTCTTCCAGCAATCCTGTTTGATCTTCTTCGTGGGGATGGAGACCTTGATCTAGACATGGAGGATCTCAAAGCCATGTTCAGAGAAAGTTGGTTTTGGAGAAGATTGATTTTGAAAACTTTTTGCTCTGTTAGGGTTTGTAAACAAAATGTTCTGAAGAGTCATGAGGAAAAGACCCGACTTTTAGAGTTTTTTAATACCCTTTGTTAAGAGAACAAGTGAATAGTCGCAACCCAAAAACAAATTAAAATGGCAGTTATTCTAAACTTAACAAGAATATTCAATCATCATAGACACATGCCAAAAAATATGCAAATCAATCATGTAGATCAAAAACTTACTAATAAAGATTTACCAGATTTAAATAAGGAAATAACATACCAACCCAAAATACCATTATTTCCTTTTTCAATCTTCTTTGAAGACTAGTCTATCCAGAAAATTGCTTCTATCAGACTTTGTCCTGTTCTCATAGAATTTATAAAAAAGGGTTAATAATATTTAATCTTCTACATATTGAATCGAATGTACCTTTGTCCAACGGCTTTGTGAAGATATCTGCAAATTGATTCTTAGAATCAATGAATTCCACATATACATCTCCATTTTGCACATGGTCTCTAATAAAGTGATGTTTGATCTCAATGTGCTTTGTCCTGGAGTGTAGAATCGAATTCTTGGTGAGGTTTATAGCACTCGTATTATCATATCTTATTTCTGTATAGGATTCTTCCTTTCTATAGTCTCTTAGTTGCTGTCTCATCCATAGAATCTATGAACAGTAGTTTTCAAGTGCTACATATTCTGCTTCTGCTGTTGATAGAGCCACAGTATTATGCTTTTTGGATAACCATGAAACTAGCATTTTCCCTAGAATTTGGCATGTTCCTGAAGTACTCTTTCTGTCTACTTTGCAACCTGCTAAATCTGCATCTGAGTAGCCAAGAAGAGTAAAATCTGTTTTTTTTGGATACCATAGACCTAAGTGTGGATAAGTGGCTATATACTTGATTATACGTTTAACAGTAGAAAGATGAGATTCTCTAGGATTCACTTGAAATCTAGCACAAAGACAAACACTGTATAGAATATATGGTCTAGATGCAGTAAGATAGAGAAGAGAACCGATCATGCTTCTATAAGTCTTCTGATCAACTTTCTTTCCCTTTTCATCCTAATCTAGTTTGATGGAGGTTGCCATTGGAGTTTCAGTCTTCTTGCAGTTCTCCATTCCAAATTTTTTAATCAAGTCTTTGGCATACTTCTCTTGATTGATAAAAGTTCCGTGTTTTGTTTGATTGACTTGAAGTCTTAGGAAGAATGTTAGTTCTCCTATCATGCTCATTTCAAATTCTTCCTGCATAGACTTTGAGAAGTTATTGCACAAGTGCTCATTAGATGAACCAAAAATAATATCATCTACATAAATTTGTACCAGCAATATATCTTTACCTTCCTTCTTAATGAACAAGGTTGTATCTACCATACCTTTCTTGAATTTATTGTCTAGTAGAAACTTGCTCAATAGTTCATACCAAGCTCAAGGTGCTTGTTTCAAACCATAAAGTGCCTTCTTTAATCTGTATACATGGTCTGGCTTTCTTGGTTCTTCGAATCCAGGAGGCTGCTCTACAAAGACTTCTTCTTTGATAAACCCATTCGGAAAAGCATTTTTCACGTCCATTTGATATAGCTTGAAATTTTGATAACAAACATAGGCAAGTAGTAGTCTGATTGCTTCTAGTCTTGCAACTGGGGCATAGGTTTCATCATAGTTTATTCATTTAGATTGAGAATAACCTTTTGCCACGAGCCTTGTCTTGTTTCTAGTGACTTTTCCATGTTTATTGACTTTGTTTCTGAAAACCCATTTAGTACCAATGATGGTTCTTCCTTTAGGTTTGGGCACCAATTCCCATACATCATTTCTCTTGAACTGTTGAAGCTCTTCTTGCATTGCTTCTATCCAGCTTTCATTTTCCAGAGCTTCATTAATTCCTTTGGGTTCAATTTCAGAAATCAGTGCAACAATACCTGTGTCCTTTTTGTTCCTTGATCTGGTTTGAATCCCCTCGTTGATGTTTCCAATCACAAGCTCCTTAGGATGACTAGACTTATGCTTCCAGTTTTTGTTTGGAACTTCATTGTTATCAGATTCTTCTGCTGATGCAGGAAAGTCAGGCTGAGTTAGTTGTTCTTCATGAGTTGCTTCTTTGATTATTTCTTGGGAAGATTCTACTTCTTTGTTGAGACCAGATCTTTCAGGAGTAGCATTTGATTATGATTCTTCATTTACTGTACTACTTTGTTTTGAAACTTCTTTCTCCAGAAACTTTACGTTCATGGATTCTTCCACTGTTTGAGTATTCTTGTTGAACACTCTATATGCTTTACTAGAGTTTGAATAGCCCAGAAAAATACCTTCATCTGACCTTTCTTCAAACTTACTAGGTTGATGATTAATATTTTTAAGGATATAACATTGACAACCAAAGATTCGAAAGTAGGAAACAATAGGTTTTCTATCTTTGAAAATCTCATAGGGGGTTTTCTCAAGAATTGGTCTAAAAAATACTCTATTAATAATATGGCAAGAAGTAGAAACTGCTTCTGCCCAGAACTGAGTTGCCACCTTGCTTTCTATAAGCAATGTTCTGGCCATTTCCTGCAAAGACCTATTTTTTCTTTCCACCACTCCATTTTGTTCTAGAGTGTAAGGAGATGAAAATGTATGCTGTATACCATTTTTGTCACAAAAATTTGCAAAGTCTTGATTCTCAAATTCTCCCCTATGATTTGTTTTGATACTTGAAATAGAGTGCCCTTTTTCATTTTGGAGCCACTTTGCAAATGTTGTGAAATATGAGAAGGTTTCTCCTTTATTAGCTAGAAAATATACCCATGTAAATCGAGAGTAATCATCTACTATCACAAGACAGTACTTCTTACCTCCAATGCTCTGGGTTTCGGTTGGTCCAAATAAGTCCATGTGAAGAAGCTGCAACACACGATTAGTAGAAATCTGTTTTATAGACTTGAAAGAGCTTCTTACCTATTTTCCCAGTGTACATGCAGAGCAAAGCTTTGTCTTCTTGTAACTTAGTGAATGCAAGCCACGAACAAGCTTTTTGCTGGCAAGCTTGGACATTTGTTTCATGCTGACATATCCAAGTTTGCGGTGCCACATATCTACTTCATCTTGGACTGATAATAGACATTATGTAGTATTTTCATTTATGTCTAGAAGATAAATGTTCCCATGCCTTCGTCTAGTAAAAGTCTGTGAAGAGTCATTGCTTGTTCCAGAACATAGGTTCTCTTTGAAGTTTATTCTGAAGCCGGCATCACATAACTGGCTGATGCTTAGAAGATTGTAGTTTAATCCTTTGACTAGAAAAACATTGTTGATGATTAAGCTACCGATCTTGACAGTTCCTAGTCCAATGATGTTTCCTTTGGTGTTTCCTCCAAATGAAATTGTTCCTCCCTTGATTCTTTCGAATCCAATGAACATCTTTGAGTCTCCTATCATATGTCTTGAACATCCACTATTGAAATACCATTTCTTCTTACTTTTGAAGCTTACCTGCAATGTTTACACATACTCATTTTTTCTTTGATACCCAAATTTTCTTGGGTCCATTGAAGTTAGTAGTATAGGCTTATTCTATCCATTTCTTTTGAACATGTCTCTAGACTTTAGGACATTTATTCTTAAAATGTTCTCTTTCTCCACAATTAGAACACTTTATATTTTCACAACCAACAGATTTAACAAAATTCCTTTTAAAATAGTTTTTATAGGCTTGTTCAGGAAGTCTCTGTTTAATCCTTTCCTTGACCTTAGGAAAATCAATTAACGATTTATTTTCCTTGCAAAACCCAAGTCCTGACTTATCATAGTGAGGAATTTGGATAGAAAGAATATGCTGCAGATTTTTTGTTCCTTCAGAAAACTTTACATTAATACTCGAAATTTCCTTTCTAAGAAATAGATTCTTGTTTTGTAAAGAACTTTGATTTTCCTTTATTTCCAAAACTTCCTTTTTAAGGGACTCATTTTCATTTGCGATAGAATCACGACTTTTCTCCATTTCCATAAATTCCTTTTTAAGATCATTAAAATTTCCTTTTAACGAGCAATTCTGATGACTTAACTTACGATTTTCTACTTTTAAATTGGAGATCTTTTTCAAGGTAGATTTCAGATTTAAACATAGCTCATTTATGTAATCTGAGATTTCTATTGGAATACTGGAATGATTTACCTCGATTTCTCTGTCTGAATCTGAGTCTGAGCTTGAATCTGTTTCAGAATCTGAGTCTGAATGTGCCATAAGACAGATGTTTCCATATTCGTCTTCACTATCCTCAAATTCCATGTCACTCCATGTTTCAGCTTTGAGGGCCTTCTTGTACTTCTCGAGTTTCCCTTTGTTCTTTTTGAGCTTGGGACAATTCTATTTAATATGTCCTTTTTTCTTACACTCAAAACAAATGACATCTTTGGCATAATCTTCCTCGTCATCAGTTCTGCGTTGTCCAGACTGTCTATTTTGTTTCCTGTTGTTGAACTTCCTGCATTTTCTGTTTAATTTCTTCACCTTTTTTTTATCAGCAGTGCAAGTTCCTCGTTCTTTAGCTCAGAAGTAACAATCACTTCAAGATCTCGAGCACGAGGCTCTGATACCAATTGATATAACTAGTATAAACACCTAGAGAGGGGTGAATAGGTGTAGAGAGATTATTCGCGCAAATATATATAACTTTTGCAATCAACAAACTGGAATCAAGTAGAGAGGGTTAAAGAAGATTGCAAACGCTGTTTATAGTGGTTCGGCTTTAGACAAGCCTACGTTCACTCTCCGGGCGACCAACCAATCGGCTGTATTTCACTATATGATCAACAGTGATTACACACTTCTGAGTGTTTGTACTTGGTGATGATCTGTCTCACTAAGTCACTCTCTTTTGTAATACACTGAGATCACTCAAATACGCACTATGAACAACAATTGAAGAACGGAATCAGCTTTAGAATAATGTTCATCTCCTCTACCCCTAAGTCTTAACCTATCCTTAAATACTCTCCAAGCCACACTCGACCGTTGGCTCTTTCCTTGAGAGTTTAGTCTTCCATTTCTTGGACAGACTTTATAAGGCAAGTCTTTTTGACCGTTGAAGGTAGATCAGATCCCCTTAGATTCTGTTTGCCCATACAATCAGAATCTGGGCTTCCATAAGTGCTCTATTCTTCTTTGGAAGTTGTCCACTAATTGATCCTGCCAATCAGATTTATATAATAGAATCAACATAAATAAGGTAAGTGAAATACTCTATCATTGGTGATCTTATTTTATAGATTCATCTTAAGTCTGACAGTCTTAAGTTTTGAGTCTGCCTAGATTTTTAGTCTGGTATGTTCAGACTTAAAATCCCAGTCTGGTATGGTCAGTCTTAAATCTCAGTCTGGTACGGTCACACTTAAATCTCAGTTTGGTCGAGTCTTCCGTCTGATATGGACAAACTCTAAGACATCTCATGCTTTATCTTTTGCTACCAGCAGACTTTAAAACCTATGTCTTTCTGTGTTCTTTTCCTTCAGAAGATTGATATAAATATCATTCATAAAAAGTTTTGTTAGCATCAAAACTAGGAGTTTTCTCAACAGCTGGAGCTTTGCCAGGCCACCATCGGCGAGACTCGAGCCTTGCCCAAGCGGCGTCAGGCCTCACGCCAGCCAGCGAGGCTCACCCTCGCCAAAATCTGCGAGGCTTGCCTCCCTAGATCTGGGTGAGGCGAGGCTTGCCGGTGGAGGCCAAGCGAGCCTCGCCCTGCCAATCTCTGCCTGGGCGAGGCCTCGCCCTAGCCTGGCAAGGCATCGGCGAGCTCGCTGGACCTTGCCGGCGGCGGCGATGGGGCGGTTGAGGGGTGGGAGGAGGAAGAGGAAGAGGAAGACAGAGAAGAAAAGAAAAGAGAAAGAAAAAAGGAAATAAAAGAAAGGAAATAAAACTGTTTCTTAAAATTGTTCCCAGGAACAAGAAGCAACTTTTTCTTGTTTCTAATTTCTACTCAAAACCTGTTCTCGGGAACAAAAAATTTACCAAATGCATTTCTGTTCTCGGGAACAAAAAATCTGCTCCCGGGAACAAAAAAATAGAAACAGCTGTTCCTGGGAGCGTTATCATCTGCATGGCAATGTTTCTGTTCCAAAGAGTAGTTTCTGCTTGGAAATGTTTTTTTTTTGTTTTTGTTCTCGGGAACAGTTTCTAAATATTTGAAGGTGTTTGGTAACTAATTTTTTTTTTTATTCCGAGAGTAGAAATGCATTTGATAAAAATTTTCAATCTTTTGATTCTTTTAATTTTCTTTTTTCTTTTTTTCCTTTTTTTTTTTCCTTCCTATTGGCCACTGTCGGCGAGGCTTCGGTGAGGCTCACCTCCCCAGATCTGGGTGAGGCGAGGCTCGCCTAGCTAGGTGCCGCCTGGGCGAGGCTCACCCGGCCAGGCGCCACCTGGGCGAGGCTCTGGCGAGCTTGTCGGACCTCACCTTGGCTTAGCGAGGCGCTGGCAGCGGCAATGGGGCAGCTGAGGGGTGGGAGGAGGAAGAGGAAGAGGAAGAAAGAGAAGAAAAGAAAAGAGAAAGAAAAAAGGAAAAAAAAAAAGGAAAAAGCTCTGTTTCTTAAAATTGTTCCCGGGAATAAAAAGCAACTTTTTCTTGTTTCTGATTGCTACTCCAAACCTGTTCCCGGGAACAAAAAATCTGCTCTTGGGAACAAAAAATCTGATGAAAAATCTAGGTGACTCTCGTTCTAGTTCCAAATATGACATAATCCCTTCAAAATTGGTCATAGCCAGGCCGTTGTGACCACTCAATCGATGATACGATCAACAAGATCTACCAAAGTATGGAAACTACACTGAAACTTGAGTCTGTTTTAGTGTTGTGACACAAATATATGTTTTGTTTTTTTAATTCGTGATTGGCTTGAACTGATGAAAAATCTAGGTAATACTCGTTCTGGTTCCATTCAATTCAACTATACTTGCTGTCCGTGGAAACGAATGCCGCGTCAAGGACAGAAGAAAAGACGTCCTACAAATGGGTTTTCCTTATTGAAGTACATTCAAGTTTGAAATCATTCGAAGAAAATTCAGCTTCGAACAGGTGCTCGAATTGTGAAAATACAAAGTAAAAACGTGGAGTAAAGGCACGCCAAAGATATCTAGCAACAACCCATATTAGGCTCGGCGGTCGACCATCCTACGGCCAACGAATCTAATCTAGGGAGAACGCATCAGAAAAAGGTCAAACCTTTTAACGCAGGGAAGAGTTGGTTTTTGTCTTTTCCTTTCCCTGCCTTTTCTCTTTTAAGCAAATGATTTGGTAATAGAAAAGGAAGAAGACTAGTCGAGCACAAATTATTTTATTTAGGGCTAAGCAAATTACGTGAACGCTTGTGCAATCTCGGCTAAAATTTTGTTGTGTGATAATATTATTTTTTTCACGGCCCAACAACCGTGAATTCTAGGATTAAATGGTGCTATTTCCACGACTTTTGTGGGGACTCACCGCTGGGCGCGGTGTCCACGGCAGGGTGGAGGGCTCGTGGATGGAGGTTACGGCGGAGGCTGCGAAGGGGGAAAAGGGTGAGGAAAAAAGTCAGATTTTCAATTTGTTTTATTGAATTCCACGTCAATAGACATGTGTCACGATCATCTTTTGTTTTTATTCGGATGGGGAAGTCTTTCAACGTCTGAGACCGATGTTAAAAGGTGAACATTCTAGTCTGAAACGTGAACATTTTTGGAAGTCAATTAATCGGCTGAATACTGACAAAGAACTTTGAAAGAAGTAAAGATTATATTGTCCCAACACCACCTTGCCTGCCCCCTGCTTCTATATAACCTTCCTCCTCCGTCTGTTCGACTCATTTTCATCTGTCGTGTGCTGCTGGTTTCTGCCACCACGAAAGATGATGAGCTTCATTTTATGGCTTCTCTATGTATCGGCAGTTGCGGCATCGGCGGAGGCCAGGTTTCTTCCCCACCGTTGGGATGTGAAGGAGGAGCTGGACCCCAAGAACATGAAGGTTATCACCATCAACCACGAGAAGGCCCCGATCATAAACGCGCAAAAGGCAGACACCATCTTCGTGAACGTCATTAACAACCTGGAAGGCCAGCTCGCTCTCCGTTGGGAGGGACTCCGACTGGCACGCAGCCTATCACACAGAAAAAAATGTTATGTAGGTCATACGGTCAATTGTTTGATGAAGATCGCAAGCTTGAATGAATTTGCAGATCAAAAGTACACCGTGTGATAAAACAAAGGGCTTGATTTTGGCTGGAAAAGCATGCGCCTATCGTCTTGTAGCCGATCAGGTAAGCACCATAAACATCACGAAAAGATTCATCTCGTGAACACTAGTTCGTGTGTCGATTGGAAGGGATAGAAGCTCTAGATGACATTTTATCTATGTAATTTTTGATAGGTTTGCAAGTTCTCGTACCAGTCGGAATTCAAGATGCAAAGAGATGAGGGATTGGATGGGTTGATTGTGGTTTTGTCTCCGGACAACGAGTATCCATAAGACACTAGCAAACTTGACTTTACTCGGTACAAAAGAGTGTTGAAGCAGGACAAGATTCTCAAGACCGACTGAAATTCAGATTTTGCATGATAGTTTTCTTTTTTAAATCCAACTATGTCTAGATTTGTGCAATGTTCTCAAGAGGATATTTCTGAGCCTTTGTTTATTGTTGTACTGTCATTTCCAATTGTACCTCTTCATATTGGATTTATGTTCATTAGTAATTTGATGTTAATTATTTGGATTTGTTTGAGTGTGTGTCTCTTCATAATGAATTTATCGTCGTTAGTAATTTGATGTTAATTATTTGGATATGTTTGTGTGTGTGTTTTAGCATTCTTGACATTAGGCCAGAAGCTTGTGATTTAGGGTCTACATGACAACGTTTTTGTTCCCGGGAGCAGTTTCTGCTCAAAAATGTTATTTATTGTTTCTGTTCCCGGGAACAGTTTCTGAGCTTTTAAAGGCGTTTGCTAACTGAAAATTTTTTTGTTTTGGAAATAGAAATGCGTTTGGTAAAAATTTCCAATCTTTTGATTCTTTTGATTTTCTTTTTTGTTTTTGCTTTTCCTGTTTTTTTCCTCCCTATTGGCCGTCGCCGGTGAGGCTACAGCGAGCTCGCTGGAGCCTTGCTCGGCCACCACCGGCGAGACTTGAGCCTCGCCTAGGTAGCGCGAGGCCTCACGCTAGCCAGCGAGGCTCAGCCTCGCCTAGATCTACGAGGCCGAGCCTCGCCGGTGGCCGGGCGAGGCTCGCCGGTGACGGTAGGGCAAGGCTCGCCCGGCCGAGCGCCCCCTAGGCGAGGCTCAGCCTCACCCTGGCTTGGCAAGGCGCCAACGAGCTCGCTGGACCTCGCCAGCGGTGGCGATGGGGCGGTTGAGGGGTGGGAGGAGGAAGAGGAAGAGGAAGAAAGAGAAGAAAAGAAAAGAGAGAAAAAAGGAAAAAAAGAAAGAAAAAAAACTGTTTCTTAAAATTGTTCCTAGGAACAAGAAACAACTTTTTCTTGTTTCTAATTTCTACTCCAAACCTGTTCCCGGGAACAAAAAATTTACCAAACGCAGTTCTGTTCCCGGGAACAAAAAATTTGCTCCCAAGAACAAAAGAATAGAAACAGTTGTTTCCAGGATCATCACCATCTGCACGGCAATGTTTCTGTTCCCGAGAGTAGTTTCTGCTCAGAAATATTTTTTTTTTGTTTCTGTTCTTGAGAACAGTTTCCCAATATTTGAAGGCATTTGGTAATTGAAAATTTTTTTTGTTCTGGGAATAGAAATGCATTTGATAAAAATTTCCAATTTTTTTATTCTTTTAATTTTCTTTTTTCTTTTTCCTTTTTCTTTTTTTCCTCCCTATTGGCCGCCACCAGCGAGGCTCCGGTGAGGCCCACCTCCCCAGATTTGGGTGAGGCGAGGCTCGCTTGGCCAGGTGCCGCTTGGGCGAGGCTCGCCCGGCCAGGTGCCGCCTGGGCGAGGCTCTAGTGAGCTTGCCAGACCTTACGTTGGCCTGGCAAGGCGCCGGCAGCAGCGATGGGGCAGCTGAGTGGTGGGAGGAGGAAGAGGAAGAGGAAGAAAGAGAAGAAAAGAAAAGAGAAAGAAAAAAGGAAAAAAAGAAAGGAAAAAAAACTGTTTCTTAAAATTGTTCCCGGGAACAAGAAACAATTTTTCTTATTTCTGATTGCTACTCCAAACCTGTTCCCAGGAACAAAAAATCTGCTCCCGGGAATGAAAGAATAGAAACAACTATTTCTGGGAGCGTTACCATGCAAACCCTTAGTTTTTGGGGGGAAAACAGTTTTTAATTGTTGGTAACAACAACAAGGCCTCTGTTTTCAATTTTGGATGCTCTCGACCTGCATTTCTCAGCGCTCTGCTCCTACGGGCTGCCCATATCTGTAGATCCGTAGTTTGACATCTCTGTGGTCTCTTGCTATTGACTTCAATAACCATGACACCCCCAACTACTGCTTTTGTCATTCTGCTTGGGATTGGGATGAAATGATTTTAGATCGCTAGTCTTAGAGAGCTTGTTGGATGAGAGCAGAGTAGACTTAGAGGAAGGCATCACAACAGCAATCCTTTCTCACTGAAGGAAATCCTGTATGATGTATGGTCCAGCCAACTGGGAGAGAATCAATAGATTCCTTTTTGAGAGCTATTCATCCTTTCCGAATGCAGCATGCAACTATGTTGTACCATGCTCTCCAAGTGTGCTTGTTCCAACTGATGTGCCATGGCCTGCTTTTACTAGATCAATAGAAACTGCTGTCCTTGTGTAGGAGTCATGAATTGCAAGTAGAATGAAGGCAAAGGAAGTGATAGAATAATTCCCTAATCAAAGTTCTTGAGAGTATATTTCCATTTTTTGGGTTACAGTCGTACTGTCATTTCCAATTGTAGTTTTGTGAGCTTCAAGGCTTCTGACGCTTTGAACCAAGTGTTGGATGTGGTAAGTGTCGTCATTTTCAAGATTGATCTTCAGGCTTTTGCTAAACCCCATCAGGTCTATTTTCTCTTTCATCTAACTTAGGATGGTGCTATTGGAGAAGCTGTGGGACGAATGCATGGCTAGGCCTCTACTAGATAGAGGCCTTTGGAAGCTGAGGAAGCTCACCACCAACATTGCCCCAATTTTTAAAGGTCTCTTCCTTCTAATATTATTTCGTTTGTAAAGCTTTTTGTTATTGAAGACTTTGAGTATCTAACTCGTCCATGTCTGCCTTCAACCTAGGATCCAATGAGGAGTACATTGGCTATAGAACCTGAGAATGAAGAGAACACCTTAAAGCAATGCATCGAGAAACTCAAATCATTTGAAGCAAGTAGAGTATTACTTGTATCTCATTCAAAAGAAGCACTGCATGAATAGGTATTCCATTGGAATGATTCTTCGTTTATTCTAATCTTTGCAATGTGGCAGTATTGCAAATTCTGCATGTGTACAATAGACATATGGGCTCTCATGTTCTTATTAGTCTGATCTTTTTCTCCCTCCAATTTTTTCTGGAATCTCAGCTTGAGAATGTTCGAACTCAAATGCACGTATGCAAATTCTCATTTTAGCTTATCATCAAATCTTTGCGAACTCACAGGTCTATATTGAATTTTTCTTGTCATCCAATATTTAACGGCATGGAACTTTCATCTGGTTTTTGCTTGGATAAATTTTTGATGCTTCTTCACAACTAGCAACCATAAGATGTCTCATCAAAATTAGGTAGCTAAGGCACGAGCGGAAGAAGCTTAAATTATGAGAAAACAGCTAACAGACAGAGATTATGTATTCAAATCAACCACCTCTGCTACTCAAGGCCTTGACATAAATGCGAAAGGGGAGACAAACACCTAGGAGGACAGCTGCAACCATTGCAACCGAGGTTGCAGACAAGGTTGCAGCTTCTAGCTCCTCAGAACTGATTATGAGTTCAGTTTTGTCCACATTTGCTGCCAAAGAGGCAAGGGCTGCTGGGACAAGTTTTAGTACTCAATTACATTTTTTGTAAATTTTAGGACTCGATTACACTTTTGTGACAAGTTTTAAGACTTATATTATACTTATCCCATGAAAAAGCTTTTGGACTTAATTGTACTTTTGTGACAAGTTTTAAGACTTCTATTAAACTTACCTCTTTTATCATCATGATTGGCAAGCACAAAGAGTAGCCATATCGCCAAGCTTACGCCATGAATCACTGTCACTTTGCCTGTATCGGATTCACCATTCCTATTTCCTCTTTATGATGTCTAAAGAGGATTAAGGCCTCCTTATCATCAAGTGTCTGGCCTATTAGAGGAGAAGATTCAGCAGAAGTGGCAAGGGTGACCAGAGATAGAATCAAAGAAGTGTGACAATTAGACTGGTCTAGATCCTACATCACTCTCTCTGGTAATCGACCTTGGCAGCACAAATAGGTAATGCAGTTCCTCCAATTTTAATTCTCCCCTTTTTTTTAGTTTACTATCCAATTTTCAATGGTGATTACACACTCTCGAGTGTTAATACTTGGTGATGATATGTCTCACGAAGTCACTCTTTTTTGTAATACACTGGGATCACTCAATTTCACACTATGAGCAACAGTTGAAGAACAGAATTAGCTTTGGAATTATGTTCATCTACTCTACCTCCCAAGTCTCAACCTATCCTTAAATACTCTCCAAACCGTACTCGACCGTTGACTCTTTCCTTGAGAGTTTAGTCTTCCCTTTCTTGGATGGACTTTATAAGATAATTCTTTTTGACTGTTGAAGGTAGATCAAATCCCCTTAGATTCTGTTCGCCCATACAATCAGAATCTAGGCTTCCATAAGTGCTCTATTCCTCTTTGGAAGTTGTCCATTAATTGATCCTGCCAATTAGATTAATATAACAGAATCAATATGAATAAGGTAAGTGAAATACTTTACCGTTGGTAATCTTATCTTGTAGATTCGTCTTAAGTTTGATAGACTTAAGTTCTGAGTCTGCCTAGATTTTCAATTTGGTATGGTCAGATTTAAAATCTCAATTTGGTCGGGTCTTCTGTTTGGTACGGACAGACGCAAAGACATCTTATGCTTTATTTTCTGCCACCAACAGACTTTAAAGCATATGTCATTCTGTGACATTTTCCTTCAAAAGATATATATAAATATCATTCATAAAATGTTTTGTTAGCATCAAAACTAGGAGTTTTCTCAACAATCTCCCATTTTTTTATGGTGACAAAACTTTTTACGTATATGGCTTATTATTCCTGCAAAATATGGTTAAACAGAGCATACTTCCAATTATTTTGCTCAACTCATAAAAATAGCCCATATCACCTCTGTTCAGATGATAATTTTAGAACAGCAGCAACAGTCCAGAAAATATCATATCACAGCCAAACATATTTCAGAATATATCAGTAAAATGTCATCTGCATATCAGAAAATATCATCAGCCATGCATACCATTACTTTCGCATCACAGCCCAACAAAATATCATGCATTCAACAAAATATGCCATATACTCTCCCTCTTTTTGTCAACGTCAAAAAGTTAAGAACTGGAAGAGAGTCAGTAAGGTCAAAAAGTCAAAAAAAAAAAAAACAGTGTCTAAACAAAATAAGGCAGAAGATGTTTTTAGAATGTTTTCTTTTTAGGGGTCCGAACAAGGGTGAAATCCTCCATATCTATGGCAGACTTCTCAATCCTGTTAAGACATTGATGAACTGCCTTCTTGAGAGTGTCCAGCCTGTTATTGAATGAGATTTCCATTGCTATTTGTTGATCTCTGATCTGTGTGAGAAGTGCTAAGATCTTCTGAGAGTCAGCATTCTCAGACGAAGCTGCAGGAGCTTGAGTTTCAATATTCTCATAATAATGCTCCCCCTGAGTTGGTGCTTCATTCTGTCCTTGTTGCCCCTCTTTATTCCTATCCTCATCTCTGTTGTCCTCATTTTCTTCTTCTTCTTCTTCTTCTTCTTCTTCTTCTTCTTCTTCTTCTTCTGGATCTTCCTCTGGTTCAGATTAACATTCTTCTCAGGTTCTGTGCTGAGAATGTTTTCTGCATGTGTTTCTGCTTCTGGTTCAGATATTCTATGAGAGATTTGACGCATAGTTGCCAAAATTGCTGAAATGCTTTCCTCCTCATCTTTTTCATCTTGTAGTAGGAGCTATCTTCTCTTCTTAGAACTTGGTTCAGCAGTAGCTATTTCTTTGCCTTTTCTTTTTGCTGTTTCTGCTCTAGCCAATTCTTTTTCATTTCTTCTCCATGTTTCCGCGACGTCCTTCAGTCTCATCTTATTGATCATTTTCATATCAATGGCCATCGTAGGAAGAGTTTTAGTGCAGAATCTCCTAGGTGTATCTATCTTGAGATGATCAAAGATTCTGGTCACCAAAGCTCCATAGGGTAACTGTCCTTTATCCTTAGAAACAGTCCGATACATATGCAATATAATAGTGTGAGGCAGTGAGAACAGTACTCCCTTTTCAATCGCCCACATCAATTTGGCCTCAAATCTGGATACATTAGTCTTAGATGATGCCTTAGGACGACTGTAGCTGATTATAATCTTATGTAGGATTGTTCTTGCAGAAGTCAAAAGAGGATAAGTTATACTAACCCTAACAGACTTTGTAAGAAATTCACAAATTGTCTCATAAGAAACGTCTATTGGCTTGAAAGTACTCATCTCAACTTTTATAATGTCAGCCAGAGTATCTGTAATAATATCATAGAACCTGTCATTTACACTGAACTGCATTATGTCTGGAGATAGAAATGTCAAGTTCGAGTAGAAGTATGCTGTTAATTCTGGATAAACAGTAGCAGAGTCAGTGCAAAATTGATCCATCTGCAAAATTTCAAAATATCTACGCAGATTTACTTCAGCAACATCTAAATAATCAAAATCCACTATCCTGTGGTGCATGATTCCTTGCTCCATCAATTTGTTGAAAAATATCTTCTGTTCTCTAGATCGGAACAATTTCCCAGTTGTGTTCCGAGCCACAGCAGCAATTCCCATCCTGACTTCAAAATTTCTGTAAATCTTCTTATCGTCTTCCTTTGCATTATCTCTACTTTTCCCTATGTCACTGACTCGTTCTCTACGAGCAAATGGCGATTCTGTAGTATGAACTGCTTGGATAAGACGTAATTCATTTGCGTACCCTTTTTCTCGCAAGAAATAGAGTTTAACGTCTTCCCTAGCATTTCGTTGAACTAACTTCTTATATCTCCTACTATATGAGGATTATTAGTAGGTGTTGGTAGAGTTAATCCGGACATACCTCTACGGGAGACATTCCTTTTTTTAGATTGTGTGGGGAAAGCTCTTGGAGATTCCACATTATCATCTCCATTTCTTTGAGCAGAAGCTCTTGGAGATTGTCCTTGGGTGTCTTCGGAAGTTTGTGTCAAATCGAAGTGCGTCTGCCCTTCTTCGATATTTCTCCCTCCCCTCCCAGCAATCCTATTTGATCTTCTTCAAGGAGATGGAGATATTGATCTGGACACGGAGGATCTCGAAGCCATGTTCGAAGAAGATTGGTTTTGGCGAAGATTGATTTTGGAAAATGTTTTGCTTTGTTAGGGTTTCTAAAAAGGTGTTCTGAAGAGTTGTGAAGAAAAGACTTGACTTTTTGGGGTTTTTAAACCCTTCGATGTGAGAACAAATGAACAGTTGCAACAAAAAAAAAACTGAAAATGACAGTTATTCCAAACTTAACAAGAATATTCAATCATCATAGGCAAATGCCAGAAAATATACAAATCAATCATACAGATCGAAAATTTACTAATAAAAACTTACCAGATTCAAATAAGGAAATAACATACCAACCTAAAATACCATCAATTCCTTTTTCATTCTTCCAAGAAAATTAGTCTGTCCAGACGATTGCTTCTCTCAGACTTTGTCCTATTCTCATAGACTTTATAAAAAAGGGTTAATAATATTTAATCTCCCACATATTGAATCGAATGTACCTTTGTCCAGCGGCTTTGTGAAGATGTCTGCTAACTGATTTTTTGAATCAATGAATTCCACATATACGTCTCCATTTTGCACATGGTCTCTAATAAAATGATGTTTGATTTCAATGTGCTTTGCCTTGGAGTGTAGAATCTAATTCTTGATGAGGTTTATAGCACTTGTATTATCATATTTTATTTCTATATAGGATTTTTCTTTTCCATAGTTCCTTAGGAGCTATCTCATCCACATAATCTGTGAACAGTAGTTTCCAAGTGCAACATATTTTGCTTCTGCTGTTGATAGAGCCACAGTATTTTACTTTTTGGAAAACCATGAAACTAGCATTTTCCCTAGAAGTTGGCATGTTCCTGAAGTACTATTTCTATCCACTTTGCAACCTGTTAAATTTGCATCTGAGTAACCAAGAAAAGTAAAATCTGTTTCTTTTTGATATCACAGATCCAAGTGTGGATAAGTGGTTATATACTTGATTATGTGTTTGACAGCAGAAAGATGTGATTCTCTAGGATCCACTTGAAATCTAGCATAAAGACAAACATTGTATGGAATATCTGGTCTAGATGTAGTAAGATAGAGAAGAGAACCGATCATGCTTCTATAAGTCTTTTGATCAACTTTCTTTCCCGTTTCATCCTGATCTAGTTTGATGGAGGTTGCCATAGGAGTTTCAGTCTTCTTGTAGTTCTCCATTCCAAACTTCTTGATCAAGTCTTTAGCATACTTTTCTTGATAGATGAAAGTTCCACATTTTGTTTGATTAACCTGAAGTCCTTTCTTGAATTTATTGTCTAGTAAGAACTTGCTTAATCGTTCATACCAAGCTCGAGGTGCCTGTTTCAGACCGTAAAGTGCTTTCTTCAATCTATATACATGGTTTGGCTTTCTTGGTTCCTTGAACCCAGGAGGCTGCTCTACAAAAACTTCTTCTTTGATCAACGCATTCAGAAAAGCATTCTTCACATCAATTTGGTATAGCTTGAAATTTTGATAACAAGCATAGGCAAGCAGTAGTCTGATTGCTTCTAATCTTGCAACTGGGACATAGGTTTCATCATAGTCTATTCCTTCAAATTGAGAGTAACATTTTGCCACAAGTCTTGCCCTGTTTCTGGTGACTTTGCCAAGTTCATCAACTTTGTTTCTGAAAACCCATTTAGTGCCAATGATAGTTCTTCCTTTAGGTTTGGGCATCAATTCCCATACATCATTTCTCTTGAACTGTTGAAGTTCTTCTTGCATTACCTCTATCCAGCTTTCATTTTCCAGAGCTTCATTAATTCCTTTGGGTTCAATTTCAGAGATCAGTGCAACAATACCTGTGTCCTTTTTGTTCTTTGATCTGGTTTGAATTCCTTCGTTGATGTTTCCAATGACCAGCTTCTTAGGATGACTAGACTTATGCTTCCAATTTCTGTTTGGCACTTCATTGTTATCAGAATCTTCTACTGATACAGGAATGTCATGCTGAGTTAGTCATTCTTCTTGAGTTGCTTCTTTGACTGTTTCCTGGGAAGATTCTACTTCTTTGTTGAGACCAGATCTTTCAGGAGTAGCATTTGATTCTGATTCTTCATTTACAGTTCTGCTTTGTTTTGAAACTTCTTGCTCCAGAAACTTCACATTCATGGATTCTTCCACTGTCTGAGTATTCTTGTTGAACACTCTATATGCTTTACTAGAGTTTAAATAGCCCAGAAACATACCTTCATCTGACCTTTCTTTAAACTTACTAGGTTGATGGTTAACATTTTTGAGGATATAACATTGACAACCAAAAATGCGAAAGTAGGAAACAATAGGTTTTCTTTCTTTGAAAATTTCATAGGGAGTTTTATCAAGAATTGGTCTAAGAAATACTGTGTTAATGATATGACAAGAAGTGAAAACTGCTTCTGCCTAGAAACGAGTTGCCACCTTACTTTCTATAAGCAGAGTTCTAGCCATTTCTTGCAGGGACCTATTCTTTCTTTCCACAACTCCATTTTGTTCTGGAGTGTAAGGAGAGGAAAATGTATGATGTATACCATTTTTGTCACAAAAATCTGCAAAGTCTTGATTTTCAAATTCTCCCCCGTGATCAGTTTTAATACTAGAAATAGAGTAACCTTTCTCATTTTGAACCCTTTTTGCAAATATTGAGAAATGTGAGAAGGTTTCTCCTTTATTAGTGAGAAAAAATACCCATGTAAATTGAGAATAATCATCTACTATCACAAGACAATACTTCTTACCTCCAATGCTCTGAGTTCTAGTTGGTCTAAATAGGTTCATATGAAGAAGCTGCAATACACGATTAGTAGAAATCTGTTTAATAGATTTGAAAGAACTTCTTACTTGTTTTCCCAGTGTACATGCAGAACAAAGCTCTGTCTTCTTATAACTCAGTGAGGGCAAACCACGAACAAGCTTTTTGCTGACAAGCTTGGAAATTTGTTTCATACTAACATGCCCAAGTTTGCGATGCCAGATATTTGCTTCATCTTGGATTGATAAGAGACATTTTGCAGTATCTTCATTTATGTCTAGAAGATAAATGTTCCCATGCCTTCGTCCGGTGAATGTTTGAGAAGAGTCATTGCTTGTTCCAGAACATAGGTTCTCTTTGAAGTTAATTATGAAACCAGCATCACACAACTGGCTGATGCTTAGAAGATTGTAGTTTAATCCTTTGACTAGGGAGACATTGTTGATGATTAAATTATCAATCTTGGCAGTTCCTAGTCCAATGATGTTTCCTTTGGTGTTTCCTCCAAACGAAACTATTCCCCCCTTGATTCTTTCAAATCCAATGAACATCTTTGAACCTCCTGTCATATGTCTTGAACATCCACTGTCCAAGTATCATTTCTTCTTACTTTTGAAGCTTACCTGCAATGTACACACATACTCATTTTTTCTTTGGTACCCAGATTTTCTTGGGTCCATTGAAGTTAGTAGTATATACTTTTTCTATCCATTTCTTTTGAACAGGTCTCCAGACTTTAGGATATTTATTCTCAAAATGTTCTCTTTCTCCACAGTTAGAACACTTTAGATTTTCTCGACCAACAGATTTAACAAAATTCTTTTTAAAATGACTATTGTAGGCCTATCGAGGAAGTCTCTATTTAATTCTTTCCTTAACTTTAGGAAAATCAATTAACGATTCACTTTCCTTGCAAAACCCAAGTCCTGACTTATCATAGTGAGGAATTTGGATAGAAAGTATATGCTGCAGGGTTTTCGACCCTTCATAAAACTTTGCATTGATATTCGAAATTTCCTTTCTAAGAAATAGATTCTCATTTTGTAAAGAACTCTGATTTTTCTTTATTTCCAAAAGTTCCTTTTTAAGAGACTCATTTTCATTTAAGATAGAATTACGACTTTCCTCTAGTCCTGCAAATTCCTTTTTGAGATCATTAAATTTTCCTTTTAACGAATAATTCTGATGACTCAACTTACGATTTTCCACTTTTAAACTGGAGATCTTTTTCAACGTAGTTTTTAGATTTAAACACAGCTCATTTATGTAATCTGAGATTTCTATTGGGATATCAGAATGATTTACCTCGATTTCTTTGTCTGAATCTGAGTCTGATCTTGAATCTGTTTCTGAGTCTGAATGTGCCATAAGACAGATGTTGCCATATTCGTCTTCACTATCCTCAATCTCTGTGTTACTCCATGTTTCAACTTTCAGGGCCTTCTTGTATTTCTCGAATTTCCCTTTGTTCTTTTTGAGCTTGGGACAATTCTGCTTAATATGACCCTTTTTTATTACATTCAAAACAAAATGACGTCTTTGGCATAATCTTCCTCGTCATCAATTCTGCGTTGTCCAGACTATTTGTTTTGTTTCCTGTTGTTGAACTTCCTGCCTTTCCTGTTTAACTTCCTCACTTTTCTAATCAGCAGTGCAAGTTCTTCGTCGTCCAGCTCTTCCTCAGAATCCGTAACATCAGAATCAGTGTTAGACTTAAGAGCAATGGATTTCTTACCTCTGGATTCCACTTCCTCGTTCATTTGTTCTGCTTCATAGGACTGTAGAGTACCAACTTGCTCATCGACTGTCAGTGGTGAAATTCGCAGAGTTTCTCTGATAGAGGTCTTCACATTATTCCAATCTTTTGACAATCCTCTCAGGAGCTTGTTGACCTTCATTGGTCCTGGAACAGGTTGTCCTTGATATGCTAATCCATTTACAATTTCTGTAAATCGATTGAACATGTCTCCTATGGACTCCCCCTGTTTCATCTTGAAGGATTCATATCGATCGAGTAATATATTTACTTTGGTCTCCTTGACACGATCAATTCATTTGTATGTCACGTGTAGTCTATCCCATACTTCCTTTGTTGTATCACAAGAAGATATTCAATTATATTCATTAGGTGATAAAGCACAATAAAGAGAGTAGATAGCCTTAGCATCGAGAGTTTATCTCTTTGTCATTTCTTCTGGTGAGATGGTGGCTAATGCTTCTGTTTCTTTCCCATCGTCTCTTTTTGGAGTTTTTCCAGTTTTATTAGTGGGGTCAATTCCCCTTTCAACTACATCCCATTCGAGTGGATCTTTTGATCTGAGAAAGGCCTTCATCTTATTCTTCCATATATTGTAATCTTTGCCGTCGAAGTAGGGTGGACGAGTGTTGCTCTACCTCTCAATCAAACCGGGTGCAAGAATACTAGCCATAGAGGATCTTTAACTCAGAAGTCATAAACACTTCAAGATCTTGAGCACGAGGCTCTGATACCAATTGATGTAACTAATATTAACACCTAGAGGGGGGTGAATAGGTGTAGAAGGATTTTACGCGCAAATATATATAACTTTTGCAATCTACAAATAGAAATTAAATAGAGAGAGTAGAGAAGATTGCAAACACTATTTATAGTGGTTCGGCTTTAGACAAGCCTACGTCCACTCTTTGGGGCGATCAGCCAGTAGGTTGTATTTCACTATGTGATCAACGATGATTACACACTTTCGAGTGTTAGTACTTGGTGATGATATGTCTCACGAAGTCACTCTCTTTTGTAATACACTGGGATCACTCAATTTCGCACTATGAACAACAGTTGAAGAACAGAATCGGCTTTGGAATTATGTTCATCTACTCTACCTCCTAAGTCTCAGCCTATCCTTAAATACTCTCCAAACCGCACTTGACCGTTGGCTCTTTCCTTGAGAGTTTAGTCTTCCTTTTCTTGGACAGACTTTATAAGGCAAGTTTTTTTGACTGTTGAAGGTAGATCAGATCCCCTTAGATTCTGTTTGCCCATACAATCAGAATCTGGGCTTCCATAAGTGCTCTATTCTTTTTTGGAAGTTGTCCATTAATTGATCCTGCTAATTAGATTAATATAACAGAATCAATATAAATAAGGTAAGTGAAATACTTTACTGTTGGTGATCTTATCTTGTAGATTCGTCTTAAGTCTGACAGACTTAAGTTCTGATTCTGCCTAGATTTTCAGTCTGGTACGGTCAGACTCAAAATCTCAGTCTGGTACGGTCAGACTTAAAATCTCAGTCTGGTTGGGTCTTCCGTCTGGTACGGACAAACTCAAAGACATCTTATGCTTTATTTTCTGCCACTAGCAGACTTTAAAGCATATGTCATTCTGTGACCTTTTCCTTCAAAAGATATATATAAATATCATTCATAAAATGTTTTGTTAGCATCAAAACTAGGAATTTTCTCAACAGGTTTTATGTGCCCGGTGGATCCTGATCTCAAAAGAAGTGCAAGTCCATCTAGTGCCTATGAAGTGGCGATTGGATCGTTGTTTCTAAAAGACACCAGCACAAGAACTATTCCAAAGTGATTCGCATAGTCAGTTAAGGCGGAATCAACTTGACGAATATGAAGCAGCCTTGCAATTTCAGCAGCAGCGTCAGTCTCTAGGACCCTGGTAGCTGGGGAAATAATTTCTTTAGCAATTGCTTTCTCCCACATTTCACTATCTAAAAGAAGGTTGGCCAAGGCGCATGTTGCCTTCTCCACAACATGCTTGTTTGGCAATAGTAGCTACATCCTTGTTCACCATAATCGATAGAAAAATTGCAGCATGGCAAGGGGAGGACTCCAGTAGAGTATTTTGAGATTCAACATTTAGTAGCTTCAACATAGACAAAAGTGCCTTAATCGCAATACTACTTTCACGCAAGTCCCTTCTTTAATAAAAGATTCAAGCTAAGTTTGCTACAAAACATGGCTTATGTGACAAGACAGACTCGCCTAATATTTTCTCTACCACAAAATTTTGATCATGTATTGTTTTCATTTTTGTGGGTCCCACCTTTCTTCATCTTCTTCTTATGTCTCTATTCTCTCTCTAAGTCTATTTCCATATATATATATAGAATATACATGTTCGGAGAGGTTCATAACTGTAGAAGAAGGCGCTTTCAATATGGAATTGGCTAATAGAGATGGAAATGTGACCACTACTGAGCTCCTCCAAGCGCAAGCCCCCATATGTAAACACATATTTAGCTACATCAACTCAATGTGCCTAAAGTGTGCCCTTCAACTAGGCATACCACTCAATCAGGTTGTCTCAATGAACACCCATCTCATATGAAATGGAGAGGTGAGGAATTCGATTTCTCATCTTCTCAAGGGGCTGGGGTTGGGAACATTTAGTTTCAAGTGTAAAATTCGATTCCCACGCTTTACAAAGAAATTGAGCAAAAGTCTAAAATGAATTAAGTATTAGAGTAGGACAGATTAAAATAAAAATAAAAATTAGGCAACCTTATTCGCTACTGTCGCCGACCCATGACCCTCCTCGAACTAGTCTCTGCGCTCCATGTTCATCCACTAAAGCTCATTGCATCCATCGCCTCATGCGCATTGTCGTCTTTTGCTTCTTCGAACACCAGAACCTCAAAAAAGCAGATCGCCAAACCGGGTATGCGCTTACCGCCGTGTGGCGATTCCTCCTGAAGCACAGCCTCCTTTGTGCTCGGCACATTCCATCCTTACTTCATGGGGCCGTGGCAGTATCTGAGCGCATGGTCGGGGGACGGTGAGATATCGCCCCATTGATGTTCGAGATGGCGCATGGCGGCCCCGCGAGGGAGACAATGGGGCGCGATCCTGAGATCAACAGCTTGTTCAATGAGGCGATGGACAACGACTCGAAACTGATGGCGAAAGGGGTGGCGGATACATGTAGGGCAGTGTTCATTGGGCTGATCTCGGTGGTCGACGTGGGAGGTGGGCCGGGGACGATGGACAAGGCCACAATGGACGCGTTCCCCCACTTGGAGTGCACGGTGTTGGATCGGCCGAACATGGTCGAAACTGACAGGTTGAAGTTTGTTGGAGGCGACATGTCTGTGGAGATTTCCCGGCGGATGCAGTCTTCTTACTCAAGGTAAGTACCTTACACCTACGTTTGGGTCGGGATCATAGAAAATAAAATGAAAGAAGTAGTTCGTGGTTGCAGATAATAAATTTACCTTATCACTTAAGCGGTCAGTAGTTTTTCATCGTCTCCATACTGGCAAAATAGATTTTGTATTATTTGTATCGAATTGATTGACTTGTATATTTTTACTGCAATAATGAACTAGAGCTAATTGTTCTTTATGTGGAATCCTCACATAATCCTTCTAGCTAATTGTTTCAGGAAATCACTGACGTAGCAATTCAAAAGTTGTCCACGTCAGCTTGCCATGTGGAATAGCTAGAGGGCAATGATGAGATGCCACATTAGCAACTGCCTTTAACAACTGGCCCGAAGGATTATATTGAAATTTTGCTTAAAGATTTAGGATAATATTGAAAAAATTGAAAATTTTAGAATGAAATTGGCATCAGTACAATAAGTTTATAATTAATTTGGTAATTTTCCCTTTCGATCTCACATGTGTGCGAATTTTAATTTAGAGAGAGCACATCACGAAAAGCCCACACCTTTATAAGACCACTAATTATTTTGTTAGTCGCTTGCGTGCACTTAAATAGATGATTATAGAACATGGACCTTCACATGTGTCAATGCAATGAATTAATGGACTCTTGATTTTTCATTTAGTTAAAGCGGTACTGGTTTTTGGCTAATCTCAAAGGACATATTATAAATGACACCTTATGGCTCATATTGAAAATGAAAAAGTTTATTTTTATATTGAGAATTAAAGTTTATATTTATTTGGTTAAAAATAAATTATTTAAAAAAATATTATTTTAAGATAGAAATCAGTTATATAGACACGACTGTACATGTGAAAATGAAATGACAACCCCAACTTGTCTCGTTCATCACTGTCGTATCCAATCTCCCGTGCAAAGTTGACTCTTCCCAGATGGCCACTTAACGACTTCTTTTTTCCATTTTTGAATTGAATAATCAAATCCCACCACAAAACTTTCAGCCCTAATCATGAAAGATGCGATGCTTCCGAAAATAGGATGACGTCTCCATCTTTGACATTGACCTTTTTTTAGGGGGCTACAAGATTGAAAATTTATCCCTTCTTGTCAGTGACGTGTAGGGTTCAGTTCTCTTGAATGGATCCACCATAAAGTTGAGACCAATTCAGCATACAACGTAGATATGGATGTCCAAATAATATAAATTATAGTATGAACATAGATGGAAAATCCTATGTCATCTATCTAATCAAGTAAGTCACTCTATCACTACTAAAAGTATCGCGTATTGTGACAAATTTTTTTCTTGTAAAGCATATTTTGTCATGAAAAGTGTAATTCTTGTGACAAAATTTCTACTCTATTGGGTGAAAAACAAATCCTTCATTAATTAATGGTTTTGAGCGAGTTACCTTGATTTTGATACAACGACGAATAATATAAACTCAAGCTTGTATTGAGGACAAAATCATACCCGTGATTTATCTCTTATTGTTTTGTGCCTTGTCAAGAATATTTCAATCTATGGGCGCCTTGGAATGATTCGCCGCATGCTGCATGATATGAAAATGATTACAAAAACACTAGCTTTATAATTTTCTTGGTGTGATCAATTTGTCGTGATCTGTATTTGCATATTTGAGTACATATATTTATCTACTTTGTAATCATATAAAAGAAAGTGAGAAATACAAAAGATGAGGAAAAGTACTTAGGTTGTGTGCTATACAAAAACCATAAGAGTTTTTTTTTTTCTTTTTTTTAGTTTCAAACTAATGCAAATGAAGCGGACTCGACTTCGACTTTCTCAGCAAAAGATTTGGTAATAGAAAGGGAAGAGGGCTAGTCGAAGCACGAATATTATATTTAGGCTAGCTAGACAAATCGAGTTGAGGCCTGGCGGCGGAGGCACGCGCTTTTTATTAAAATATTGTTTTTGCACGGACCAACAATTGTGAATTCTAGGATTATTTGGCGTTATTTCTGCGACTTTTTTTTTTTTAGATATTACATACCCATTTTGTATAAAATGATCAAATTGTTCTTCAATCACTAATTTGCTCACTGTCTCCTTTTCGATGAAAATTAATTCATCCAACACACTCATTCACAATCCACATTTGTGCTAAGTTCCTTAAAAAAAAAATTAATAAAACGAAAATCTTAAATGGTACACTTTTGATAAACTTGCACAAAACTAATTTTTAATTACCAAAAATCCCAAGATTTACCCAAAACTTATATACTTATGACAAATTTATCATATTTTAATATCCGTTAAATTTAACCTTCAAATTATTATCCCTTTCTCTAAAAGATTTTGGACTTTCATATTGAGGACATAGCAGTTGTCCATGTTGTGACTTTTCTCACCCATTGTGATGTCAAAACCAATGAACTTGGGAGGATTGTCTCTCAAAATCTCCTTGGCAATGAGCCTTCACTCGATCAGCATAGAAAGCAATCAAGATAGTAGTCTTAGAAGAGGAGTAAATTGCCTTTACGGTGCCTTTCCTTTGCAATCAAAACTTCGGGAAGAGCTCCCAACCTCCATAGTGGACTTTTGAGTAGGAGGGATATGAGGCTTTTGAGTAGCAACATTTTGCACATACAACACCCCTACCACAGAATCCTTGTCTTTCTTCGAGACGAACTTGTGAGTTGAGGTATTGGCAGGCCTACCATCTCGCATGATCCCTTCGATGTGTTCTCCTAACTCAACCACGGCGGGGAAATTGAGACAAGTGTTATTGAACATCTTGTCAAAGAACTCCTTAGGTAGAGCTCTCAAGAATAGTTGCATGACCTCCTTCTCAATTAGTGGAGGTTTAACTTGAGAAGCCATAGCCCTTCATCTTTAAGCGTTGGCTCTAAAAGTTTCATTCCTTCTTTTGTCAACTCAGACCAATTCTTCACCAGTTAGTCCAATCTCTGAATTAAACTTGTATTGTTGGAGAAATTTGTCAATAAGATCTTCTTAACTATGGATCTTTGCGAGATCGAGGTCAATGAACCAAGTCAAAGCAGTGTCGTTAAACTATCATGAAAGGTGTTAATCAATAATGGCATGCTATCGAAGTGTCAAGCCATCTTGCCCAAGTAATGCTTGAGATGGGTCTTTGAGCACCTAGTTCCATCATACTTTCTCAGGAACTCCGGTTCTTTATAGAAATCCAAAACTTTCACTTTAGTGAAGGGCAACAACTTGTCAAACCATTGAAGTTGATGCAACATGTAAAGGTGTTCCTCCAACTTACTACCCACCCGCACCGGACTGATAATATAAATAATATATTTTTACTTTTTATTTAAAAAAGCAAAATTCCTAAATCCTTAAGCTACTAACTAGTTTTTATATTGGATAATTACTTGCTTTTGCCCATTCATAATTAGTTTGGTGAATGTCCTCTTTTACTTACACACTTCATAACATATTAATATTGGTGATTCATTGGCTCTAACTAGGAGTATCTTTAATGAGGTGATTCCATCATATAATTCTTTGTTGCATATTATAGTGTTAACACGTGAAGCTTAATAAGATCGGTTCCATGGATCCAATTGAGAACCGGACTAGATCGATGGACTAGTTCCCGGGTGGATCATGGAATCAATAGGTGGTTCCCAATTCCAAAATTTCAGAATGAAATAATAAATGCACCTAAAATTATATGCTATCACAAATCTTTATTAAAAAGCCGGGAGGTGCAGGACGATGTTAAGAGGAGAAAATTGGCCTACTCCAAACAAAAACAAAGGAGTCCACAGAGAAAATGTTCGATGTGGGAGTGAAGGAATTCGGAGAGTATTTCTATGTTTGCACTTCATTTGCTTGTTTTAATGTCAATAGTTATCTAATTGCGCAAAACTATGTTAAAATTTCACAAATTGGCCTCATTGTGTTAAATTTGTGGGATCTTATGATTCTGCCAATGCTGTTTCAAAATGCTGCGATTATTGGAATAACTGAAACAAAGTTAATGTTAAGATTATGCTTTAGAGAATATAGAAATATTTATCATCAGGTGTGCTATCCGTGCACTTGCATCCAGATTTTGGAAACTTTGAAAATCCAGGTACTATGACAAGTACCCATGTTTGGAGAGGTTGTTTTTTGTAATAAAAATGTGGCGTTTGAATGATTGCTAGTGTGGAATTTTGCAAGCGGTCTGGTTTAGAGGGTTAATAATGATGAGATAATTCTTATGGACTTAACACAATGGTGTACTTTGTCATTAACGATGCCCGTATTTCCTTCAAAACCATCCATCTCTGTCAACAGCTTATAATGGTCTACCGCCTTTCATCATTTGCTTAAAGCAATACTTGTTTTTGGCTAATCTCAAAGGATAGATTAAAAATGTTGCTTTACATCTTACATTGAAATTCATGCCAATCATCAAGGTGGCTAAAATTGCTCTTATACCATAACTGCCCGCGGGATTTGCATACATAAATATGTATGTATCACATAGATTCATTTGAGCGATCAAATGATTTAATTGCACTTTAATGCAAGCAATTTTTTTTTTCATTTGCTTTCCTCGCTTTCCCTTCGAGATGATATGAAAACGAAAACATTACTTTCACATTGAAAACTAATTTGAAGGGAAATCCCTAATTGTCCTTGTTCACGTCTGCCATACGCGACCACCGCCCCCACGTTGACTTTTCCCAGTGAGGTAGCTAACAACATTTTCAATTTTCCAATTGATTAATCAAATCCCACTCTTGGCGAGAAAAGG
Organism: Corymbia citriodora subsp. variegata; assembly: GCA_014858505.1. Classification (NCBI taxonomy): domain Eukaryota; kingdom Viridiplantae; phylum Streptophyta; class Magnoliopsida; order Myrtales; family Myrtaceae; genus Corymbia; species Corymbia citriodora. The sequence continues at coordinate 200,290 of MU089538.1, read as the reverse complement.
TTTAGGGCTAATCATGGAAATGTGATGAATCTTGATGCCCCATGGGCGATAAAGGTAAGATAGAGGACAGAATCAATGCTATGTGGAAAGATGCAACAAGGAAAGGCCCAGAATATCATGGCCTACCCATCTTAGTTATTGACTCTTTCTTTTAGGGGATATGGAACTTGAAAATGTTTCTTTTTGAGGACCTTCTTTATGGCCAACTGACACAATCGCATGCGGTGGGACCATGTTTGAAGCTAGGTTAGGACAGCATTGTCAATATCATCTTGAATGTCTTCAATCTTGTCCCTAGAGCGTAGGGTCAAGCTCTCTAGAATGAATCAACAAGACAGTTGAGATCACATCAACATCGATATTGTAGATGTGAATGCCCTAGTAATGTAACTTGTAGTTTGAACATTGATTGAAAATCCAATGTCACATGTATATAGTCAGATAAATTACCCCATTAGGATAAAAAATTTCGATGACAACAATTCTTGCTATCAAGCATATTTTGTGCAAGTGTATTTCTTGGGACAAAAATTCTATTTTTTCAAGCTCGAAAGCAAATCCTTCGGTAATTGATGGTGAAGAAAAAAATTTAAGTACAAGCGGCAACCCTAAGACATCGAGAAAGCTCGTTTTTTTGTATTGGTGAAACAAAAGGCATGACAATCTAGATTAGTCAATTTTTCAAACGAAATTTAATCAACGGTGATAAAGATGTGTTAATTTATAAATAAATAAATAAGAGGAGGATATGGGCTGTGTACCATACAAAAATCAAACGAGTTTCAAATTAATGCAAATGAAGGGTAAAGAGGATGACCTAATATCTCAATAGTTTTCATTCAATGAATGGTCTGACTCCTAGGGCTAGGAGCAGCAACTCGAAGCATAACATGCCTTAGGATCAAGTGTGAACGGAATTTCTCTTTACCAAATATGACCTAATCCCTTCAAAATTGGTCATAGCCCGGCCATTGTGACCACTCAATCGATGATATGATGAACAAGATCTACCAAAGTATGAAAACTACACTGAAACTTGAGTCTGTTTTAGTGTTGTAACACAAATATATGTTTTGTTTTTTAATTCGCGATTGGCTTGAACTGATGAAAAATCTAGGTAATACTCCTTCTGGTTCCATTCATTTCAACTGTACTTGCTGTCCGTGGAAACGAATGCCGCGTCAAGCACAGAAGAAAAGACGTCCTACAAATGGGTTTTCCTTATTGAAGTACATTCAAGTTTGAAATCATTCGAAGAAAATTCAGCTTCGAACAGGTGCTCGAATTGTGAAAATACAAAGTAAAAACGTGGAGTAAAGGCACGCCAAAGATATCTAGCAACAACCCATATTGGGCTCGGCGGTCGACCATCCTACGGCCAACGAATCTAATCTAGAGAGAACGCATCACAAAAAGGTCAAACCTTTTAACGTAGGGAATTCATCAAATGTATGATGATGAGTTGGTTTTAGTCTTTTCCTTTCCCTGCCTTTTCTCTTTTAAGCAAATGATTTGGTAATAGAAAAGGAAGAAGACTAGTCGAGCACAAATTATTTCATTTGGGGCTAGGCAAATTACGTGAACGCTTGTGCAATCTCGGCTAAAATTTTGTTGTGTGATAATATTATTTTCATGGCCCAACAACCGTGAATTCTAGGATTAAATGGTGCTATTTCCACGACTTTTGTGGGGACTCCCCGCTGGGCGCGGTGGCCACGGCGGGGTGGAGGCCTCGTGGATGGAGGTTACGGCGGAGGCTGCGAAGGGGGAAAAGGGTGAGGAAAAAAGTCAGATTTTCAATTTGTTTTATTGAATTCCACGTCAATAGACATGTGTCACGATCATCTTTTGTTTTTATTCGGATGGGGAAGCCTTTCAACGTCTGAGACCGATGTTAAAAGGTGAACATTCTAGTCTGAAACGTGAACATTTTTGGAAGTCAATTAATCGGCTGAATACTGACAAAGAACTTTGAAAGACGTAAAGATTTTATTGTCCCAACACCACCTTGCCTCCCCCCTGCTTCTATATAACCTTCCTCCTCCGTCTGTTCGACTCATTTTCATCTGTCGTGTGCTGCTGGTTTCTGCCATCGCGAAAGATGATGAGCTTCATTTTATGGCTTCTCTATGTATCGACGGTTGCGGCATCGGCGGAGGCCAGGTTTCTTCCCTACCGTTGGGATGTGAAGGAGGAGCTGGACCCCAAGCACATGAAGGTCATCACCATCAACCACGAGAAGGCCCCGATCATAAACGCGCAAAAGGGAGACACCATCTTCGTGAACGTCATTAACAACCTGGAAGACCAGCTGGCTCTCCGTTGGGAGGGACTCCGACTGGTACGTGGCCAATCACACAGAAAAAATGTTATGTAGGTCATACGGTCAATTGTTTGATGAAGATCGTCGTTCTTGAATGAATTTGCAGATCAAAAGTACACCGTGTGATAAAACAAAGGGCTTGATTCTGGCTGGAAAAGCATGCGCCTATCGTCTTGTAGCCGATCAGGTAAGCACCATAAACATAACGAAAAGATTCATCTCCTGAACACTGGTTCATGTGTCGATTGAAAAGGACAGAAGCTCTAGATGACATTGTATCTCTGTAATTTTTGATAGGTTGGCAAGTTCTCGTACCAGTCGGAATTCAAGATGCAAAGAGATGAGGGATTGGATGGGTTGATTGTGGTTTCGTCTCCGGACAACGAGCATCCATAGGACACTAGCAAACTTGACTTTACTCGGTACAAAAGAGTGTTGATGCAGGACAAGATTCTCAAGACCGAGTGAAATTCAGATTTTGCATGATAGTTTTCTTTTTTAAATCCAAATATGTCTAGATTTATGCAATGTTCTCAAGACGATATTTCTGAGCCTTTGTTTATTGTTGTACTGTCATTTCCAATTGTACCTCTTCATATTGGATTTATGTTCATTAGTAATTTGATGTTAATTATTTGGATTTGTTCGAGTGTGTGTGTCTCTTCATAATGGATTTATGGTCGTTAGTAATTTGATGTTAATTATTTGGATATGTTTGTGTGTGTGTTTTAGCATTCTTGACATTAGACTAGAAGCTTGTGATTTAGGATGTGCATGGCAACGTTTCTATTCTCAAGAGCAGTTTCTGCTCAGAAATGTTGTTTTTTGTTTCTGTTCCTAAGAACAGTTTTTGAGCATTTGAAGGCGTTTGCCAACTGAAAAAAAAAAAATTTTCCAGGAGCAAAAATGCATTTGGTAAAAATTTCCAATCTTTTGATTCTTTTAATTTTCTTTTTTCTTTTTCCTTTTCCTTTTCTTTTCCTCCCTGTTGGCCGCCGCCAGCGAGGCTCGAGCCTCGCCCTGGCCTGGCAAGGCCGAGCCTCGCCCTAGCCTGGCGAGGCCTAGCCTCGCGCTGGCAAGCGATGCTCGAGCCTCGTCAGTGGTGGCTGGGCGAGGCTCAGCCTCGCCCAGATCTGCGAGGCCGAGCCTCGCCGGTTTCATTGTGGTTCTGTAGAACGGCAGATAATAAACTCAGATGTAAAGTTTTCTGCCTAGGTCAAATTGTTTTGCTCTTCATATACCTGTGTGAACCAATGAGGTAGCCAAGAACTTGATCGTTCTCCCATGTTTATTGTCGTTGAATACGCTAATTGTTTTTAGTTTAATTTTGATCTTCATATTGGTTAAATGGCATGGTTTAGAGTGCTTAATGGATAGTATAATCCGTGAAGCTTGAGAAATGGCCATACGAGTGCTTGACCAAAGCTCGGATTGGCAGTGCGTGTGCTTGGCTATGGTTGCTGGTGCATGAGTTTTGATCCTGAGTTCATCACTGATTGAAGCCATGTTTGGTGCATGTTCAAATGAGTTAAATCCATGGACGTATAGACTAATCCAAGATGTGGGCATGAAATAGGAATCCCTGTCTCATAGCAATGGGTACAAGGCCCAAAACTTGAGCCAAAAAACTGAGCTAATATTGTGGGGGCTACTTGGAGAGGTTGGTTTGATCTATATAGTTGATCATTCTCGGAGATGTTTCTTGTATTTGAAAGTATATGTTACGTATCTTCATTTAGGTGGAGTGGATTTTGCTTGAAGTCTTTTAAGTTATTGGATATAAGGGCGTGAATTTGTGCAGTTCACTAACTGTTCTAGGTTCAAACCCCCTGATTTGTGGCTTCAATGAAAATGTACATTCTATGTAATCAATAAAAGATATGTGTTCATTAACATCTTAAAGTTAAATCTGTGAAGCTTGATAAACGGCCATATGTGTGCTTGATCAAATATCAGGTTGGGTAGTGTGTGTACTTGGGTATGGTTGCTGGTGCATGAGTTTTGGTGTAGAGTTCATCACTGGTTTAAGCCATGTTTTGGTGCCTATTCAAATGAGTTAAATCCATGGATGTGTAGAATAATCCAAATTAAGGACGTGAGCATGTTGTTGACTGGGTCCACCTCTTGTGGGGCCTAGCCAAGACAAATAAATAAATAAATAAAAAGAAAAAGAAAGGAAGAAGCAACTGCTGTGTGCAGTTTTTTTTCGTGGGTCTCCACGTACGGAAGAGTGGAGGAAGAAGAGAAAAACAGCTAGGGGTGTCAATGGTTCGGTTCGGTTCGGTTTTCTGAGAAAACCAAACCGAACCGAACCGATAAGGATGTGCAATGAACCGAACCGAACCGAAAATTTCGGTTCGGTTCGGTTTTTCGGTTTTTCCTGACTTTAAAAAAAAATAATATCAATTATGGGAACCCCTCTTTTCTCCAATTTGTCCTCATTAATTACAGGATTTTCACATCAATAACAAAATCTACTCTTTACATGTCCATCTTTAAGCTTCGAATCAATCATTAAATCCGGAAATCAAAGAAAAGTACTTAGCAGCTTCAAAATATAAACCAGCACTGCAAGAAATAGGAGGGTCCTTTTGCAGGTCCTTCAACTCCTTGTTAATCCGCTTCGAAGCCATCCCAAAATCAAGAGCTCCTGGAGCCTCTAATTCCTGCTTTAAGTTGTTCAAAAGTGGAGTGGACAGAGAGATACAAGCTTTAATCTTACTGATGGTAACAGATTTTAACATAACAAGTTACAAAAATATGTGTTAAAAGTCATAAGTTCGAGATTACTTCAATGGCATTGGAGTCATTATATCTGCACATATTTGAAAGCATGATGGCTAAAAGTACAAGGCCAGTAAGTGACCTTGCTTTATAGAACCCAAGAATCCACCTCAATGAGCTTAGTAGTCAACAAGAAAAAACCAGAGAGGAAAATACTAAAAGAGAAAGAAAGGCTTTCCAGGCGGAAGCAAATTGATTAGTCAGATTACTGTCATGAACTAAAGCCACTCAAAAATACAAAAATCTAGCACTCTTGCAGGCCAAGATCACACAGAATTCTTTTGGTAATTATCTCCTATTACATTAACAAAAGCAAGAATACACAGGACAATCCAGAATCTGAAGTGCCACTTATTGTAAAATCTGCTATCTAAACCATGTTAGCATCCAACCGTCGGGCTTGCAGCACTCTCATTTAAACATAAAGATGAAATATTCAAGGCATAGATATGTCACTGTGATCTACTATATCTCTTTAGTTCCTAAAAAAGGCATACCTGCACAAGAAAACTGGGTACCGTCACAAAACCAAGTTTGCTCAGCTCCATTGATCCATGATACTGCCAAGAATTGTGATGGAGAATCTTTAGCATGACAAGGGATGAGGAGACATAGCAAATAGTCTGTCTCACATTTTTCGAGTGTGAGATATTTGACATAAATAGCGTCACGCAGAATTGTAGAGTTCCCAATTCTCCTTGGAACTACTCTCCAGCAAGATCATTGCTCCACAAGATCAATGTAATTTCTTCATGATACCTTTATATCAAGGCATTTTACAATTGGCAGTAGACAAACCAAAAGACAAAGAAAGTAGCTCATTTTCTAGTTTGTGGAGCTAACAGCTTTGTATGCAAGAATTTAGCAAACGGTATTCTTTCAGAATCTTCATACAATGTTTACACCTTTGCATGAGGGGTTGTGATCTTTGAATGTATTAAGATATACAAGGTTTTCAATTGCAATATTCTATTAAAAAATTCCCAATTTGATACTGTCAATATGGAAATCCAACTGGCTATCTTGTTTGGGCCTTTAGCACTGAAGTTTGAGACATGCATCTATGGTAAATTGGCTATCAATGCCTCAGAGCTATCCCCAAAAAAGCATTAGAGCATTGACAGTGAATAAAGTTAGTTGGCTAACCTTGTCAAATGCTTGGCAACACTCACTTGATCCAGTTCCAACAAATGGAATATTGAATCTTTCTAGTAGTTCCTGAAAATTTCAACAGACAGTTTTAGAGGTTAAAAAAAAAAAAGTCTGATGACAAGGTGCAAATGTGGTGCATGGGTTAATTCATTCAGAAGCAAACTTTTTTGTTGAGAAAAAGATGTCTGACTGACTGTATCATTAATCCAAACCTATATTTATATGATCAAAAGGTTTCACAGACCTTAAGTCTAACTCTACAAGAGAACACACATGCTTATGCATGGCCAGAGCTAATGGTAATGCTCAATCTCATCGCTCGGGCTCAGGATTGATCTCAGGTATTGTGTTAGATACATCAATATCAGTTCCTTTCATAAAGAAGAAGTACCGCACCTGGATGCCACCATCTTCTCCAAACTGACCATGGATTACAGGGAATGCNTGACAGTGAATAAAGTTAGTTGGTTAACCTTTCATAAAGAAGAAGTACCGCACCTGGATGCCACCATCTTCTCCAAACTGACCATGGATTACAGGGAATGCTATGTCTACAGAAGCTGCTAAATGTGCCGCAAAGTCAGATAGAGAGCGGAAACCCTGGGCCAGGCTACATAGACAGTAAATGAGGTGTGTCAACATCTTTCCTGTGGGTGAGCAACCCCTAATGATTTGTCGGCTTACCTTTCGAGTTTAAAATCAAAATCTGCGGGAGTGTTTGAGTATACCTGTATAGGGTATGTATGAGGAAATCTGAACACAACTTTATATGGAAATCAAAGCTTGAATATAATTTCAGGGAAAGAGCAATTTAAGTATGCAGGTTAACTAGTCATTATGTAACCAAAATATGTATATTAAGCCAGAAGCAATCAAAACAAAGACCGGAAACTACATATTTGATTAAAGGACAGCAACATAAATCAGACAAGGAGCAGAGTTTAGTCGGAGGTGCTTTTCCAGAGACATAACATCTATGACCTTTGGTCAGCTAAACACATCACATATTTCAGCAAGTATCACCTTTCTAGCCTCTCTAATGGAAAGAGTCTTGCTTGAAAATCACATCCTAAGTGAGAAAGAAAGAAGACCCAAATGTCAAAATAGCATATTATCACTTCAAGCATACTTGAAGTATCAATTGTAATAGCATATTACCACAAAGAGGAAGGAAAACAAAATTATGGCCAGTTTCATTCTTTATTTGTCAATCGTTAAGAGAAATCGCTATTGAGCTCAGCTCCGTCGTCGTAGTTGACAACTCTGCATTAAATTCACAATTAAAATGAGAATTGAAGTATCAATTGTAATATTGAAAGACATAGATATTCCGTGGTTTTTTCAAGTTCTTCTAAGTCCTCCTTGATCGACTGTGAAAGTGGATTGGATCGTAGCCAATCTTGAGTACATATAAGAGCCTCCACCATAATTGGGGTCAAGGAACTATGAAATACGTCAATGCTCATTGAAGCATTGAGAAACGTGAAGGTACTCAAAATTTGAGATAGGCACGGCCAAAATATCTCGAGCAATAGAAGATAGGATAGGATATCTGGAAGAATTCACTTTCCACCAATTTAAAATATCAAAGTTGTAGCTATACCGTTCACGTCCTTCTTCCAAAAACTTATCTAATTCAGATTTTTCTTCCATATATTCTTGTCCCGTTTGGCTAAGAAACATTGCAGTCATATAGTCTGCACCAACCACAGGAGATGTTGACACGTTCACTGTCCTTGTCTCCTTTAATCTCAAGTTGCTTTGGGGGCATGTACCAGTGCGATATTGCTCAAACAATAATGTTAGAGATTTTGTTACTCTATCTTGTAAAGTTTTTGCTTGGTTGCTTTCATACACTTGATTGATCATCCATTTCACATACTCCATCTTATGTCGAGGGTCAAGTATACATGCAATGAACCATGTTAGATTTATGTTGTTCACATTGCCAAAATATTTATTGAACTTGACCTTCATTTTCTTGGCTATGTCTTGCAAACCCTTGTCCTCATCCTTGCTATATTTATCAATTCTCATATAATCCCAAAGACTTCTTTTGCCAAATCATTACAAGTGACATAAGAAGAGCCCGATACTTTTAAAGTCGCATCATAAAACAACTTCAAGAAAGGAAGAAATCGGTGGGCATAATCCCAATCATCACTAGTAGGCAACCCTCTCACCTTGGAAAGCTCTTCAGCAAATCTTCTATCCTGAATATCTATTGAGTTAAAAGCTTCTTGAAACTTCAAGGCCGCTTCCAACATCAAGTACGTTGAATTCCAACGAGTCTCCACATCCAAACATACAAGACTATTGGATTCAATATTTTCCAGCCTAATGGACTCTTTAAACCTTTGCAACCTCGAGGGAGAAGACCTCACAAAATGCACAGCTGAGCGTATTCTAACGATGGAATCATCTAAATCTTTCAAACCCTCCCTCACAATCAAATTGAAAATATAAGAGCACATCTTACATGTAGTAACTCACCTGATAATAATATAGCATTCCAAGAGTTAAGTCTTTTTTTCAAATATTGAACTCTCAAGTCATTGGAGCTAGCATTATCAACAGTGATAGAAAAAATGTTTTTAATCCCCCAACTAGTTAAGCATTTCTCAACCCCTTTCCCTATAATCTTAGCAGAATGTCTTGGGATTTGACGAAAATTCAAAATTTTCTTTTGCAACTTCCAATCAGCATCTATAAAGTGAGTAGTGAGACACATGTAACTTAAATTTTGACAAGAAGTCCATGTGTCAGTCGTAAGACAAACCCTTGGAGGAGTATCAGAAAAATATTTCTTCATTTTGCTTCTTTCCTCCAAGTATAACTTGTAACAATCCTCCCTTAATGTGTTTCTTGAGGGGATTAAAAACTTTGACTGGATTCTACACACAAATTTTCGAAATGCCTCAAGTTCCACAAACTTAAAGGGCAGTTCACCAATAATGAACATTTCTGCCAAGTCTTTCCGACTAGTCTCTTGATCAAATTTCCATGGATTAGATGAAATAGAAGTACCGACCCCTACAAGTTCATTTGAGGCACTTTTCTGCCTTTTCTCCACATTTGCATATGGATATTTCTTGCACCTACCTAAATGATTATGCATTCCACACGTTCCTTGACCACTAGAACAACCAATAATAGCACCACAGTATACACATTCAGCTTTATCTTGGCTATTTTCTATCCTTTTAAAGTGTTCCCATGCAGTAGATCTCACCCTCCTTCTATTTGTGCTACTTGATTCACTCATTGAAGACATCTGCCAATTCCCTTCTATATGGAAGATTTGCCTAAATCATGGAAATGAGAAATGAGTTCCTAAATCAGAATTTCCATTAAATCAGCATTTGCAGAATTAGTTGCCTAAATCAGAAAATGAGTTCCAAAACTTACAAGTTTAGACCAGATGGGCCTTATGGAGCCTTCAGAGCAAGATCAGCATTTTAGTATAGCTGCAGATCATTATTGGTAGGATGTCAAGACAGGAATAACTTAGTATTTAAGTTGTTGATAAATTAAGACATCTAAGAAAAAAGAAGGTCACTAGACTACTGGCTATGAGACCACAAACCAGGGCAGGTTCAAGATGCTTCTATCGATATAATGCTACTGAAAAAACAAAAGCCACAAAATTACATCCATTTTCAAGTCAAATTTTAATATTATTTAGAAATGACCTGATTAGCCACTGAGGCCAAACTTAAGCTTTTCATTTCCCACAAAAATAACACTCTTATGAGAGTCTTGGAGAAAGTGATAGAAGATTAAGTTCCTTACAAGCAGAAGATCACTCTATGTGATAGAAGATTAAGTTCCATGACTACAGAAATGTAACTTAACAATTGTCATGTAGTATATACCTAAAGGGGAGAAAAAGACAAGAGTTCCCTTAAATTCGAACTTAAAGTTGGCAAGTTCCAGCATAACTGACTTTTCAGAACAATCAGTTAAAAGTGTTAAACAACCTTATTTAGGTCCACATTGAGTCAACCCATTCATGTGTGTAATGCACAGGTTGACACTTTCAACCTGTTTATAACAAGCTTCGACACGTTTGTTTCGGCATATTAAAACATTATTTGTGTCAGCATGGACACATAAGATTAATTCAGAAATTGTTATCTACTCACCTTTTTACATGTTCCCATTACATATAAAAGATCATTTCATGGACATGTTAAACATGTTGTGTCATGAAACTGGTTTCAAAACTTGTATTTGAGTTAGGGTTTCAAAGCCAATATAAGTAATCAGCATGTTGCTTTGCAGTTAACATTTGACACAACACAACTATAACAAGAAACCGCAAATCAAGAGCCTTGATAGTGTCTGTATATTCACAAAAAAAAAATAATCAATACAAACATCTCCAGAATGATCATTCACCACTGAGAGACAATTATGGCATTTCCTGTATCATGAAATTATCACAACATACAAGGAAACAGCAACATTCAAGCATAATAGGTAGCAAATCCATTTACAATAAAAAGTGAACTGGGAAAATCCTTCAGACAAAAAGCAAAGTAAGTTCAGTGAAACCAGTGTTCTACCTTGTACTCATCAATAGCGTCTTGAGCAAATGCAATATCGTTGTCCTTTTCCCTAATTCCAAAAGGAGAAGTGAAAAATGAATGGACCTCAATATTTCGTTCATAAAATTAAACTGCAATTTTATAATTTAAAAACAGATGACTCACACAAAAGAGCTAGTGAACTCTCTAAACTGTTGAGGAAATATGGACAATCATAAAGGCACAAAAATGCCAGTTTAGCTTTTCATACCAGGTTGCTTCAGCATAAGATAACCCTTGCCATTTGACTAGATACTCGGGGACAACATCCCCAGTGCTATCTTTACTAAGTCTGTCAGCAATTACTCTTCCACCTAAATAAATCACAAAAACAAAAGATATAACAGCATTAAAAGCAGCAGAGGCAAAAAAAAGTTGCATGAATGTAATACTGCAAAAGAGCAAACCTGACTATATTGCTTGATGAGATCTAAGTCCATTTCCTTGCTCACATCATTGACTTCAATCTAAAGGTTAAACAGAGATCAAGAGTAAAAAGGAATATTAACATATTGCATACAAATTACACAAAAAAAGGAATCCCTAAATTCACATACTTCATAGTACCAGAAAGTAGAAAAGCAGCAAACAAACCAAACAAAGATCAGTCATTCATCAGAATCATAAGATAAAGAAACCACCACCACCACCATCATTATTATTATTGTTGTTGTTGTCATTATTATTATTGTTGTTGTTGTTGTCGTTGTTGTTATGGAAGCCATTATGGAGATCAAAGAATCGCCTCAAAAAGTTCACCCTGTTTTGTTATTACCCTCTGACATCAAATTCATCAACTGCCACCCAAAGCCTCCTCTCAAGAACAAAAGAAATGTCATTACAAAGAGGAAAATGTCAACAACTGCCCCATGTGCAGGTTAAGCTAGAGCTGCTATGATTTTAAAATATAGAAGATGAAACATTTTCATGTTGCAGTTCTAATGATGTGAAATATACTTGTTTTTTAATGTATGAAAAATAAAATTCCTATACTACCTACATAGTTGATGTATAGAAAAAAGAAATTATATCATGTAATATTCCAGGCACTTGTTAACTAAACCCCTACGCAAATCAATTCTGTATATCTGGATGAAAGATAAAATCACTTACTTTCACTGTGTTCAGCAGAGCAATCAATTTGATACTACATCACTGATAGAAAAAGCACAATCCAACGAGAGAGTCATAATGGGTCTCAAAGCCAGACCAATAAATTGTTGAGGAAGAAATTTTTTAGGAGAGTAAGAATTTTCCCTGACATATTGTAAGAATCCCTCTAAGGGTGTGACAAAACTTGTTAAACCAAAAGTCCAGGAAAACCCAAGTCAAGAATGCAACAAGAACAACTCAACTGTCTTATTCTTCTTAAATTCTATTTCAAAGGTCCTCAACTTGCTTGCTCACTTGCAAATGTAAAGCACATCCAAACTATTTGCAAAGAAAATAGAAACACAGAAGTTGGTAACCAGTGCACTAGTATAGTAACAATTTAATAATCATCCACCCATCAATACCCCCCAATACAAGTACAGTAGTAGATATCTCCCTTTCTAGACCAGGATCTTTGGTAGATCAATACACCGCTCAATCAACTGAGCACGATGTTATAAACTAGAAGCTGGATTAAAACTTTTAGCCTTATTTCGACTATCTGTCCCTATACACCATAAGCAAAACCCAACTTCATTGATTAGCCTAGAGATTGTGTAGAACTAGTGCAGTGTACATGCTGGTTCTCACTATTGTTCGAAATTTCCACCAACATAGGTGTTTGCTAGTGCTTTTGCATATTTGCTACTATCTCATGAAGCTAGAAGACCATAAACTAATTCATTCGCACAAGAGAAAGCAGAGAAACTCCAATCGCAGACTTGAAACTCCAATCGCAGAAACGAAAACAAGAACAAAGCAGCCAAGCACCCAAATTCCCCAAACTCAACCTCATAAACACACGCACGGAATGCAGAGAGAGGGAGCACCGTACCCGCTAGCGCCTGAGGCGATCGATCGGAGCGTTCTTGGTGCTGGCGATGTCGAACGGATCCAAGGACGGGCCGCCGCCGAAGTCGCCCAAGAACCCACCTCCGGAGACGGAAGAAGAAGAAACAACCCGGAGGTGGAGGCAGAGGCGATCGAGTCGAAGGCGGAGGTGGATCGTGACAGAGGTGGATTGTGCCGGAGACGGAAGTGAGACGGACCGAGCAAGAGCAAGAGCAAGAGAGAGACGGAAGAGAGATTCTGATTTTCGATTTTTTTGGCAATTTTGTTTTGTGCCCTAGAACTTCTTGGCTAGAAGACCGGTTCAATTCGGTTAACCGATTGGTTCGGTTAACCGAATTGGAATCAAGGGAAATATTTTGATGTTTTTGGTTAACCGAACCGAAAACCGAACCGAACCGAAAACACACGAAATTTAGGTTCGGTTCGGTTCGGTTCGGTTCGATTCGGTTTCCAGTTTCCAGTTCGGTTACTGACACCCCTACCGATGACGCTGTTCGCTTCCTCAGATTGCGATGCCACAACCGTGACGTCAGCAGCGTGATGCCAGCCTTTGCTGCGCTATCACGCGGAAGGAGGAAGGGGATCATTTTCGGTTATGGGCAGAGGGGAATGGAGAAAAAAAACCAGAGAAAAGGCGAGAGGAAGAGAGGTGTTGGTTCAAGGGGCAGAAGGGTTTCCATTGCTGGAGGGTTTATCTGGGTTTCCGGGGGCCTGGGACGCTTCTTTTCCTTGGGGTCTTTACGTCCGGAGAGCTTGAGAGAGCTAAACAAAAAGCCAAGCAGGGAGAAGGAGCAGACTATCCGGAGAGAAGAAGATCCCGAAAGAGAAGGAAAGCAGAAGAAAAAGGAGAGAATGGAGGCTGGTTTGCGGGGTTTTCAAAAAGAAGGAACTTGATCGGCAGTTTGAGGGGGCTGGCTTTCTGGTTTTTGGAGAGGGGGGAAGCCGCAGGTTTTGGGGATCCTCCTGTTTCCATTTTTTTGGGTTGAAGGAGAGAGTGGGAGAGAGGTCCGAGCGACTGAAAGAGTAAAGGAGGGCGCCTCAGCCATGCACAGACACTTCCGATGGTATTCCCGGCAACGTCCTCAAGCCGAACGGGTAGGCTCGACTCCCTTCGTGTTTTGTTTCGAGCGCGTCAGGTCGGAGCTTGTGGCCGTCTGGCTCACGTGATGAGCTCCAGCTCTTGCCGCCTTTATATTTTGCTTCCATAGTCCTCGTATGCTGTGTGTTGAGACTGCCGGCGCTCGTTCGAGTCTCAGTTGAGCTGGAAACGTTAAGATCTGGCAGCGCATCCCAAATGCTTGATGAAATGCTTCATTGAAGAAGCGAACTCGAATCCTTAAAACCAAAGTTTAGATCTCCGCTATCTGCATGATCTGTTCTAATATTGTTGTTCCGACACTGACATCGGTGTTGTCTTTGATTTTTGGTGGTACAACTCATATTGTTCTAGTCGGCCTTCGCGCACACCCCTTCCGTCGGAAACATGCCCTTCACCGCAGAAGCTCGCGATTTGAGGCCGCACTAGTTAGGCTTTCCTTTTTCATTATAATGTTTTTACGTTCGATCGCTTGCTGGGTAAATTATCTTCGGTCTGTTTTCTCCTTTTTGATTTGGGGTCATGGGAGTGGGCGGTCGGGACTGGTGGCTGACGGCTGTTGATGTTGCCTGAGAGTTGGTGGAGTTTTATTGGTTGTGTAGGTGTCGGCATCAGCTTGGTTGAACGATGATCGGAAGTGGGTCGATTCGGAGGAAAAGAAGTTGCAGGCTAGAGGAAGGAAGCGTCGGGAGGTTGAAGACGATGCAGGAGGAAGAAATTTGCAGGGGAAAAAGACAAGAAGAGGAAAAAAAAGAGTAAAAAAAGGGTTAAATTATCTAATACGACCGAGGTTGCATCCAGGTAGACGGGTCGGGTTATTGGTGCAGATCAGGTTAACGGTCCAAGCCCATTACTCGAATATAGTCTAATTTTAAAAAATTCAAAAAATCCTTGAAAATTAATAAAATGTTTTTAAATTCATAAAAATTGTGAAAATATTAAAAAATTTGAAATTTCCAAAATACATTAAAAATTATAAAAAATATGAAATATTCTAAAAGTATTAACAATTTTTTTAATTCAGAAAAGCCTTAAAATATAAAAAAATCCCAAAATATTTTTTAATTTAATTTAATTTCGGAAAATACAAAAATATTTAAAAAATTAAAAATAAAAAAATATGAAATTTTGGAAAAAATCATAAAAATTCAGAAAAATAAAAAAAAGTTGAAAAATTTGGAAAACCCTTAAAAAAAAAGAAAAATTGGACAAACCTTTAGGGCTTTACGATAAAGTCTTTTGTTTAGTATTGCATTTTTTAGGGACAATATTAGGATACCCGCTTGCTTTATTTTGCGATTATAATTAATTGCACATTTTAATATCTTGGATACTATTTTCTTGCTCTAAAATGGTTAGGACAAACCTTAGGTTTCTTAAATAGGTGGCCATAGCCTTAATTGATACATAATTGAGTTAGATACTGAAAGGACGGTTACTCGTATGACTAATGTAACCAAGTCTTCGAATTAAGAATTCCTGGTTACACAAATAATAAGATATTCTTCCATATCTTACTAGGTTTCTAGCAAACCCTTAAAAGGTTAGTGGTGACTCTTTTGTTTAAACTTGCATAGAATAGACCGGTTAAAATTTTGAATACCCAATATCTCGCTGGATATGGGCTTGGGAGAGTCCGAGTTAATGAAATGCCATCGGCCCGAAGTTGACAATACTCCTAAACTTGATCTAAAGCTCCCCTAGTCATTGGCGAGCCCGAACCAAAAAAAAAAAAAAAAAAGGTCGCGACAGCTTAGCGACTCTACTGGAGACTGGTTCTAAACCTTAGAGGATTTAGGCCTAATTAGCATGATTGTGTGTTATTTAATGTGTTTCTATGGCAGCACATTCGAGAAGGTGAGGTAAGTCCATTAACCCCGTGTTAAATGTTGGTGTAAGATAAGAGTAATAAGGGGTGGAGTTTTTGCTAACACATTGTTTTGTAGGTTGGTGAATGGAATGAATGTTTGTATGTTCAGACTTTTGAAATTATGTTTGTTATATAAATTGTTGTGCATATCTTCTTTACATCTCACTACATCTTAGCACATATAACTTGCCGCTGTACCTAGGCCACATAGAATCATTTAGGATGGTGTTGAGGTGGATACCACTCCGACTACAACCATGTAGTACAAATCGCCCACCTCAATTTCGAAATTTCGATGTCAAGAGTTTCCACTCTGGTTTGCAACCACACGACACGGGTTGACTTTATGACAAAGTTGGAGTCATGGGAACCTTGCCCTAGCCACGATCATGTTGGTTCAATTTGGTAATCTTGTGGCTCTATTTTGAGCTATCTAGAGTAGAAATTGAGTCACATCTCATGTGCATGTTTGTGTAATTGGAAAAAAGAAAAAGAAAAAAAATAGAAAAGAAACAATCATCACCCACTGTACGTATGATTTCTCCTTTTACTTGTTCATTTTTTATTGAAACTTTCATTTTTGAAATTTGTAGAGATCAATCGAATGCCCTTGGTGCCATAGGCTTCTAATAGGAAAAATCGGCAATTACTCTTCATAAGTGAACATTGAGTATCAATTTCAAACATCTCTGATCTGCATCTACATAACGGATAATTTGGTTAAAGTTTCCAATCATGGGCTTAAAATCACATCTTGTCAAAAAGTTCTTCCAATTCATGATTATGTTTTGGGGCACAAAAAATTAAAATCACACTTTCAATCAAATTCTTTCCTTCTCACATTTTGGGATTGAAAAGTCAAATCACATTTTGTGTATAGTTTTCTCAAAATAAAAATCACCTCATTTTGGCAAGAATGAAGGCATAAATCAATCTTTCAAAATTAATACCACATTTTGCATATGAAACTTTTGCGAATAGAGTGGACATTCAATTGATAATCGCGGATTGATCTTTTAATAATGTCTCCTCTTATGATCAAATCTTGGCAAAATACTGAAATCCTGTAATAGGAGCTATGGGGTATGTACCATCGTCTTGATTTCGTTGTAAGAGGCGACCTCATTGGGAGATCATTTTCTCATTCATATACTGACATTGTGTCTTCTTCTTGCAAAATGCGTGACGGTCACTCTTCGAACTTTTCTTACTTGACCGTGCCAAGAAATGGATTTTAAATTTAGGATGAGAATTGTTACTCATAAGAGTGTATTGTATTTCATTTTTGTCTTTATTCTTTTTAAGGATTATGCTTTCAATTCCGAGCTAATCATAGACCCAAGTGATCTTTTACAAATAAGTAACTCATTTTTTGGGTAAAGAAATTTAAATTTATAAACATCCTTTGGCTTCAAGGGAAATTCAAAAGTTAGTATATTCTATTGAATTTCCATGAGTTTCGGAAAGTCAATGCATTTTTCTCTCACGTATTTGTCCTTTGTAGGGAATCTTGGGAAGGATAATCTAGGATGGTAAAATCGTGATCGTTTCAATGGAATCAATTTTTTGAAACTGATTTGTTCATACATTTTCCTGCAGGAGAGAACTAAACAATTATGACATTGGTATTTGAATTAGATCGCAAACAAATACTCTCACAAGTCTTGATCCTAGAATTCAAAGAAATGAGAGTCCAACTTTGACATTGGACTCTTCGGAGATTTGTACCCATGAATTCAAACGACACATCCTAATGCATCACCTTCCATCATGTCCCAAATGTTTGAAGCTATCAGATATATAGCATTAATGGTCGGAAAGATCACTGGCTAGATTGCATTTGATCAGCTTCTTGTGATAGAAGTTCATTGTCTAAGAGACTCATAACTTGTTCAAGCTTCAAGAAAGTATCGTGCTTCATCAAAAGAATGGATCCTGTAAGATACAATCCAATGTTAACGTCCTCGATGAGAGAAGAATTTTTCTCATTGGTTCCATTCGGAATTTGGATAAAGTCATTGCACGCTAATATGCTTGGTATAGCTTGCTGGATTTTTGGACTTTTATCTTGATCACCTTACACCTAATTGCTAGAAAAGGTAGGTTATTGTCAATGGAAGATGTTATGTACATGCCTCTTCTCATTTGAATCTATATGAGCACAAGTAGTGTTAAAAGGCGGAGTACTTCGTCCCTAGCTCTCATTGGAGAACTTTCCGCCTAACTGACAACACTTTTGAACTTTGTGACACACACCTATAAATGCATGTTTAGAGCAAGATGTGAATTGCTATCTTCATGGAGGTAAAATTAGAAATGCATTGGGACGTTGAGCTTTACTAGACTACTCGGGTCAGCATAAGTGTATATTTTTCTCTGCCGGCTGTAATATTTCACTCATGCAAATGTTGCCTTGCTAGTTTCCAAGGTCATGGGGAGACTAGTAAAAATACACATTTGACGTCCTCTTGAATGGCAATCGCCATTGATGACATTCACTTCTAGAGGGTTAATGCACAGAGATAATCTTTTCATAGATGGAAATGAATATACTCATATCAGTGCCATCAGTTGAGAAGCAACCATTGAAGAACACATTACATAGGAGGTTCGTGATTCCTCACTCATCAAAACTGCAAATCTATCCTCGATGAGAACTCAAAGTACCTCAAGCATGTGTTGAAGTTTTGCTAGTGCCAATGCCAATCTTCCACAGAGGTTAATGAAGCCAAGTTCTATCCTAGGAAGTTCCTTTATCTGGAAGTCAGGTGTCACCATCACCAGATCTTCGATGAGCCTCATCCATGGATGACTCACCTGCTCGTGGATTGGCATCACTAACGCATCTATTGGGTTTGTGTGTTGCTTCAAACTAAGTTATAGGGAAGATTAACCATATGAAGTGGATTCGCTAAGAGACATCAAAGCCACAAAGACTTGGAATGTCCCCTATTCGACTTTGTTGTGTAGTCAAGAAACACGAAATGGTTAAATCTGGTTTTAAACTCCTTCGGCATCGTCTTCATTTGAAGACCATCAATGTAGTCCTCATGGCTTGTGACGCAAAATGCATCTTTGTTATTTGCTTTTTCGCAAGGAAATGAGGCAAAAGTTTCAAATATTAAAACAGTCCACCGATCACTTTGCATGATGAGACAAAGGAAGGGAACTGCCAAGCATTCAAAAAGGCAAATTCAAAGGAAGAGTAAATTGTAGCGATTCCAGTTGCCCATTTTTGCTACTGGTTCTGACATAACTTTCTTTTCCATTGCCAAGGAGACATTTTGCACACTGAGTTTTATTACATTCAAACAAAGCGATGGAGCATTCTTAAGCTTAGTTTATCATGAGTGATGAAAAATTCGAACGAGGCAGAGATTTGTTAATCCAACATAATGGAGCTACGTGTGGCAAAGTTATTCTAA
Organism: Corymbia citriodora subsp. variegata; assembly: GCA_014858505.1. Lineage (NCBI taxonomy): Eukaryota > Viridiplantae > Streptophyta > Magnoliopsida > Myrtales > Myrtaceae > Corymbia > Corymbia citriodora. The sequence goes on along the minus strand of MU089538.1, from coordinate 181,047 downwards.
CTTTGTGAGGCACACATTTGATCATAGGGGCAATATTTCTCCTTCCTTTGCAAAGAAATGCCTTGGGACGCTGGACCGTCTGGCTTTGAAAAAAGGTGTAATTCATTCCTGAATTTGATTTTGTTTAGCATAAAGAAATGACATGTCATTTTCTTTGATGCAAAATAGATTGAAAAGAAAAAAAAGGCCCATCAAACAAGTATGACATGGCACAAGGTTTCAACATATGCCGAAACAATATGATGAAGCTTAATTACTCGTCTTAACGTAAAAAACATTGGAGTAGCATTTGACTCTAGGGCAATATCTCTCATTCCCCACCATTGACACGTGCTAGGGCAAAAATTCATCACAAAAGGATGTATAGTTCCTAAATTGAGCCCAATTAAGTATGGAGATAACATGATTCATGTTCTTTCATCATAGGGCAATAATCGACACAAGTCACCCAAAGCATAATAATTCACACCCATGAAGCATGATGAAGTGGAGTCAATTGATCTAACACAAAAAGGGTGTATTGTTCTTAAATTAATCCAATTCAATGTTAGAATGCAAGTAACATGCTCTGTCTCTTTAGGAAAAAATGCATAATGATCATGGGAGCAGTGCCTTCCACCAAAGAAGCATGTTGAAGCCCAATCGTCTATTTTGGTGTAAAGGATGTATATCATTCCTGAATAATTTCCAATTGAATATGGAAATAACATGCTCAATCCTTTTCTTCACAAGCGATAAATGGGGCAAAGCATCCAAGAAACAATGTCCTCAAATGTTGAAACATAATGCGCATACCTGAAGAACAGAAGCATGTGAAGGGTAAATTGTATTGATTCTAATTGCTTATTTTGGTATCGTTTCTAACATGATCCCCTTTTCCTTTGATAGGGAAACATCCAATGCAAGAAAAAAAATGCAAGTAAAGGGCAATTTGAGACTACCAAATATCCAAGAGGGTGATGTTGGCACCTAAATGATAAATGCGAGTGAAGGATAATAGTATATCATTTCCAATTTTTCAATCCCTAAAGATTCTTGCACTAACACTTTCTTTCCTATTCTTTACATGATTACTAAATCGCCATGTTGCAGGTAAGTACCCTTCTTCTCAAAATCAAAAGAAAGACAAAATTGAGAATTTTCATCCCAAAAAAAAAAAAATTCAGCATTTTAATGGGAGCAAGTAAAAAAAAAGATAGAAATTGAGAAAACAAACTTTCCACAAAGTTTTTGAACATTTTTTTTATCTCAAGATTGTATGTTCGCTTGGTGGATCACTCATTTTGAATTAAAATTCCCCATGGAGATTAACCTACTCAGATGATCTCGACCAAATGAAATTGATCCAAAGAGAAATGCTTAGGATGAAGAAAGGAAATACATTTCCAAATATGTCCTTTAAACACTATGAGAATTGAGCGAAAGAGAAAACCTATGTTGTTTAAGGACAAAAGAGTCATTCGCAATCGTTACATGGATCAAAATGAAAAGAGGCATTTCTTTTCTCTATCTTACACACCACAGGTGGCTATACTTAACCCATTTGAGCCTTTAAATGTGAAGAAATTAGAAGATACCCCTTTCAAGAACTACCCCACAGTGGGGCAAATTTGGAGGTTTTGGTTAATATCATATGGTGAAAAGATGAGAAACACTTCTTTGCTTTCACTTGTATTAATCTTTTTGTGGTAACTTCAGATGAATTCTTATGAAAGTTTGAAGCATCCCAAGGTGAAGAAGGGCATTCATTTCTCTACCCAAACACTAATACCCATTGCTTAAACCAAGTTGAGCTTAATTGTTCATTTCTAAAACCCAAGTGGTGATTATCTCCCCATATTAGGGCAATGCACATGATTGACCAATACAATTGGCATTTATGTGAAAATGTGGAAAGCATCTTGAAAGTCCTAGGAGCTCAAAAAGTTCAAAAGAGCAAAAGTCCAATGAAAATTAAGGGGCATGAAAAAGCAGTGTGCCTGATAAAAGTAAGGCTAATGCCCATTAAAAAAAAGAGGGAGATTTGCATCAAAAAGGCAAAAAACTCCTATGTGAAAAAAAAAATTGTCAAGTTCAAAATGCTTGCATCGTAAAGAAAATCATTGCAAATGCAAAAAAGAAAAAGAAAAAGAAAATTGAGACGGGCGAATTTCTTATTTGATTAGTTAAAGGACTTTCGAGACAGGTTAGATTTCAAAGGTCAAGTGTCTTCGAAAAAATTGAGTAATATGATAATGATGCTATGATAATCACCAACTTTCAAATCCCTTTTTGTAAAAAAAATTATGAGCCTTTTGAGCCTTAACCTAAACCAACATTACAACCCTTCCCGAAGTCTCTTCATATTGGGACGATTCAAGTGAAAATAAGGGTTTTCCAAAGAAGCTGCAGCTTGAAGAAGTGGGGGCAAGGTTGTCTTATCTCATCTTAGGGTTACTTGACTTGTAAACCTAGCAAAGATGTTGATAGATAATCGTTTCATTTCATAACCAATGATACTTATCCATTATTAAAACCATGACCAAACTTGCATTATGGTCCTTCTGAAAGACCTTTTGGATTGGTCAATGTGTACTTACTGCGAATGATTCTCAGATCCTTCAACACTGGAAGTGTGAGGTATATTGAGTGATCAAATTAATTCCCACATGAGTGGATGGGATCAAATAGCCCTTCTTGAGAGCATGTGATAAGCCCTTTCTAACTAAGAAGCTCTTGCTTGGCATGTTTAATAAACATTTTTCACGAGTAGGATCATTCTGACAAAACTTTTTTTTTTAAAGGAATTTGATGACTAGTGATACCTTTCAAGCTTGATGACAATTTTGCGATACCTAATACCAAACGATGTCAAATGTTTTTCAAAGTAATCGGACTTAGCTCGATTTGCTTATGCAATTAATGTTACAACATTGCCAATGCATTTTCCTAATGTTGTCTCTAATGATATTTTCTCAAGTTGAATTTGACAAGTTTTATTAGTAAAACCATGCAATTTCCAAGGGTTCATAGTTAACATGAAACCATGCAATTTTCCAAAGGTTCTTGATCAACTTGAAACCATGCAATTTCCCAAGGGTTAGTGGGCATATCCTTAAACCACATGGTTCGTTGATCTATCTTTAAACCACGCAGTTGGTGGGCATATCCTAAAACCACATGGCTCATGGGCTTATCCTTAAACCATGCGGTTAGTAGGTGTATCCTTAAACCACATAGTTAATAAGGTAACTCTTTAAACCACATAGTTCGTAGGTCTATCTTTAAAGCACACTTTCACAAGGTTCATGGGTCAGCCGTAAACCATATCATTTCCAAAGGTTCATGGGTCAACCTTAAACCATGTCATCTCAAAAGGTTCATGGGTCTTCCTTAAACCATGCATCTCGGTTGAAGCCCGTTGTTATACAGTCAGACCCCCTTTTAGGTCGAAGCCCATTGTTACATGATAAGACCTCCTTTCAAGTCGAAGCTTGTTGTCACACGGCAAGACTTCACTAACAGCAAGACTTCACTAACTTGGTCGAAGCCCGTTGTTACACGGTAAGACTTCACTAACTTGGTCAAAGCCCGTTGTTACACAGTAAGACCTCCCTTCAAGTCGAAACCTATTACTACACGGTAAGACTTTACTAGCCAATCGAAACCCGTTGCTACATGGTAATATTTCACTAACTTAGTCGAAACCCGTTGTTACACGGTAAGACTTCACTAACTTGGTCGAAACTCGTTCATGCGAAAAACAATAAAAAAAAAAACAAACAAAGCAAAACAAAAATGATAAAAAAACAAAAACGAAAACGAAAACAAAATAAAAGAGAAAAGAAAAAAAAGGGCAAGAAAAATTGACGAAATAAATTCGCACTTTCATTGCCCTACAACAAAATTTGGGTGTCACCTAGTCTTTGAAAGAAACCTCTTCGAACTCCCTTTCAAAGAGAGGCAAGCTGTTGACACCCGCTATTAACACTCGAATTATTATCAACATGTTTTAAATATCCATTTATTTTGCAAATATATATAATATATAAAAAGATAAACAAAAAAAATTTATAAAAAAAATAGAGTGGTGGGCCGGCCTTATTCTTTAACAAAATTTCAGCCCCCCAACAAACCCTTCTTCCCTGGACCTTTCTTTCATTTTTAGCCCACCTTGTCATGCTTGGTTCAGCCCATTTCTTTCATTTTCCCTTGGCCCATCATACAATTAAGAAGAAGAGAAGCCCAGCCTTACCCTTCTTTCTTCCTTTTTATCTCAGCCCTCACTCCCTTGCACATGTTCACACACACACGCATGCAACATACTGATGATGTTGTTCGGTTCCTTAGATTGCGATGCCACAACCGTGACGTCAGTAGTGTGACGCCAACAAAGGAATCTTCCCTTGTTGTGCTGTCATGCGGAAGGAGGAAAGGGGACCATTTTCGGTTATTGGTAGAGGGTAACAAAGAAAAAAAACCAGAGAAAAGGCAAGAGGGAAGGGAGGTGTCGGTTCAAGGGGCAGAAAGGTTTTCATTGATAGAGGGTTTATTTGGGTTTTTGGGGGCCTAGGACGCTTCTTTTCCTTGGGGTCCTTACATCCAGAGAGCTTGAGAGAGCTAAAGAAAAAGCCAAGTCGAGAGAAGGAGCAGACTATCTAGAGAGAAGAAGAACCGGAAAGAGAAGGAAAACAGAAGAAAAGGAGAATGGAGGCTGGTTCGCGGGGTTTTCGAAAAGAAGGAACTCGATCAGCAATTTGAGGGGGTTGGCTTTCTAGTTTTTGGAGAGAGGGAAAGCCACAAGTTTTAGAGATCCTCTCATTTCCGATTTTTTGGGTTGAAGGAGAGAGTGGGAGAGAGGTTCGAGTGACTGAGAGAGCAAAGGAGGGCACCTTAGCTGTGACATCCTGAAATTCGAGCCCTTTGAAGGATGAATGAATGTAAATTTCGTCAATGCATTATTGATCGATCTCACTCGAAACTTATCATTCTCGAGATACTGACCTTGAGGGGAAAGGCTAGTGAGGACAGAATTTATGCAACTAAAGAACTTGACCTAGGAAAACGACTCAACCGTGAGACTTGCATAAAGATGACCCTGTGGATATGTAGGCTGATTTCAGGGACGACTAGAAGTCAATTTGCAGACAAAATATAATGGGATGACGGGTGATTCCGTTTACTGTTATCGAGCCCGTGAACAACCATGTGTCAATTCTCAGTAATTGTGTACTTTGAAATATGAATCAATCCTTCGCAATTTCATGTAGTCAAGGACGTCCATGTGTCGAGATATCTTGAACGTGGTTAGGCACGAGTTGGTTACGTGTGAATCCTTGAAATCACCTGTTAGTTTGAGTCGTACCAAAATGGCATTCGGGTGAAATTGACAAGGCATGAGAATCCAATATTGGACTATGATGGACTACGAATTTTCGAGAACGTCTGGGACAAACTTTTGGACCATACTTCTTCGATCGTTAACAGTGTCAATTAAGCCGAGTATTTGGAAAAGGGATTTACGGACCAAGAAAAAAAGCCTACGAGGACGTGGGCCAGGCAAGGCCAATGTGGGCCTCACGCCCAAGGTGGGATGACCACCTTGGTAGGCCTGTGGCAAACAAGTGAGCCCATTGGACCCAACCAACCATTTTACCCTTTTGAGCCCATTGTTTAGCCTTGAGCCGTTCCGAACTCAACTGATTGCCGAGCCCATTTCTATTCATTTCCTAGCTCGTTTCTTAGGCCTACTCTTCATTTTAGCCAAGGGTAGCTTGGGAATTGTGCAAAGGGGGAAATGACCATTTTGCCCCTAGATGTTATTGAGGAAAAGACAAAAGAAGAGAGAGAAGATGATGTCACTTGCTTGGGGAGTTGGAGCAAGCATTGATGAGCCTTAATGAGGTTTGACAACTAGCCCTCACCTCACTCTCTCTCCTCCCCTTTAGCCCACACCAACCGACCCTCTCCCTCTCCCTAGCTCCTTTCATTTTCTTCTTCCTCTCCTTCAACCCTCCTCCAAAAACTAGAGTTGTTCATGGCTTTCTTGTGCCGATCACCGCCCGTACCACCCACTGCCGTGTTCAGGGGACCCAATCCGTGTCCCCCACAGTTGCCATTCGCTGGACAAAGCCACTGGCCAGAAGCTGCGGCTTCTCTGTCCGCCTGTCCCTGTACTGCACCGCCTAAACTAGCTGTTTTCCCCCTGTTCCAACCCAATCACCGCCCAGCCCAGCCACTAGCTAGTCCCCCTTGACTCCTTGGTACTGTCAGTCGCCGCCCAGCACCTCCTCGGAGCTTCGATTAGCCTGGCCAACTCCTTTTTTCGCTTGTGCAGTTTAGTTTCCAGCAATTGCAGTGAGAGACAGAGTTAGTTGTTGTTGTTTCAACTTTGGGACCACCTTGGATCGGTCCCCGTGGGTAGCCCTCACCGCCATCGCCGTCGCCACCGCTGCCGCATCCATGTCTCCGACCTGCTTAACGGGTGAGTTTAGCCCTAATCCTTCATTTAATGCCTAAACTTGCTTAGGGTTGGTTTGGTTAGGGTTAATTCTGGTTTAAGAGGTTTAAGTAAGTTGTATTAGCACTGAGATAGGTGGTTAAGATTAGTTTAGGTTAATCTTGCTTAATGTTGATTATTTGTGGTTTATGTTCAATTAAGCTTGTTTAGCCTTAATTGATTGATTGTTTATTTTAATTTATTTTTTTAATGATTTTTGAATTTAGTTTATTAATTATTAAATCCTAGATTTTACTGTTCATGTGCACTATTTATGCAGTATTGTTCACGCGGAAGTGAAAAATTGTCTAATTTCATGTGGTTTCATTCTATGATGTGAATTGGAGGTGTAATTGCATGGACATCCGCGTGAATCATATGGTTTTCACAAAAAGGGGAAAACAGTTTGGTTGAGGGACATTGAAATGAACCGCTTTTATGAGAAAGGATTTGAGATCGTACATGTGAGCATGAGTGTATTGGCTAATGTTCAAAGATAAAAGTAGATTGTTGTGGTATGCTTGCGTGATCACTAAGTTGAACCTACCACCTCGGTCGTAGTTCGGGGGGTGATAGTTCAATTCATCATAATCTTGGCAGGGGTCTGGATGCGGAGTTGCGACAGAGGCCGGGCCCATGCTCTTTTAGGAATGCTGCATTGGGAGAGAACCCTTGACGTCACCACACCTCACGGGGGAGGGCAATACCTAGCTATGCTAGTAGACACCGGCGGGGGTTCGGTTGTAGCCTTGAGGGGCATTAATAATCGAAACACATGTGGATGCAAGAGCGTATGAGAAACATAGCATCATTGGTTCCGATTATGCATGAGTTGATCACATTGTTTATGGCACGCATGAATTGACAACATGCAGGGTGTGGCAATAGCCAGGTGAGATTGCCTGTGATGCACTCGCATGTGATTGATGAATTGCATCATTTGATGGCCAATTTCAGTGATTGGCTCTTTCTCTTTCTTTGTAGTAAACCTCTTGTTCGGTTCATTAAACCACCCCTCCTTAAACCCCATCTCGATTTGTTCACCTACAAGGATGAGTTGATTAAAGTTCTTCACATCCGATTAAACCACCCCATCCGATTGTGGAACTCGAAAGGAAGGGTGATAACAAATAGCTTCATCAATTCTTTGTTAGTGGGCTCAGGAGTGATTTGGGCGGCCAAATTTCATCATCTTATGGCATACTCCTTAAACGACTCACTCTTCTTCTTTTTTCCATCCACTCAAGATCTTCTCGGGAAGGTGCAATGTCCATGTTAAACTTGTACTGCTTAAGAAATGCATCGACCACCTCACTCCAAGTGTCGAGGAGGTTTATGTTCTTCATGATATACCAAGTGAGTACGGACCCGCCCAGGCTCATTTGGAACCATTGGATTATAAGGGGTTCATTCTTAATATGCTGGCCCATCCTCACATGGTACATTTGCAAGTGAGCTTTCGGGCAAGAAGTGCCATTATACTTCTCAAATTCTGGCATTTTGAATTTGTTTGGCGTGTTGACCTTCTCATAAACAGACAAATTAATCAAGAGTGAACTTTGCAAACCCTGCAATTGTTTCACTTTCTCTTCAAGTTTCGCAAAGCATTCATCCTGCTCTGTTTTATGAGTTTTGGCTTTTTCTTTCCCGATAATGACATCATCTTCTAAGGGGGGCATGTTGTCATCAAGTTCATTAGATTGTCTACGATCAACTTTCTGCTTAGGTGCTGTAGTTCCAGGAGGTGCGACTTTTGGGCTCGAACTTGCTCGAAGCGCCTTAAACTCAGTTGTCATTTGTTGTATTGCAGCAAAGTATTGATTCATTTGATCTTCTATTTTGTTAATACGTTCGCTCAATTCAGCTTGCTCAACCATTCGTGCTTTCAATCTCGTAATGATGGGTGAACGAGATGGCTCCGTTATCACCTAATGAAGAAAGGAAAACACATAAGCATCGCATATGGAACATGCCAGCCCATGACAAATGTCTAGCCGCTTTTATTCATTAATGGAAGTATTTTACGTGGTGTAAAAACTTGAAATGCCCTAAGCAAATGAACCAGGAAAGCAAAGAACTCAACTAGACATTAAACTAAAAAAAATTAGACTCGAGACATTTCACTTGGCTTGATCAATATACAATTGGGAAACTTCTAGACACAATCGCTTATTTTCCTTCGCAAGATGTGCCGCATGCCTTTTGGTCTCCTCAGCAACTTGTTTGAGGCGTCTATTCTCAGCATGGTTGGTGATCTTCTCGGGCACTTCCGGTATCTTCGGGTGTAGCTCCTTTGGAATCTTGTGCCGTTGAATATATTTGGTAGAGGCATAATACCTTCTTTCTCTTCCCTTCAACTCCTTCTCTGGCCATATGAGCTTCCGTGGGTGGCACATATCCCACATCAATTTGATTGTAAGAACGGAATTTTCATGGTCTTGATTCTCGTCAGTGAAATTAACTTAGAGCGGGTCTACTTGCAAAGCTTGTGGAAGTTCTTGCACAACTTGATGTAGACGAGTCACTCTAGTCGGGTAGTACTCCATTGCTCCAGTGAATCCTAGTAAAGGGATAGGGCCAACACGCCCACATGTGAGCCTCGCCTTACGAACTTGAAACCACTTAGCATGCCATAGGAATCCTTTGGAAGCTGTTTTTTTTTATGAAAGCTAGCCATCTAGAATAATGATAATCCGGCACATGTTTTTGTTTGTTCTCAAATCTCATAATAGGGTGATTAGAATTGCAAACATCAAGTATGGTCATTAAACCACCAAACCCTTTTATGTGAGAAAGAAACCAAATTTGTAAAAGCTCAGGATAAGCATGCCTAACTAAATATTCATTTAAATCGAGTAAGAGAAAGAAAAGTTTCGGTCAAAGTAGTGTTAACGAAATTCTTTCCTTCAAGGACCTGCCTAACTAAATTAGCAATTAAAGGATTAATAGCATTCTTGCAGTTAGGGAAAACTATAAACCCAAAGAAGGCTAATAGGAAGACCCTATGCGTTTGGAAGGAGTTGCCATTTTCAAAATATTCATTTGAAAATGAGAGTGGGCATGAATTTAGGTGACATTTCAAAACCTTTCTTATTTCATCTTCTTTAATTCTCAGAAAATCAGACAATGCCATGATAGGATCTATTCCAATAGGTGGACTAGCTAATTCAGCTTCCAAAGATTTTCCCATGGTAATACTATATTCTTCCAAGGTAGGAGTGAGCTCATGCTCCAAAGATAAAAGTGGAAGTCTGAGGGCACCAACAATAGGCAAGAGCTTGAACAAAGCCACCATGAATATTAATGCGTAGTAGAGGAAGGAGCCGGCCGATATGTGACTCCACAAAGTCACGGCTAGCTTGGTCTAACTTGCCCCACCATGTGTTGAGCTTTTCTTTATGAGGGAGAATAATTTGAACGTCTGGTATTCCCATTATATATTGACTAAGACTCGTGACCAACCTAATGTCATGGATCGACAAAATAATAAATTAAATAAATTGTAAAAGGATAGTTAAGAGAACTTACTTCACTGATAGATAAGTAGCAATCACATAGACATGTGCATGGTACGTGGTTCGATTTCTACTCTAAAAGGCTTAACAAAATAGAGCCACAAGGATGATCAGACTAGCCACGGGTGTGCGAACTAAGTTGGGTCCTCATGACTCCGGCTTGGTCGAAGAGCCGACCCAGGTCGTGGGCATACAAATCGAGGTGGGCACTCTTGACACTAAGAAAGAAATTTTGGGATTGAGATGGGCGACTCATACCTCGAGCATGCAGTCAGAGTGGTATCCATTTCAATACCATCCTAATTAATCCTATGCGGCCCAGGTTTGGCAGCAGGTTGTGTGTGCAAGAGTGTAGTGTAAATGCATAGGCATGCACAACAGTTTATATTCACAACAACACTTCAATAATTTGAATTCAAAACATTCATTCCCAACTCCAACCTGCAAGATAAGGGATTAACATTCACTCCACCCCTTATAACTCCCATCTGCAAAAACATTTAACACCTTAAATGGTTGGGGACATACCTGGTATCCTCACTGCCAAACAAAAATTTTTCTAAAAAGAGAAAATTGGCCTAAGTCTACTAGGAGTTTAAACTCAAGTCCCCAGCGGAGTTGCCAAGCTGTCGCAACCTCACCTCGGGTGCACCACCTAGGGTTTGGCTAATGGATCACTAAGTCTAAACTTAGTTCGAGCTCTCCCAAGCCCATACTAATTCGCGACCTAAGGTTTACGTTTTTAGTATGCAAATGATTTTTACTTAGGAGTCGCCACTAATCTATTTTTTGGTGGGTCGATTAGAAACCCAAGTAAAGTAATGGGAGAGTTACTTCACTCCTACAAACTAGAGACTATGGGATCGGGGACTTGATTATGTTAGATTTCTCTAACGCTCTTTCGGTACCTTTTCTCTTTTATCTTAAAAAAAATGATTTGCAGGCAGTTTGTGTTTATTTTAATTTACTCCCTAATATGCAATGTGATTATGCAAGTGTGCAACCATTATCTAACACTCAATAAAGCAGAGCAATAAATAAATTGCAAGCACAAGGAAAAGATACTTACCTCGAAGTAACGAAAGCATCCGCAATGTTAGCTTAAAAATCACATCACCAATTCTAGATATGATTTCTAATTAATGTGCAATCATTCAATTATTGAGGCCTAAAAAACTAAGTGCAATGCATGCAATGACATGCAAAATTTTCTAACTATAATAACATGCAACATGCAACCTAATATGCAAATTATATGTCTCGCGACACTAATTATTGGACCTAATCTAATGCCAGGAAATATATTAAATGTGACTATCCTAATGTTTCACACATTTAAATAATCCTAAACGTGCAATGGATGATGCAATTCTATGCGATGCATGCATGATATAACAATATCATGCGACCTAGACTAGGGGTGTGCAAAAGAACCGGGAACCGCCCGGACCGCCCGGAACCGAACCGGACCGGCCCGGAACCGGTGGTTCCTAAAGGGACCGGTCCGGTTCCCGGTTCCAATAAATTGGAACCGATGAGTACCGGTCCGGTTCCCGGTTCCATGGGCGGATCCGCCCGCCCGTCCATCCGGACCGGACCGGTATTATAATAATAATATATATTGATTTTTATTATAAAAAATCATTTTTTTTAGTTGAAAAAAAATTAAAATTTTGAAGCCCCATGTTTATAATTTTTATTGTTCTATTTGAGGCAACCTACCAAGAGAGGTAAAGAAAAAAGAGCAAGAACATTTGCGAAATCTCTAAATAGATCATCTTTTCAATACGTGTCCAATGGAGTTTCTTTTCTTCGCCCGCTTGTGAGATCGGTTCCATAGATCCACCCGGGAACCGGACCGGACCGGCGGTCCGGTTCTCGGGTGGATCCATGGAACCAATGGGCGGTTCCCGGATTCAATTTTTTGGAACCGGTCCTTAGTGGGCGGTTCCCGGTTCTAGGGTGGGAACCGCCCACCCGGACCATGCACACCCCTAACCTAGACTACATGACATGCAAGTGATGAAACAAATAAATAAATTTCCTAGTTCTAGAAATCATCCCAATTCAATTTAGGGATTAATCTAGACTGAATCCTAGTTTATATTAACTCTAATTGGATGAACCCTATCCTAGCATGCAATATATGTCAATTCTATCTTTTTTGATAAGAACAGAATATAAAATCCATCACCCAAGAAACAAATAAAATTGACGAATTGTATATCGGGCATGAGATCGAATTGACTGATTTTCTGTGCAATCACGAATCGTATCTCGGATGTGAGATTTGGTTGACGATTATGACACATTAAGAAATTAGGGAATAATCCTTAATTTAAAGGGCTACTTGAAATTTGGGATAATATAATAGGGAGCCTAATCAAATATATCCGCAATATTTCAAGTAAGGAAATTAAATATTTGGAAAAATCAAATCATACGAGATTTTACCTAATCTATGAATGGTGGATTGACCGGATTTCGGCTTGGAATCGACGATGCTTCAAGGCGGATGGCGAGAGTGTGACAGGAATGGCAACATGAGAGTGATTCACACTGGGGTTGGGCTTGATTCGATGGGTTCTCGCAGTGGCCAATGATTGCAGTAAAGCAAAGCCGAGAGTTGTCGGTGATGGATGCTTGGCAAAGCAAGAAATTCAGAGTCACTAGAATTGCTGGACACAGTTGAAGGAAATTGCTTTGTGGTGGGATCAAATTGACCCACAATCAGCTAAGTGGACTCGAGCGATGGTGAGAACGGCAAGGGATTAGTGCGATGGAAGTCAAAGGACCGACGAGTCAACGGAGAGCCTCGAATGCTTGTGGAATGCCGAGCACATTGTGAAGCATAAAGCACGGTAACAATAGCAATTTCTTGGTGTGGCAACTAGCTATGTCTTGAAATAGGTTGCTCCAGGTGGTTTCAGTATTGTGAGACAAGTTCGACGATAGTGCAACATTGCATGTGGGCAACGTCTTCAAGAACCCATGCCGTGGAACCGCAACAGGAAGTATTGCTAGTGCAAGCTTGGCGACGGTGGTTAGTAGCACACGGCAGTAAGTTGTTAGCAACAACGGTGCCAATGCAAAACAGGGAGTAAGAAAGCAGCGTTTGGAACGTTGGCGTTTGGTCGTGGAAGGCCAAGGAAGAAGACGACCTGCTCTCTCTCTCGTCTTCTCTTGGTGGTCTCTCTTTTTTCTCTCAATTGTGGCCTCTCCGTGGGAGATGAATATTGCGAAGAAAGACCTCCCTCAAGAACACGACCTCTCTCCCTCTCACTCTTGGCTGTGTATTCAGTGTGACCCCTTGTTCGGTGTGTCGTCCCTCTTTTGTAGGCAAGACAACATGGTGCCCTAAAAAAAACAAGATAAGGACAGGATGATTTGTTTTCTTATTATGGATACACTAAAATATATTTTTTTTGCTCTTTTCCTATCTTTAACCATTCAGATATATTTTACTTTTTAATCAGCCACATGCAGATATATTTTACTTTTGAACTAGCCATATTCTTTCATTATCTTTGACCATGCAAATATATTTTACCTTTTGAACCAACCACATCCTTTCCTTATCTTTGACCATGCAGAATCGGTTGCCGCAAATATTTGAAAGATTATGTTCCTAAAACTATATGCTATGCAATTCTAATATTTTTATTTAGGGGTTAAAATTAATCCCTAAAGTTTTGTGCATTAAATTACGAATGATTAATCAAAATTTAGGTGTCAACATGTGGCAATGGCCAAGTGAGATCGCTTGTGACGCGACTCGCATGTGATTGGTGAACTGCATCATCTAACGACCATGTGCATTGTGTGTATTGTGTTGATTTATAACATGCAAGGTATGGCATACCGGGTAAGGTTACATGCGAACCAACTTTTGATTGTTGGTTGACCCTGTCCGTTGTTTGATTACTGACTGCTGGTTGCTTGTTGTTGGGTTGAGTGAGGGGTGGTTTTGAAGAGATACCCCAGGTTGAGTTGGTGTACTAATCAAGGCTTAGGAGGAAGAACTCGCTGAGATTTATATCTCACTGGTTATTGTATAACCACTTTCAGGCCCTAGAATGGTGTAGTGGAGAATCCTGCCCCCGCTCCTCCAATGATCGACCTGACGAAGCGTGAGTTCGATGGGTCCAAGTGATGGTGGTATTGAACTCAAGGGTTCATTGTGTACAGCTGGATTAGCCTAGCCTAGTTCTTTTTTGGTTTGGCTTAGAGGATGGATCGGCCCTTTTTGTCGGGCTTGTATTGAGAAACGATCCTCCGTTGGTTAATCTAGTAAATTGTATAAATGAGTCGTTGAGGTTTCTGCTGTTCATCCCTCTATCCCTATTTGATTGTCTGTTTGGATTAGGGATGGTTTGTCTTCCACTTTCGCATAACAAAAGATTAAAATGAATGGTCGTTGATGAGTCCTGGAACGTCGCTTTCAATTGACCAAGAAAAGGGGTTGTCACGTGCTCGGGATTCAGGGCGTGACAAAAAGTATGGTCAAGTTTGTGAAACTCCAATTTAATGGAACATGGTTAGGGAAATGGGGATCATTGCTTCAGGGATAGTCTGGCAGTTAATAGATGCGATTAAGACTATCCGAGATAGACTAAGGACAGGCCAAAGCCGCTATAAGGTGGCACAAATAAAGGACTATGGCATTTGGAATTTCAAGTAGGGAACCATGTTTTCCTTGGGTGTCACCTATGATAGGGACATCTCGATTTGTTAAGAAAGGAAAGCGGAATCCTAAATATGTTGGATCTTTCAAGATTGGGATCATATAAGGATTTTAACCTTAAATAGAAGCAGCAAATAAAGGACTACGTCATTTCGGACGTTGTTGGCGCCTTTAGCCAAGTGGTATGTAGGGATGGAAGCTGCTTAGTCCAAATAGGGTTTGAACTTCGGAAGCGGCAGTTGTAGCGTAGTAAAAAAAAAAAGAGAAAAGAGAAAAGGCAAAATTTTTGCAACTTTTATTTTTGCAAAAATGGGTAAATGCTTAGCCTTTGGGAACCAAAAATGGTTCGGACATGATCGGAAGTTATCTAGTATCACTGTAAGTGATGGATACCATTATGGTATGGAAGGAATGACTTGGGAAAGTAAGCATGCAATGAGGCATCAATATCCTCATCAGTTTAAGTATGCATAAAGTTCTGCAAATTTTGAGGATGAAATTTTTTTAAGGAGGGAAGCATTATGACGTCCTAAATTTCGACCTATCTCATGATATATGAAATTATTATTTTATCAATGCAATATTAGTTACATTTACTCTGAGTTGACCCATCATGAGTGAACTAACTATTTGAAAAGGCAATTAATGATCGATATGCGCATGACCAATTAATTTAATCAAGGATAGGCCGTTTGACCATAATGATCAAAGAGGGATGATACCATGCTACTTAGGGGTGTGCAACGGGAACCGCCCAACCCGGGAACCGCCCAAACCGGACCGGACCGGCCGGTTTTGGGTGGTTCCCGTAGCCGGCGGTCCGGTTCCCGGTTCCCATTCTTGGAACCGGTGATTAGTCGGTCCGGTTCCCGGTTCCAAGGTGGGAACCGGACCGGACCGGACCGGACCGATAATTTTTAATATAAATATTTTAAAGTTTCTCAAGAATTCAAAAAAAGAAGAAGAAAATTATTCAAAATCTTAGGAAAATACAATTATATACAAATTAAAAGGACAAATCAATAAAGTGGTGTATAAACGAAATGGATTGTCTTTGAGAATATACTATAATATTAACAATTTTTTTACCGAAAAAGAAAATTACCGGTTTCATTGGACCGGACCGGACCGAACCGGACCGGTCGGTCGGTCCGGTTCCCGGTTCCAAGATCGGCCGGTCCGGTCCACGGTCCTAGAATTTGGGAACCGGTCCTCCCGGTCCGGTTCCCGGTTCCACCTTGGAACCGGACCGGACCGGGAACCGATCACCCCTAATGCTACTGTAGGTCAATTAGCAAATAGAAATAAATAGATTCGGTAGAAGTACGATGTCGGATTACGGGTAATTCCGCACAATTTTGATATTAACTACAAATGACGTGAAATCAATTTCCTTTTGGTATTGTACTCAGGATGAGCAATTAACCCCTCATGATTACACGACAATTGAGGATCGCCCTAATTTGAATAGGCACGATCATGGATTGAAAAACTATCAACCATGGGTGAAACGTGTGAGAACCCCTAAATGCCATCCGATAGTTAGGTCGTACTAAAGTCGCGATTGATCAATTATAACCACAAATTTCAATATGATTTCAGGCATTGAACTTTCAAGGACATCGAGACTAAAATATTGGACTTTGCCTTGTTGATTCTCAAAATTATCGGTAAGCTCGAAAATTATTGGAAAAAGGGTGAATAGGCTGAGAATTGGAGCTAAAATAGGAGTCGGGTTGACCAAAGGCCCAATGGGCCTCACGCCCAATGTGGGTTGGCCAAGTGGGCCCCAACCAAGCCCAATTGGGCCCAAGCTAGCCCATTAGCATTTCCAAGCTCATTTCTCATCCATTTGAGCCCAAACCAATTTTATTTAAGCCCGTATAAAATTTTGGCCTGTATACACGTATAGTACAGTATACTATACTTTAAGAAATTACCAAATTGCCCCTTCTAGAAGCCACATTAATTTTGGAGGACAAATGCAAGAAAGTCAAGGGAAATGATGATGAAATTGCTGGGAAATGAAGTTGGCTTGAAGAGAGAAGTTTCTCTCTCTATTTCCTTCATCTTTTTGTCTCCTCTCCTTCTCTCCCCTTGGCTGCTGCCTCTCACCTCCATCCCCTCTCTCTCTATTTTTCTCTCCTTCCCCTCATTTCCTCCATTTCTGCCTTGTTGCTGCTATTTTCTGTTGCTGCCGTTGCTACTTACTGCTACTACTATTTGCTATTTTCCATTGTTGCGATTTGCTGCTGCTGCTGTTCACTGTTGCTGCTGGTCAGAGTTGCTAGTGTTCACTAGAGCTACTATTTGATTAATTGGGTGTTGTTGACTTACTTCCGCATGCGTTTAATAACAAGATAAAAAGAATGGTTGGCGACACATCCAGGAACATCACATTCATTTGACCGAAGTAAAGGGGTTGTTGCGTGCTCGAGGTTTGGGGCGTGACGAATAGAATATCCAGGAAATATTCATTCGTTTGATTTCTCTCCAACACTTTAACTCATTGTGGGTCCAAAGAGATCCATATGCTGAAGCTGTAATACACAGTTAGAAGAAACATGATTTATTGGTTTAAAAGAACTTCGTACCTATTTTCTTAATGTGCATGTTGAACATAGTTTAGACTTCTTGTAACTCATGTTAGGAAATCCACGGACAAGCTTCTTCGAATATAGTTTAGAAATCTGCTTCATGCTGACGTGTCCTAGCTTGCGAGGCCACAAATTTGCTTCATCTTGAATAGAAATAAGGCATTGAACAGAATCTGAGTTTATGTCTAGAAGATATATGTAGCCATGTCTTTGACCAGTAAATGTCTAAGAAAAGTCTTTACTAGTTCCAGAACATATATTTTTCTTGAAAGTTTATTTTGAATCCAGTATGGCACAATTGACTGATATTCAAAAGGCTATAGTGGAGTCCTTTGACAGAAGAAATGTTGTTAATGATAAGACTTCTAATTTTCACTGTTCCAAGTCCAACCATTTTCCCTTTACTGTATCCTCCAAAAGAGACAATTCCTCCTTTTGTCTTTTCAAGTTTTATGAAGGTACTTGAATCTCCTATCATGTATCTTGAGCATCCACTATTTAAGTACCATTTTCTTTTACTTTTGAAGGTTACCTGCAACCAAAGAATATTCTCAAGCTTTCTTTAATACCTAGACTTTCTTGGGTCTAAAAGAGTTAGTTGTATAAGTTTTGTTTATCCAGTCTTTTTTAATGGGTCTCCAGACTTTGGGGCATTCATTCTTAAAATGTTCTATTTCTCCACAATTTCAACATTTAAGATTGCTTCGATCAACAGGTTTTGTAAAATTCTTTTAAAAGTGATTTTTGTAAGCTCGTCTAGGAAGTCTCTAAGTCTCTCCTTAGCCTTTTGAAAATCTATCAAAGACTCACTTTCCTTATTATATCAAAGTCCAGACTTGTTATAATAAGGAATTTGAATAGAAAGAATATGTTTTAAATTTTTTGTGCCATTCAAAAATTTTGTTGTGATATCAGTAAATTCCTTTTTCAAGGATTCATTTTCCTTAATTTCTAAAAACTCTTTTTGCAAATTCTCAAACTTTTCTTTTTGAGAAGAATTATGTTGTCTTAATTGGGAATTTTCCCTTTTTAGTTAGAGATCCTTTTAAGAGTGGACTTAAGAGTGAAGCAAAGCTTATTAATATAATTAGAAATTTTGATTGGAGCTTCAAAATGAGTTACCTCAATTTCTTTGTCTAAGTTTGAGTCTATGTCTAGTCTACTTCAGAATTTGAGTTTGAGTGTGCCATTAGACAGATATTGGCATGTTCATCATCACTCTTCTCACATTCTATATCACTCAATGTCTCAGCTTTCAAAGCCTTCTTGTATTTTTCATACTTTTCTTTCTTCTTCTTCAGTAAGGGACAATTTGGTTTAATGTGCCCCTTTTTCTTGCATTTAAAATAGATTATGTCTTTGCTTGGATCTTCTTCTTCCATTGTTCTCCTTTGTCTAGATTGTTTAGATTATTTCTTCCCACTGAATTTCCTTCCTTTCTTTCAACTTATGAACTTCTTAATCAGAAGAGCGAGTTCTTCACCATCCATGTCATCTTCTAATTTATGTCATCAGAATCAACATTAGATCTTAAAGCAATTGACTTCTTACCTCTTGGCTCATCTTCATCATTGAGCTATTCTACCTCAAAGGATTGTAGTGTTCTAATGAGCTCATCGACTGATAAAGGTGAGATTCTTAGAGTTTCATGAATGGAGGTCTTAACGTAGTTCCAATCCTTTGATAAGCTTCTCAAAAGTTTATTAACTTTCATAGGCCTTAAGATTGGCTGCCCTTGATATGCAAGCCCATTCACTATTTTAGTAAATCTATTAAACATATCATCAACAGACTCTCCTGGCTTCATCTTGAAAGATTCGTATTGCCTGAGTAGAATGTTGACTTTGGTTTCCTTCACTTAGTCTATTCCTTCATACGTAACATGTAGCCTATCCTAGACTTCTTTTGTTGTTTCACAAGAAGAAATATGATTATATTCATTAGGTGATAAAGCACAGTAATGAGAATAAATTGCTTTTACGTCTAATACTTCTCTTTTTGCTAATTCTTCTTTTGATAGAGTGGCAAAAGGTTCTATAGATTTTCCATCTTCCTTTTTCATAGCCTTTCTAGACTAAGCATTGGGATCAATTCCCCTCTCGACAACATCCCATTCCACTTGGTCCTTTGACCAAGGAAAGCCTTCATCTTATTTTCCCATATGTTATATTCTTTCCCATCAAAGTAGGGTGGTCTAGTGTTGCTCTATCCTTCAATCAAACCTGGTACCAAAATACTAGCCATAGAACATTTTTAACTCGGAAGTAAAAAATACTTTAAAATAACAAGCACGTGCATTTGACCTTAATTAAGGAAGCTAGTACAGACACCTAGAGGAGCGGTGAATAGGTGTAAATAAAAATTTATACTCAACCAATCAAAATTAAGTTTGGATAATATATAGATGCAGAAACTAAAGTTAAAATTTGACTAAGATGAAATAGACTTCTGTAATATGCAATCAGAATAAAGAGATAAGGGAAGAGAAGATTGCAAACAGAATTATAGTGGTTCGGCTTTGGTTAAGCTTATGTTCTCTCTCCCACACTGTAAGCCAATAGGTTAAATTCCACTATGCGATCAACAAATGATTACAAAGCTTCGAGTGTAAGTACTTGGTAGTATACTCCCATACTAAGTTACCTTCTTGTGTAATTCACTCTTGATCATTCGGTTTTTTGCACTATAGAGACTATTAAATGTGAGAACAGATTTAGAATTTGGAATTTTTAATTCACGCTTTCTTCTACAAGTCATGTATCCTCCTTAAATACTCATTCGAGCCAAAATGAGCCGTTGGCCACATGAATAAAGGATTATCTTCCAACTTTTCTTTTCAGACAGATTGATTTAGGAAGATTTCTTAACTGTTGAAGAAAGATATTGAATTCCTGTAGATTCTAGTTGCCCATATAAGCAAAATCTTAGTTTCCATAAGTGTTCCATCCTCATTAGGAAATTGTCTCCAAGATCAATTTTGTCAATCAATTTATTAGCAAAATCAATATATATGGTAAGTGAAATCCATAGCTGTTGTGGGTCCTCTCTTCATTATGGTCCTCATGTTATTCTAGACGAAATATGTTCTGGACCCCTGATAGAATGAGATACTGTGTCTGCTTCTAGATTGATATAGAATCTTCTGATAGACTTTGTTGAGAATTTTGCATTATATCTATACAAAAATCTCTTTTTACTCCATAGTCTATTCCTTGATAAAACTTGGAAAGTTTTGTTAACATCAAAACTATGAGTTTTCTCAACAGACTAGTAGTCTAATTTGGAGATAACCATCAAGTTTATATTTATAGCTCAAGGGTCCTATCTCAAAATTTAGTAACAAGGCTTTGTTTTGATTTTTTCCAAATATTGCTTGGTTCTTTATTTTCCTACTTCTATTTGTTCTATTTGTTTCAACATTTTTGGATTTTTTATGTGTTTGGAGTGATTTTTTGTACAATCACCTACCTTGCTCAACATGAGGAGAAAATAGGGAAATAAGGTTGGGAAGATCGCATGTATAATCATTTCATTAAAAGAGAATAGCTATCTAATTGGGCATTAGAACATCTATGTAGTCCATTTACCCAGAAATCTATGGTTCACAAAAGTGAGATAGGTTTCCATGTCTTACTTGACTCCTAATTGGCTCATAATATATTGGTTGAAACTCTTAATAGGAATCGAGTTGAGATTGGTGGAGAGCTCGTGCCAAGAGCAGGGCATCACCTTACAAGAGAAACCATTTACGCTCAATTATTAATCCATCAACTTCCTCGAGGATCTTGTCTTGAGAGTATCACGACATAGAATTGGTTTTTCCTCTTGAAATTAAAAAAGATGAATAGAAAAAATAATGGAACAAAGAATGATTAAGCTAAATCATATCACAAAAAATGGTTTGGCTTGGTTGGATCTTTGACTCTAAGATGGTTTGGTTTAACTTTTCTTTAAACTGCATTTATTGTTGAAAATATAAAAAAGCAATCAAATAAAATGCACATAATAAGGAAATGAATCGGCCACCAGATTTACATGGTACAGTTGTGTGATTAATATTCACAGAAAGAGTAATATATAATTTCACTATAGATCAAACGATACAGTTGAGATTACAATCATGTTCAAATCACTTAGATATCTTCTATGTTTTCAGCATCCAATTACACCTAATAATTTACACGGTGTGTAGTCTAATAGTTCTTTTTTGGAATAATTTCTTAGTCTCATAAAGGAATGATGCAAATCTTTATGCAAAATTTAAACGGCTTCAATACAAGATTTAACAAGCTTAAATATAAGAATTTGGTGTAATTTCACGAAGAAAACCTCTCTAAATCAAACCTCTCAAGAGGAGCTTTCGCTACATTTTTCAATCTCCACTTAGCAACCTCCAGAGAAACCTCCCGAGTTGTCTATGACATAAAGAGCTCTTCTTCTTCGTATTCAAAGAGGAAAATCACCAGAAGCAAATAGAGAAGAAGGGAAACAAAGAGTGGCTATCATGAAAAGACACTATCATTGCAACACACTTCTTTTTTTCCCTTTTGGCCCATGCCAACAATGGCCATCATTAACCACTTTATTGACATGGCCCAAGAGCACAATGAGCCCCGAATGAGTTCTGAATGAGGCCAGGGCTCATTTGTCGCTCAGCCAAGTCCCTCCCTTGAGCTTGACGACCGTTCGACTCCTCCAGCTTGTCTTTTCTTGCTCATCCTCTTATGGTGAGATGATCCTTTAGTTTCCAAGACCTGGCCATGGAAAACGACCCTTGAGCTCTCCCATATCCTAAGGGTCTTATGTAGCCCTATAATCATTGTATTAGTCCAAACACCACTGTTGGATCTATGAGGGGATCAACGGATCAGATCAGTCTAGCTCTTTGTATAAATAGGGGACCCTCACCTTGCCTTGTACATGCTTGATCATAAGTGAATGATGCTTTGCTTTACTCTCAAACGATCCTTGTGTTCGAGTAAGTGAGTGAAAGGTTGACTTGGGAGCAATCCTAAGGTTGCACAGGCATGTGTGATTGGTGTGAATCGACTGACCCATGACAAGTGGTATTAGAACCTTCATTTGAGCCTTCGTTCATACTTTTGTTCGTGCTTTCACTCAGCATAATGGCCAATCCATGTTCTAGCGTTGCAAATGCTTAGGGTGAGGATCGCGAGGATCGCAAAAGGACGACCGAGCGAGTCGGTATCCAAACCAGGTGGAGCTATGCTGCATCTTGTTCTAACAAATCAGTCGGAGATTGGGAGTGTTGAATGACAATTCTAGAGGAGAACATCATGGATGTCCGTAGGCTGGTAAACGACTTGAACCAGACCATTGATGGAGTGGAAGCTGATAGAGAGGGGTTCTTGGCCGAGATGCAAAAACTCGAAGGTGGCAAGGGAGAACTTTGCAATGAGTTGCTAGGGTTATTAGTTCAAGTGTTGTAGTAGCAAGACGAGACTTGGGAAGTTGCGGTAGCGACCATACACACAGAGCTACTCTAGATCCAATCCAAAAATGATACGGAGGTTTACTATCAGTTCATAAGTGGCCTCAAACCTTAGGCTAAACAAGAGCTCAAACGATGCAACATGAAGCATCTCACAACGGCCACGTTCGTGGCCGAGTCCTTAGAAGAGCTGAAAGTAGTGTCCATGGCCAAGCCCGACTTTAGGCTAAGGGAAAGGGCTACTGGTGGGGGAGACCGGAACAAGTATAAACACTTGAATGGAGGAAAACACCGAACGGCATTGCCTAAGGCC
This sequence comes from Corymbia citriodora subsp. variegata, assembly GCA_014858505.1. Classification (NCBI taxonomy): domain Eukaryota; kingdom Viridiplantae; phylum Streptophyta; class Magnoliopsida; order Myrtales; family Myrtaceae; genus Corymbia; species Corymbia citriodora. The sequence continues at coordinate 158,008 of MU089538.1, read as the reverse complement.
AACCGGAGTCAAGTGACTGGGGACAACAAAAGGCAAGCACTTGCAAGTGCTTCTTTTGTGACGAGCCACACTTGGCTCGGACTGTCCCAAGAGGGGCAAGTTGGTAGCTCTGTGCTGAGAAGATGAGCTACGAAAGGAGGCGTAGTTGGGATCGTTGCGGATCTTGAGATCCATCAAGGCCAAGAAAGCCAACCAATCCAAGGGAATGAATGTTCGTAGACGTGAAGATCGAAGGTACCATGATCAGCACACTTGTGGATACGGGGGGGTCCAACCTCTCCATCTCTCAAGGGACTGTGAAAAAGATGAATCTTCCGATCGAAGGTGGAGCGGGTTTGCTCAAGACCGTGAACTCCAAGGAAGTCTCAACTAGCGGTGTAGCTAGGGACATGGAGATTCACCTTAATCCCTAGATGAGCAAGTAAAACATCAAGGTAATCCCCCTTGATGATTATGATTGTGTTCTAGGTCTGGGATTCCTTGATCATATCAATGCGGGCATGATGCCCTTTGCGGATTGTATATGTATCCTAGACAAGCGATGCCAATGCATGGTACCGATCCATCATGAATCGGGACATGATCGGAAGATGCTCTCAACCATACAGCTCTCGAAGGGAGCATGTAAGGATGAGGTGACCTTCTTGGCAACCTTGAAGGTCGAGGACATGAAAGGCAAGGAAGAGGATATCTCAGTTGAGGTGGTCTAAGTTCTCGACTCGTTCTAAGATGTGATGTCGCCCGAGATGCCACCTCATAAAGAGGTAGACTATCGGATCAAGCTGGTGCCCAATGCTCAACCTCCGGCCATTGCACCTTACCATATGGCCCTATTAGAATTGGAGGAACTAAGGAAACAACTCAAAGAGTTGCTTGATGCGGGATACATTTAACCGTCCAAGGCCTGATTCGGTGTCCCCATCCTATTCCAAAAGAAGCATGATGGATCCTTTCGCATGTGCATCAACTATAGGGCTTTGAACAAGCTCACTATAAAGAACAAGTACTTGATCCCTGTTATTGCAGACTTGTTTGATCAGTTCAGAGAAGTTCGGTGGTTCTCCAAGCTCAATCTTCGATCAGGGTACTACTAGGTTCGGTTTGTCGAAGGGGATGGGCTGAAGACCGCATACATGACCCGTTATGGATCGTATGAGTTCCTTGTCATACCATTCGGCTTGACCAACGCACCGACAACATTCTGCACCTTAATGAATAAGGTGCTTCACCCATTCCTTCATTGGTTCGTGGTAGTTTATTTTGATGATATCGTTGTGTATAGTCAGACGCTCAAGGAGCATATCAAGCACTTGAGGTAGGTTTCTAAGTTCTATGGGAAAATGATTTGTACGTGAAGCGGGAGAAGTGCGCCTTTGCATGGGAAGAAGTCCCCTTCCTCAGGCACATCATCAGGGGTATATAAGTGGGGATGGATGTTGCTAAAGTCTGTGCCATCATTGAATGAAAACCGCTGACCAAGATGACAAAACTGAGATTGTTCCTTGGCCTGACTAATTACTACTGACATTTCATCCGGGGCTATTCAAGCATCATCATGCCATTCACGGACATGTTGAAAAAAGAGAGGCCATGTGAGTGGACAGATTGGTGTCAAGAGGCATTTGATTGGTTGAAGTGGGCCATGGTTGAGGAACCTGTCCTAATGCTGTCCAATCATTCCAAGCTATATGAGGTAGAGACTGATGCCTCTGATTTTGCAATAGATGGTGTTCTTATGTAGGAAGGATACCCGGTGGCATAGGAGTCTCGAAAGCTAAACAACACTAAGCGATGGTGCACAGTCTAAGAGAAGGAAATGATCGCGGTGGTGCATTGCCTTCAAACGTGGAGGCATTATCTCTTGGGATCGAAGTTCGTTGTGTGGATGGACAATCTAGCCACAAAAGCTATTTCTAGACTCAAAGGAAGCTAAGCCCGAAACAAGCTCAGTGGCAAGATTTCCTCACTAAGTTTGACTATGTGCTAGAGTATAAACCGGGAAGGGCCAATTCGGTGGCTGATGATTTGAGCCGAAAGATAGAATGGCCAGCATGGTAAGTTGTCGCAACTGCCTACTAATCGATCTCATCAAAGAAGAGCTCGAGCATGATCGAATAGCCCAACAGCTCCTTGAGTATGCTTAAGAGGCCAAGACGAGAAGAATCTGGTGTGAAGATGGCCTTCTCTACACTAAGGGGCGGAGACTATACATGTCGCTTCACAGGAAGCTGAGGAAGGAAATGCTTCAAGAGTGCCACAACTCCAGATAGGCAGGACACTAGGGAATCTCTCACACCATGGCACTTGTTGAAGATCAATACTGCTAGCCGCACATGCAAGATAATGTTGAAGCATACAAGAAGACGTGTCTCATATGTTAGCAAGATAAGATCGGATAACAACCGTTGTTGGGGTTCTTTGAGCCACTTCCTGTGCCAGAACATCCATGGGAGAGCATCTCCATGGACTTTATCGTGAATCTACCCAAGCCTAAAGATTGTCGAACTCTTATGGTCATGGTGGATTGATTTTCCAAGTACACGACATTCGTGTTTGCAACAAAAGATTGCCTAGCTAAGGAGGCGGCCAAGTTATTCGTCATACACGTCATCAAGTATTAGGGCATTTCATAAACAATCATGAGTGATCGCAGTCCTTGATTCATTAGGTGGTTCTGGACTGAGCTCTTCAAGTTGCTAGGAATGAACCTCAACTTCTCCATGAGTTTACATCTTTAGACCGATAGATAGACGGAGAGGGTGAACTTGCTCCTTGAAATCTACTTCCGGCACTACATGAGCGTTACGCAAGCACATTGGATGAAGCTGATCGAAGTGGCCTAGTTCTCGTACAACTTGCAGTGGAACGAGTTCACAAACCAAAGTCCATTCGAGATTGTGATGGGCAACAGCCACTCACTCCAAGTGCAGTTGCCTCAAGTTATAAGGAGAATAGCCCATCCGCGTACAAGTTTGCTAAAGAATAATAAGAGCAGGCCGACTTGGCATGGACATGTCTTCACAAGACCTCCAAGAGGATGAAAAAGTGGGTGGACAAGAAGCAACGGCATGTGAAATTCCAGATCAAGAACCTAGTGCTGGCCAAGCTACATGCGGTCCGTGCACAAGGGCCTGATCCGTTGATATGAAGGCACATTTCGCCTAATCCAACGGGTTGGAAAGGTCATGTACAAACTGGATTTACCATTAAAGCTTTCCATGTAAGTATGCTTAAACCTTTCCATGAAGACAAGGAGGATCCAAATTGAGGGGAATGGTAGCGGGCACCCTTTGGGGCAAAAACCTCCTCTAACCATGATGTTGATTGCACTCTGGTTGATCGGATCATACGGAAAAAGTACCATGCGCCTAGACGAGAATACCTAGTTCAGTGGAAAGGTCTTTCGGAGAGTGAGCAAGCTAGGAACCCTTTGAGGCTCTTCGGTAGTTTAGAGAGTACATTGAGGTGTTCCATGCCAAAAACACAACGAAGGCGTCACCCAATTAGGTGGGGGAGAATGACGCGGCTTGTGACGTCCTGAAATTCAAGCCCCTTTTAGGGGGGATAATCGTGAATCCTCGAAACTGCCGGTCAGTCCGAGTCGTACCAAAATGACATCTAGGCGAAATTGACAAAGCATGAAAATCCAAGAATGGACTTTGAATTTTTGGGAACATCCGAGATGGACTTTTGGACGATGCTTCCTTGACAGTTGACAGTGTCGGTTGAGCTAAGTTTTTGGGAAAGGGATTTTTGGACCGAGGAAACGAGCCTACGAGGATGTGAGCCAGGCAAGAACAGTGAGGGCCTCATGCCTAAGGTGGGAAAGCCACTGTGGGAGACCGAGACAAACAAGCAAGCCCGTTGGACCCAAGCGACCCCTCACTTTTCCTAGCCCGTTATCCAAACTTGAGCCAATTCGAGCCCAACAAATTCTCCAGCCCGTTCCTACCCATTTCTCAGCCCATTTCCTAAGCCTGCCTTTCATTTTCCGCCCAAGGGCAGTTTGGGAATTGTGCAAAGTGGAAATGACCATTTTGCCCCTAGATATTATTGGGAAGAGACAAAAGGAAGAGAGAGAAGATGAGGTCATGTGCATGGGAAGTTGAAGCAGCCATTAATGCCATTAATGAAGGATTTTTAGTAGCTCATTACACTCTCTCTCCCTCCTCTTGATCACACAAAAATCGCAGCCCATTCTCCCCTTGTTTCCCCTTGTCTTCCTGTTGTTTCTACTTTTGACCTCTCACCGAAATTGGAGTTGTTCGTTGCCTTACTATTGGAATCTCGGGCTGTGCCACCCATCAATTTGTTCAGCACGGAAATTTTGTATGGCCTGCATTGGTTGATCGCTGGAAGTAGTCACCGGCCATCCCGTGCGGCGGCCGAAAGCCATCGATCCTCCGTTCGTCTACTGTAGTAGTGTCCCTGCACAGCTTCACCTTTTCCTCCAGTTCTCTCCATTTTCAACCTAACCATCGCCCACACCAGCCACTCACAACTCCCCCTCGACCCCTTGGAGCCACCGGACTTCGGCCACTAGCTCGCTGAAGCTCCGACCAACCGTTTTTTGTTCTGACCAGCAACTTCCTCCTACTGCAGTGCTGTTTTTTGTGGTTTGATGTGCAAGTAGAGGTCGTTGCTATGATTTCAGCCCCAGGACCACCTTGGAGTGTCGTGTTTGAGGTCCTCGAGTGTCGCCCTCGTCGCAGCCGTCGCGTCCACATCTCCGGCCCGCTTAACGGGTGAGTTTAGCCTCTAATCCTTTAGTTAGTGCCTAATCTAGCTTAGGGTTGGGTTAATTAGTGCTAAGGGCTGATTAGGATGTTTAATTAAGAGTATTAGCTCTAAGATAGGTGGTTAGATAAATGATTAAGATTAGCTTAGCTTAATCTTGCTTATTTATGCTTAATTGTGCTTAATTAGGCTTAATTGAGTGTTATGTGCTAATTAAACATATTTTGCCTGAATTACTTGATTAATGTGATTAATTGTTTAATTTATTGATCTATTTAATTTCTGCATTTAAGTATTTAATTATTTAATTATTTAATTTTCGGAATTTATTTATTTAATTATTTTAATTTCTGAATTTAATTATTTAATTCTGAAATTTCACTATTCATGCACTATTCATCCAAAATTTAAAATGTGTAATTTCATGTGTCTTGATTTTATGAAGTGAATTTGAATGTGTAATTATATGAGCATTCGCATGAATTGTGTGATTTTCATAAAAATGGAAAAAAGATGAATTATCCGAGGGATAACGGAAATGGACCGTTTTTATGAGAAGTGGATTGTGATTATATGCTTGCGTGATCATTAATTGAACCCGCTATCTTGGGAGAGTATCCCTTGACATCTGTTGGAAAATGCCGTCTTGGGAGAGTATCCCTTGACGTTCTTTGAGCATGTTGTCTCGGGAGAGTATCCCTTGACGTCTTTTGGGGAAAGCCGTCATGGGAGAGTATCCCTTGACGTCTTTTGGGGAAAGCCGTCTTGGGAGAGTATCCCCTAACGTAGTTGACTAATAGACATTGGCGGGAGTTCAGTTGTAGCCCTGTGGGGCAGTAATAATCGAGACACGTGTGGATGCCAGAGTGCATGAGGTGATCACATTATTATTTAGGGCACGCACGCATGAATTAATAACGTGCAGGGTGTGGCAATGGCTAGTTGAGATCGCTTGTGACGCGACTCGCATGTGATTGGTGAATTGCATCATCTAATGGCCATGTGCATTGCATGTATTGTGCTAACATATATAACGTGCAGGGTATGGCATACCGAATAAGGATGCATGTGAACTAACCTTTGATTGTTGGTTAATCCTGTCTGTTATTTAATTACTGACTGCTGGTTGTGTATGGTTGGATTGTGTGACAGGTGGTTCTGGAGGGATACCCCAGGTCTAGTTAGTGTACTGACCGAGGCCTAGGGGAAGAACTCGCTGAGATTTTATCTCAACCCGTCATGGTTAACCATTTTCAAGCCCTTAGGATGGCACCCTCGCTAGTGCGGTTTGGGGTCCCCTAGGATTGGGAGACCATTGTGGCGCACCATCGGTTCCCGGGTCGGGTGCATTTATATGAGAAGTACGCCGCCACCATCTGGGTGGATGAAGAACTGGGGCAATGGATACCCCATCAGTTCCTAGCGTGGTACATCCGGCAGGATGATTTGCTAATCGGTCCCCTTCGAGGTTTCGATGGACCGCCTGGTAGAGGCCCTGAAGACGACTACTAGGATCCCATGGAGCTGGACCCTCCTGACGGTGCAGTGGAGAACCCCGCCCCCACTCCTCCAGTGATTGGCCTGAACTACGACGACCCAAACTATGACCCTACGAAGCCTGAGTCCGACGGGTCAAAGTGATGGTAGTTTAGAACTCAAGGGTTCTTTTTGGTATAGATAGATTAGCTGAGCCTAGTTTCTTTTTGGTCAGGCTTAGTGGATGGATCGGCCCCCTTAGTCGAGCTTGTAAATCAGAAAACGATCATCCGTGGGTTAATCCAATATGAATGTATAAATTAGTAGCTATGTTATTTTGTTGTTCATCCCTCTATCCCTATGTGATTGTTTTATTGTCTATTGGACTGGGGATGATTCACCTTCCGCTTGCGCTTAATGAAAGACTAAAAATGAATGGTTATCGACAAGTCCTGACGTCGCTTTCAATTTACCATGGTAAGGGGTTGTTACGTGCCTGAGGTTCAGGGTGTGACATGGCCCAAGAGCATGACGAGCCTCAAATGAGTTCCCAATGAGGCCAAGACTCATCTGTGGTCTGGCCAAGTCCCTCTCTTGAGCCTAACAACCATTTGGTTCATCCAGCTTATCCTTTCTTGCTCGTCCTCTTGTGGTCAAATGATCTTTTGGTTTCCAAGACTTAGTCACGCAGCTGGCCATGACAGACGATCCTTGAGCTCTCCCACGTCGTAGGGGTCTCATGTAGCCTTGTAATCATTGTATTAGTTCAAACACCACCATTAGATCGACGAGGGGATCAACAAATCAGATCAATCCAGCTCTTTGTATAAATAAGGGACCTGCCTTGTGCATGCTTAATCACAAGTGAATGATACTGTGCTTTACTCTCAAACGATCCTTGTGTTCGAGTGAGTGAGTCAAAGGCTGACTTGGAAGCAATCCTAAGGCCACACGAGCATGTGTGGTCGGAGTAAATCAATCGACCGGTGACATTATCCTTTTCCCTTTGTTCAGCTAAGCAAAGCTTTCACTCATAGTGAAGACTATTATAATCTCTCTTTCTTTCTTTCCACATTCAAAGCAACATCATGATGGAGTGGTGTCATGGCTATTCACAGGCTAGATGGCATTTCCTCTCACCACTCTTGAACAATGGTCAAGCGTCAATAATTCTCATACGGTCGGTTTCGTGCAACTATTTTAAACTAGAAATAAATTTTGACATTCATATAGTTTGATTTGATTTGAAATCCAACCACACACCATGCTCACATTTTAATAATTGTCAATACGAAAATAAGTGTTGTAAAAGATTTGCACAATGATTTATAAGAAGAGATCAAAACAAATATTTCATAGTTAGTAGTAAGTATATGGTTAGATAGTGCTTAGGTGGAGCATTTTTTTTTTTTTGTTATGAATGCAGCAAATCTAATCTTTGTAGCATGAAGGAAAATTTTCTATTTATCAAGAATTCATCATGTCATGATGAGAGGCAATTCTTTAGGAATATTTTATTTTTATGAATTTATATCGATAATTGCGATTTTATCTATATAAATATCTTTAAGATTGATATAGCTATAAAATAATTGTAAATTATTTAAACGTTTGAGAATCAAATATTATTAATCCAAAAGTTCAAAAGGACAGAGAAAAGCACCAAAAAGAAACTTGATAGAAATTGGGTGTGTGAAAAGGTACACCTCCATAATTGTCCTCCACCTTATTTTTTTTTATAAAGTCATCAACTTCATTGACTATAAATTGCACTCACTACAAAGTTTTATGTCTGAAAATTTCAATTAAATCTCATGAGTCACACAATATAAACGTCCAAAATGATGTTTCTAACTAATGAAAGTGGTATCAGGCTTCAGCTATTCAAACCAAGAATTCCATTGGTCCTATCTTATCATAAACTTCCTTTCTCTCATTTTGTAAATTTCTAAAGAAGGATGATGTCAAGCCTCGACCTTCAAGCATGCGACAATCCCAGTTTTCGTGTAATCATTTGAATGTGATGTCTTAGTGTGTCATCGACCAATTTATTTATCTTTCAGTTAAATACATGTGGAAACGAATTCAACTAACACCCAATCAATCCTCATGATAGGCATAGTAGAAAGACGTAGTAGACAATTGCACAAACACCCCCTTTATTTATGAACATGATTATTAACCCTACGGAAAAGCTATACAAGCCCTGCTCATGGGCGATTTTCAACGTGGCTTACAAAAAGATATTGGGGCCAGGTTAATATACTCCCATAAAGAAGGAGGGTTAGTCGAAAGGTAAGCACTAGATGCCTACACGTATGGGTTAGTCAAAAGGTGTCATGCCCCGAACTCCGAGCACGCGACAACCCCTTACCATGGTCAATTAAAAGCAACGTCCCAGGACTCGTCGATGACCATTCATTTTAATCTTTCATTATGCGCAAACGGAAGACGAACCATCCCCAGTCCAACAAACAATCAAGTAATCAATCAGGGATAGAGGGATGAACAACAAGAACAACCATCACTACTCATTTATACAGTTTACTAGATTAACCAATGGAGGATCGTTTCTTGTTACAAGCCCGACAAAAGGGGGCCGATCCATCCTCTAAGCCAAACCAAAAAGGAACTAGGCTAGGCTAATCTATCTATACAAAGTGAACCCTCGAGTTCAACACCATGGTCACTCGGACCCATCGGACTCGACTCTGTCAGGTTGATCACTAGAGAAGTGGGGGTAGGATTCTCCACTGCGGGTATGCCATTCTAAGGACCTAAAAAAGGTTAACCACGATGAGTTGAGATAAAATCTCAGCGAGTTTTTCTCCTAAGTCCCAGTTAGTACACTAACTCAACCCAGGGTATCTCTCCAAAACCACCCCTCACTCAACCCAACAACAAGCAACCAGCAACTAGCAACTAACAACAAATAGGGTCGACCAACAATGATATGATCGGTTCGCATGCAACTTTACCTGGTATGCCATACCTTGCACGTTAAGCCTCATTCAATGCAAATAATGCAACCAACAATCGAATAGTCAGTTCGCATGCAACCTTACCCGATATGCCATACTTTGCACGTTATAAGTCAGCACAATACACACAATGCACATGGCCGTTAGATGATGTAGTTCATCAATCACATGTGATTCGCGTCACAAGCGATCTCACCTAGCCATTGCCACACCCTGCATGTTATTAATTCATGTGTGCCTACCCTAAATGATGTGATCATCTCATGCATAATCAGAACCAATGATGCCATGTTTTCTCATGCACTCTCATATCCACACGTGTTCCAATTATTACTGCCTTATAGGGCTACAACTTGGCCAAGGTGTAACGGCGCTACGACGCCCTTTCTCCGTAGAGTCGCAATCATGCTCTTCTGTGCCCTCCGAGGTGCAATGGTGTTACGGCGCCCTTCCTCCGCAGAGGTGCAACCGTGCCCTTCCATGCCCTCCCTTTCCATAACCTCCGATAAATAGGGTTCAACTTAGTGATCACGCAAGCATACCATCACAATCCGCTTATTATCTTTGAGCATTAGCCAATGCACACATGCTTGCATATTAAACCTCAAATCCTTTCTCATAAAAGTGGTCCATTTCTGGTGTCCCTTGAACAAACAATTTTCCCACCTTTTTCATAAAAGCGGTCCATTTCCAGTGTCCCTCGGATAAACCATTTTCTTTCTTTTGTGAAAATCACACAATTCAAGCGAATGCTTATGCAATTCCACATCCAATTCACTTCATATGATCAAGGCACATGAAATTATGCATAATTTCACTTCCAGATGAACAGTGCCATGAACAGTAATCGTGAACAGTAATCCATAAATAGTAATTTCTAGAATTCAATTATTAATAAATTAAATTCATAAATTAAACAAAACATTGATTAAACACAAATTAATCAATCAATTAAGCTAAACAAGCTTAATTATCACATAATCCACAAATAAGCACAATTAACCATTTTGAGTTGGTGTACTAATCGGGGCTTAGAGTGAGGACTTTCTAAGATTTTATCTCACTGGTTATCGTATAACAATTTTCATGCCCTTAGAATGGTGCACCCGTCGATGCGATTCGGGATCCCAAAGGACTAGGATACCGTCGTGATGCATCACCGCTTCTTGGGTCGGGTGCATCTGTATGAGAAGTATCTCTCCACCATATGAGTGAACGAGGGACTGGGGCAATGGATACCCCATCGGTTCCTGGCGTGATAAATCTGGGAGGATGATCTGCTGATCGGTCCTTTGCGTGGTTTTGATGGGCCGCTCGGTAGGGGCCTCGAAGGCGCCGACTAGGACCCCATGGAGCTGGACCCTCCTGATGGTGCAGTGGAGAATCCTGCCCCCACTCCACCGATGATCAACCCGAACGCCTCCAACTATGACCCGACGGAGCCTGAGTTTGATGGGCCTGAGTGAAGGTGGTGTTGAACCCGAGGGTTCTTTTTGTATGGATAAATTAGCTAGCCTAGTTTCTTTTTGGTCTGGCTTAGAGGATGGATCTGACCCCTTTGTTGGGCTGGTAAATCGGAAATGATCCTCCGTAAAATTGTATAAATGAGTAGTTGCTATTGTTCTGCTGTTTTTCCCTTTATCCCTGTTTGATTGTTTGATTGTCTATTTGTCTGGGGGATGGTTTGTCTTCCGCTTGCACATAATGAAAGAATAAAATGAATGGTCATTAATGAGTCCTAGGACATCACTATTGACCAAGGAAAGGGGTTGTTGTGTGCTCAAAGTATGGGGCGTGACATTAGCCATGCACAGACACTTCCCATGGTATTCCCAGTGACATCCTCAAGCCGAACGAGTAGGCTTGACTCCCTTAGTGTTTTGTTTCGAGCACGTTGGGCCAGAGCTTGTGGCCATCTGGCTCACGCGATGAGCTTTGGTTTTCATCACCTTTATATTTTATTTCCATAGTCCCTATATACTGTGTATTGAGACTGCCGACGCTCGTTCGAGTCTCAATTGAGCTGGAAATGTTAAGATTTGGTAGCGTATCCCAAATGCTTGATGAAATGCTTCATTGAAGAAGCGAACTTGAATCCTTAAAACCAAAGTTTAGATTTCCATTAGCATAAGTACCCCAAGAGTGCCAAAACTTGGCATGGGGGGACGCTTAAGTGCCAAAAGTTACAAAAGGTATACTTAAGTGCCAAAATCGGAGCAAAAATGATCAATTAAATGCTAACGGCAAAAATTCCGACCAAACTACCACGTGTCCATTTTCTGACGAGTTTATTTACTGACAAAGCATTTTTGTTAAACAAAAATCCACGTGGCAATTTTAATTAAAAAAATTGTCCACGTCACAGCCCTCGCCGGATCCCCTTCCTCTCTCTCTATTTTTTTTTAATAAATAAAATCGATTTTAATTTTTTTAAAATCTAACATGGACAAATTTTTTTTATTAAAATTGCCACGTGGATTTTTTTTTAAATGCTCCATCAGTAAATAAACTCGTTGGAAAATGGACACGTGGTAGTTTGGCCAGAAGTTTTCGCCGTTGGCACTTAATTGATTATTTTTGCTCCGATTTTGGCACTTAAGTGTACCTTTTGTAACTTTTGACACTTAAGTGTCCCCCCGTGCCAAGTTTTGGCACTCCTAGGGTACTTATGCCGATCTTTGTTATCTGCATGATTTGTTCTAATATTGTTGTCCCGACACTGACATCAGTGTTTTTTTTTTTTTTTTTGGTGGTACAACTTGCATTGTTTGAGTCGGCCTTCGTGCACACCCCTTTCACCAGAAACATGCCCTTCGCTGGAGAAGCCCGCGGTTTGAGGTCACACTAGTTAGGCTTTCCTTTTTCATTATAATGTTTTTATGTTCAATCACTTGCTGGGTAAATTAGCTTATGTCTGTTTTCTCCTTTTTAATTTGGGGTCGTTGGAGTGGGTGGCCGGAATTGGTGGCTGACGGCTGTTGATGTTGCCTAGGAGTTGGTGGAGTTTTACCGGTTGTGTAGGTGTTGTCATTAGCTTGGTCGAATGATGATCGGAAGTGGGTCGATTCAAGAAGTTGCAGGCTAAGGGAAGGAAGCATCGGGAGGTTGAAGACAATGTAGGAGGAAGAAATTTGTAGGGGAAAGAGACAAGAAGAGAAAAAAAAGTAAAAAGAATAAAAAAGGGGTAAAAAAATAACTGGGGTTGCATCTAGGTAGACGGGTCAGTTATTGCAGCGGATTGGGTTAACGGTCGGAATCTGTTACCTGAATATAATATAATTTTAAAAAAAATTTAAAAAAAATCTTAGAAAATTCAAAAAAAAATCTTGAAAATTAATAATTTTTTTTTGAATTCATAAAAATTGTGAAAATATTTAAAAATTTGAGAATTTCCAAAATACATTAAAAATTAAAAAAATATGAAATATTCTAAAATTCCAAAAAATTAAAAAAATTAGAAAATTCTAAAAGTATTAATAATTTTTTAATTCAAAAAAGCCTTAAAATATCAAAAAAAATCCCAAAAACTTTTTTCTAAATTTAATTTAATTTAATTTCGGAAAATACAAAATATTTAAAATTGGAAATATAAAAAAATATGAAATTTCGGAAAAAATCATAAAAATTCAGAAAAAAAAATTGCAAAATTTGGAAAACCCTTAAAAAAAATTGGACAAACCTTTAGGGCTATACGATAAAGTCCTTTGTTTTGTATTTCATTTTTTAGAGACAATATTATGATACTCGCTTGCTTTATTTTGCGATAATAATTAATTGCACGTTTCAATATCTTGGATGTTATTTTCTTGCTCTAAAATGGTTAAGACAAACCTTAGGTTTCTTAAATAGGTTGCCATGGCCTTAATTGATACGCAATTGAGTTAGGTACTGAAAGGGCATTAGTCGTATGACTACTGTAACTAAGTTCCCGAATTTAGAATTTCTGGTTTCGCAAATAGTAAGATATTCTTCCGTATCTTATTAAATTTCTAGCTGACCCTAAAAAGATTAGTGGCAATTCCTTTGTTTAAACTTGCATAGGCTAAATAAGTTGAAATTTTGAATACCCAATGTTGCGTAGGGTATGAGTTTGGAAGAGTCCGAGTTAATAAAAGGTTGTTGGCCTGAAGTTAACAATACCCTTAAACCTGATCCAAAGCCCCCCTAGTCATTGGCGAGCTTGAACAAAAAAAGAGAGATTAGGTCGCAACATTTATTCCCCCATTTTAACCATAAAGAAGCTAGTATAGACACTTAGAGGGGATGAATATGTGTGAATAAAAATTTTATGCCCAACTGATCAAAACTAAAATTAAAATTTGACTAAGATGAAGTATACTTCTATAATATGCAATCAAAATAAAAAGATAGAAGAGAAGATTGCAAATAGAATTATAATGGTTCGATTTTGGTTAAGCCTACGTCCACTTTTCCACACTGTCAGCCAATAGGCTGAATTCCACTATGCGATCAACAAATGATTACAAAGCTTCGAGTGTAAGTACTTAGTGGTATACTCCCACACTAAGTCACTCTCTTGTGTAATTCACTCTTGATCACTCGGTTTTTTACACTACAGAGATAATTAAATGTGAGAATAGATTCAGACTATGATATTTTTAGTTCGCACTTTTTCGTTCTGCAAGCTATGTATCATCCTTAAATACTCATTTGAGCCAAAGCTAGCCATTGGCCACACAAATGAAGGATGATCTTCCAACTTTCATTATTGGACATATTGATTTAGGAAGATTTCCTAGCCATTGAAGAAAGATATTGAATTCCCGTAGATTATGGTCGTCCATATAAGTAGAATCTTAGTTTCCATAAATGTTACATCCTCATTAGGAAATTGTCTCCAAGATCAATTTTGTTAATCAATTGATTAGCAAAATCAATATATATATATATATATATGGTAAGTGAAATTCGTAGTTGTTGTGGATCATCTCTTTGTTTTTGTCCTCTTGTTATTCTAGACAAAATATGTTATTGACCTTGGACAGGATGAGATACTATGTCTGCTTCTAGATTGAGACAGAATCTTCTAGTACATATAGACTTTGCTGAGAATTTTGCATGATATCCATATAGAAGTCTCTTTTTACTCCATAGCCTATTCTTTGATAAAACTTAGAAAGTTTTGTTAACATCAAAACTAGGAGTTTTCTCAACAATCCCTCCATTTTTTATGGTGAAAAAACTTTCATGGAGATATGTAGATTTTAATTCCACAAAACAGAGTTAGACATATAGCACAAATAGTATGCAAGATTTAAACAAGCCACACCATAATATAATAGCATATCTACAAATTCTCCCCCTTTTTGTCAGCATCAAGAGGGTTCATAGTGTCTGCACAATCACATAATGGACAAACCAACCAACAAACCAAAGTCCAAACAAAATTCACACAAATAAAAGTTGTTTTGAAAAAGATTAAAATCAAGTTGTGTGAGGGACATGAACAAGTTAAAAATCCTCCTTGTTTTGCATTGATTCCTCAATTTTTGTCATGCATTGAGCAAACGCTATTTCCATCTTTGCCATATTCTGCTCAGTTTGCTTGTTGAGGTTTTCCAGCTTGTTTTGCAGAGAGGATTTCATCGATTGAATGTCCACTTCCAATTGATATTGTTGATCTGTAGAAGCAACTTAACAATTCTTGTATAGTTTGGATCTAGTTCGGTCTATGCACTTGCTTTGCCAAACAGAAAGTTCATTAGAGGAATTAAAAATTATATCATCTACATAAATTTGAACAAGTAGAAGATCCTTCCCTTCTTTCTTAATAAATAGGGTAGTATTAACCATACCTTTCTTAAAGCCATTGTTTATTAGAAAATTGCTCAGTCTTTCATACCAAGCACGTGGTGCTTATTTCAGACCATACAAAGCCTTCTTTAATTTGTAAACATGATCCAGTTTTCTAGGTTCTTTAAATCTTGGGAATTGTTCTACGTAGACTTCTTCTTGAATGAATCCATTTAGGAAAGCACTTTTGACATCCATCTGAAACAGCTTGAAGTTATGAAAACATGCATAAGCAAGCAAGAGCCATATGGCTTCTGACCTAGCTCATCAAAGTTTATTCCTTTAGCTTCGAAATATCCTTTTAGCACAAGTCATGCTTTGTTCTTGGTTACTTTTCCTTGATCATCCATTTTGTTCTGAACACCCACTTTGTTCTAATCACATATCTTTCTTTTGGTCTAGGCACTAATTCCTATACGTCATTAATCTTGAATTGCTAGAGCTCTTCTTGAATTACTTCTTTCCAGCTTTCATTTTTCAAGGCCTCTTCTACTCCTTTAGGTTCAATCTCAAAGATAAGTGCTAGAACATTTGTCTCTTCCTTGTTCTTAGATCTTGTTCGAATCCCTTCTTCAATGTCACCAATTATCAGATTCTATGAATGACTTGACTTATGCTTTTAGTTCTTATTGTATTTCCTCCTTCATGTTTTTCAAAAGTCTGTATTGGATCCTTTTGAATCTAAGTGGATTCCTTTTGATCTCCTTTGTCTTTCTCTTCAACTAGATCATTCTGTCTAATGAATCCATTCTTTCCTGAGTTTGAAAGAAGTTTTGAGTCTTCAAGTAGAGTCTGATCTTGTTGAATCTAATCTTGTTCTAAAAACTTCACATTCATTGATTCTTCTATAGTTTGAGTATTCTTGTTGAAGACTCGGTATACCTTGCTTGTAATAATGTAACGTCCTGAATTTCGACCCATTTCAGGATATATGAAATGGTTATTTTATCAATGCAATGTTAGTTACGTTTACTCTGAGCTAGCCCCTCATGAGTTAACTAACTATTCGGAAAAGTAATTAAGGATCAATATTCATATGACTTGTGCATTTAATTAGGGATAAGCTGCTCGACCATAAGGATCAAAGAGAGATGATACCACGCTATTGCAGGCAAATTAGCGAACTGAAATAAATCGATTCGGTAGAAGTACGAGGTTGGATTGCGGGTGATTTCATATGACTTCGATATTAACCGCGAATAACGTTAAATTGATTTCCTTTTGGCCTTGTACTCAAGGTGAGCAATTGACGATCGCCCTGATTTGAATAGGTGCAATCGTGGAATAAAAAGCTATCAACCTCGAGGCAAACGTGCAAGAACCCCTAAATATTGCCCGATAGTTAGGTCATATTAAAGTCACGATTGATCAATTTTAACCATGAATTTCTACTCGATTTTAGGTATCGAACTTTTAAGGACATTGAGACTAGAATATTGGACATTGCCTCGTTGATTCTTAGAATTATTGGTAAGCCTAAAAATTATCAGAAAAGGGTGAACGGGTCGAGAATTGGAGCCGAAATAGGAGTCGGGTTGATAGAAGGCCCAATGGGTCTCATGTTCAATGTGGGTTGGCCAAGTGGATCCCAACCAAGCCCACTAAGCCCAAGTGGGCCCAAGCTAGCCCATTAGCATTTTCAAGCCCGTTTTTCATCCATTTAAGCCCAAACCAATTTTATTCAAGCTTGTATAAAATTTTGACAAACATACACCTATAATACGGTATAGTATACTTTAAGAAATTACTGAATTGCCCTTTCTAGAAGCCACATTAATTTTGGAGGACAAAAGGCAAGAAAATCAAAGGATATGATGATGAAATTGTTGGGAAATAAAGTTGGCTTGAAGAGAGAAGTTTCTCTCTCTCTTTCCTTCATCATTTTCTCTCCTCTCCCTCTCTCCTCTTGGCTGCCGCCCCTCACCTCAAACCTCTCTCTTCCTATTTTTCTTTCCTTTCCCCTCATTTCCTCTATTTCTACCCTATTGCTGCCATTGCTGTTTGCTACTACTGCTGTTTGCTATTTTCTACTGCTGCGATTTCTATTGGTCAGAGTTGCTACCATTCATCGGAGCTGCCAACCATCAATCGAAGCTTGGCCAGTTACTACCCAACCATTGTCTAGCTCAGCCAACCATTGTCCTTCCTTTGTTCGGCACAAATTAGCTTTGTTGAAAGTTGTTTTGTCAGGTTTTAGCCGTCGGTTGTTGTCCATGGTTATCCCCAAGCTATCCTTTGATTGTTCTTGCTGCCGCCATCATGCTCGTGTCGTTGGAATCGTCACCGGGTGAGTTTACGTTTTTTTTTTGGTAAGGTAAGAATATATAGACTTTCAACCAGAATAATAGTACAGTAGGGGTGAAACATGGCACCAACTAGCACTCAACTAGACACATGTCGTTGGAGTGAAAGGGTACCACATTCACACAATTAACCAAAATAGATATGCTACATAGAGCAATGGAATGGACTCAAATAGTCCTACACTAAGCCACAGGCGGCTCCACATAAAAAATGCTAGGGTCAATCCCCTAACTACACTGCATTCTCCTATTCTTGGAGTTGTCTTCAACACATTTAAAAGCTAGATGTTTTAATCCCTTGATTAGTTCATTAAACTTGCTTAGGGTTAGTTTAGATTATAGTTAATCCTGATTAGGTGGTTAGTAAATTAATTAACCTTGGTTGAATAAAGTAACCATGGTTGATAGATGGTTAGGTTAATTAACCTTGGTTAGATAAAGTAACCGTGGTTAAATAAAGTAACCATGGTTGATGGTTAGTTAGGTTAATTAACTATGGTTAGTTAATTAACCATGATTTTTATATGGTTAAGTTTAGTTAATCATGATTAAGGTTAATTAATTATAATTAAGATGATAAGTTATCACAATAAACTATTGGAAGGGGTGATAAGCTATTGCGATAGGCAATCGGAAAAGATGATAAGCTATCGTCAAAAAGACAATAAGCTATCAAGGGATTAAGTGATAAGCTATCTCCAAATGGGTGTTAAGCTATCAACAGTTTGATGATAAGCTATCACCAAAGGGGTGATAAGCTATTGAGAATTAGAGGATAAGCTATCGTTAGGTAGGCGATAAGTTATCGGGAAATAATTGATAAGCTATTGCCAATGGGCAATAAGTGTTGCTTGTTATGTGCTTTTGGCCTAAATTTTATGATATTTTCCTGCACGTGCCATGTTGTTTGATACTTGCATTGCCTTAAAAAATATTTCCCTCATGTAAAACCCATAGCGGTGATTCTTACAAGGGTTTTTATGGATATATAAAAGGAAAACCCCAAGGTATTGGGTGTATATGTTGAGTTTTGTGATTTAAATGAGGTTAGCATGTTTAAAAAATAAGGCATGCAAAGTATGATGGGTTTTTGATAAATATGTGACAACGTGCAATTACTTTCCTGCAATTTTTACGTGAAAAATGTGTAGTGAATTATTATATTGAGCATGTACCGCATTTGTATTGGCTAATGCATGAAAATAAGTTAAAATAGATTATTGTAGTGTGCTCATGTGGTCACATAAATAACCCATCACTTCGGCGGGAGTTCAGGAGATGAAGTTCGATTTGTCGGAATATCTGGGGAGAGTTTGGATGCACGTTGCAATAGAGGCCGGGCGTATGCTCCTTTGGGAACGCCGTCTGGGCGGAAGTTCCAAATGTAGCTGTGCCTGATGGAGTGGGACGATGCCTGGCTATGCCAGATACACCAGCGAGAGTTCGGTTGTGGCTCTTGTGAGGGCATAACAATCAAAACACGTGTGAATGTAGGTGTGCATGACAAACATATTGTTATGTGTTCTGTTTATGCGTGTGCTTGTTTGCACTAACCATGGCATGTGTGAATTAATACCGTGTAGGGTATGGAAATAGTCAGGTAAAATTACTTGCGAGTTGATTCAACTGTGATTGATCATTGTGGCAATGAAAATATTGGTTGCATTATTTATAGCACGCATGAACATTTATACCATGTAGGGTATGGCAATAGCAAGGTAAGGTTGCTTGCAAGTCGCTTGACTACTGATTGTTCATTGCGGGCTTTACTGGGTAGATCACGTTTATACTTAAGGAAAATCGAGAGTTGTTTTGCTATTGATCTACCGTAATAATGAGGAACATGCCTATTAGGAACCTCAAGGCGAGTTGATGTCCTAACCGAGGCTTAGGACTATAACTCATTGAGATTTATATCTCATTGGTTGTTGTTAATCATTTTTCAAGTCTGTAGTTATGACACCTCTATTGCCATGGATCTAGTAGTGCTGGAGCACGTCGTGGAGGGCAATAAGATTGTGTGCCTGATGGTTGAAGGAAGTAGATTAACCCTGCCTAGTGTCTTTAGGTGATGTTAAGGAAGTCGCCCAACTGAGGAGCATGTGTATAAACTTCCTAGGGTTAATCAACAAAAATAAAAATGACGTTGCTACTGTTGTATTAGTCTTTCTACTATTCGTACTGTTTGATTGACTGGATATTGTTGATTTGCTTCCGCATGCGTTTAATCGTAAGATAAAAAAAGTGGTCCATGATGCGTCCTGGGATGTCGCATTCATTTGAGCAAAGTGAAAAGGTTATCACATGCTCGAGGTTCAGGGCATGGCATCCTCTTCGGTTTTGTTTCAAAGCCCAATCAACACTTGGAGTGGCAAGATGTGATGGATTATGGGATAGTAAGATAGGAAATACATTTATATCGTATGCTTGCGATTGCTTATAGGATCATTTGCTATAAGTGGGTTGTTCATGGTTTCTAATTCCTTGAGGGAATTGGAATGCAAGTTTTGTGAGAATCCTGCAAGATGAATGGTCCTGATCTGTGAGCTCTAGAGGGAGGGCAGTTTGAGGTCAGGCATGTGCTAGAGGTAATGCGCTTGGGGATCCTAGATTATATAAGGTCCTGTAGGCATTGTAAGCCTTAAGATTTTGATAGGGCGCCGTAAGTTCAGAGTTAAGCTGTTGCTGTTGCTGTCGTTGTTGTTGCCATCTCACCTAGTAAAGTTCCATTGGTTGGAAAAGAGAATAGCAAATGGTCATTGTTTAAGTTGGTTGAACAGTTCTCAGAGTTGGAACCGTCCAAGTTCATTGGGATGGGCAATCCTTAGACAACAACTCTCTGGATCAAGGAATTGAATAAAGTCTTCACACTGCTAGAGTGCTCGAAGGAAAAAAAAGATAACTCTGGCGGTGTATTAGTTGCAAGGTAATACCAGTGGTTGATGGGAAGTAACCCAAGGAAGGGATTGTTCCTGAAGGTACAACCCTAGAGTAGGGTGCCTTGGTCGGAGCGTTTAAAGAAAAATACTTTTCCGAGTGCGCACAAGAGCGAAAGAGGGCTGAATTCCTACAGCTTCATCAAGATCATTTGTCAGCTAAGTAATACAAAGGTAAGTTTGCAGAGCTCTCGAAGTATATGTTAAGAATGATTGAGAATCCGGTAGATTGAATCAAGAGGTTTGGGTATGGTCTGAGACCAGAAAGTAAAAGTCAGTTGGTGTCCCCAAACTTGAATGATTTTGATGAATGCAATGAAGGGGCCAGCAAGTTGAAGAATATGACAGAACAAGTAACTGCATTTGGATTGCGGTTTGTGTCTCATAGGAATGATTATCGGCTTGGGGAAGAGGTTGATGGTGAGAGAAACCATCCCATCCCACATAACATGAGGAATGTCATTGGCAAAGTAGCATACAATTCGAATGCTAGGTGTTGATTATGTGTGAGACGACATGAGATGGCTACGTATCCTTTTAAGAGAGGAACATGTGTTGAATGCGGCTAGTATGACCATATTGCGAGCAAGTATCCTCATTGACAGCTGAGGAAGCAACCTCAATAGTTGCAAGTAGAACGATCAGTTGGAAATGCCTTGTATCCTCCTAAGCTAAGAATTGGCTATGGATGTGGTCAATATGGCCACTATATGAGGAACTGCATGGACAAGCCTATGGGAGCACAAGTGTCATAGTCACAGGAAGGATAACCTGTAGGAAATGCTTGGTAAAACAACCTCAATTACCCGTTAGCAAAAGGATAAGCATATGTGCCACAAGAAAGGAAGAGGAGGATTCACATATCATAATTACAGGAACGATCTCCTTATGTGATCAGGTTGCTTATGCGTTAGTTGATTCGGGAACTATGCAATTGTTTATAGCTGAATCACTTGCAAGTTAGTGAGGTTAAGACTAAAACTATTGGAAGCGGTTGTTAATATTTCTACCTCGATTATAGACGAGGTGTTATCTGTGGTAAGATGTTCAGGTTGTAACACACCATTACTGATTGAGAGGAATTGATGAATTTGACTGTCTAAGTGATGTATGACTTGATGTCATCATCGGGAAGGATTGGCTCACTAAGTAATGAGTTGGGATGAATCGCTATCCAAAAGTAATCAAGCTTAACCCATTAGGAAGGGTTAGTTATGAGTTCGTTGGAATCGATGAGGATTCTTGATTCATTTGATTTCGTTACCTCAAGTGACTGCCAAGGTTAATTAGGCAACCATAGTTAATACGTTGGTTGAGGAACCAAGGATGGAAAAACATCATTGTTATACGAGATTATTCTAATGTTTTTCTAGAGGAATTGCTTAGATTACCTAGAGCGAGAAATGAGAATTGTGATTGAATTAGCCCCAAAAATAGAGTCTAATTTCAAGATGTCTCTCGAATGATGTTGTTGGAAGAAAAAGAATTAAAGGCATAGATGCAAAGTCTGATGGACAAAGGATTTAATTGTCCTAGTGCATCTCCATAGGGAGCACAAGTTTTATTCGTAAGGAAGAGGGATAGATCGTTGCACCTTTACATCGATTGTCAATAGTTTAATCAAGAGATGGTCATGAACAAGTATCCCTTGCCTAGGATAGACGACTTGTTTGACCAATTTCAAGAGCTTCAGTATTTTCCGAGATAGACCCAAGGATGAGCTATGTTTGGCTAATAATTTAAACGAAGGATATACTGAAGATGGCGTTTCATATGCGATATGGTCGCTACGAAGTTGATTGCAATATTGTTTGGATTGACCAATGCACTAACAATTTTATGGATTTGATAAATTAAGTGTATAAGGTGTACTTGGATTAGTTTGCAATCATGTTCATGGACGATATATTGACACATTTGAGAAATTCAGAGGAACACGAATAGCACTTGAGGATGGTGCTGCAACCCCTTGAGATTATAACTTACGCATTAAAGTTAGTAAGTGCGAGCTTAGCTTACTCTCGTAATTTTTTTCTAGGTCATGTAGTTCCTAGACCAAGATAGGGGTAGTAAAGAATTGGCCAAGGCCTATGATAGTGGCGAAGGTTTGGAGTTTTCTAGGCTTGGCAAAATTATTATAGACAATTCATAGGAATGTTTTCTACGATAACTATGTCTCTGAGGTAACTGCTAAAGAAGGACGTAAAGGTGAATTGACGAATAGGTGCAGGCTTAGTTTTCAAGAGCTTAAATATTAGCTGACTAATGCACATGTATTGACAATTAGTTTTCAAGAGCTTAAATATAAGCTGACTACTACACATGTATTGACAATACCGTCTGGTCCTAGAGAATATGAAATTTATAACGATGCCTCATACAAAGGAATTGGACTGTGTTGTAAGGCAACGAGGTAGAGTGGTTGCATACGCGTCTCGACAATTAAGACCTCATGAGTTGAATGATCCAACATATGATTTGGAATTAGCGGCAATTAGTTTTGCACTAAAGATTTGGAGGCACTATCTATGCGGAGAAAAGTTCTAGATTTGTATGGACCATCAAAGTCTAATGTATCTATTCTCTTAGAAAGAATCGAACAAGAGACAATGTTGATGGATGAAATTTCTCAATGATTATGAGAACGACATTTTGTACCATCCTGGAAAGGCTAATGAGGTAGCATATGCGCTTAGTCAAATGTCATCGATTGCGCATATAATGGTTCAAGAATGGATCCTGCTCGAAGGAGTTTGAAATTTGGATTTCAAGTTTGAGGTAAGCCACATTTCAAGTCTAATGGAAATTCTTAAAATAGAGCCCAAAATGCAAACCGGAATTAAGACAGTGTAATCTACGGACCCTGTAGTCCAAAGGAGTCTGCAGTTAAAGGCAGTTAAGAGGAAAACTGACTTTGAACCATCCAAGGATGGAATCTTGAAATTTCATGGACAATTGTGCATGCTCAACGATGCTAAACTTATGCAGGAAATCTTTTTGGAAACTCATTGTAGCAGTTGTAATACCTATCTAGGTAGTACAAAATGTACCAAGTTTGCAACTGTACTACGGGTGGAATGGCATGCAATTGGCCATTGCCAAGCACGTAGTGCTTAATATGCTAGTAAGTGAAAGCCCAACATTATAAGCATAGTGAATTGTTTCAGGAGATAATTAAGAGTGGGATTTGAGGAAATGAATTTTTATCCTTGATGGATTAAGAATCAATTATCCCATGATGCTAAAGGGACAAGTGGTGAAATAGCATCGTCAATGACTTCTTCTCAAGGTGTTAGTAAAGACCTGAAGAAGTACCTGAAAGCCTTTAGTACAATAAATAAGAGTTGGGTTGCACTAATCCTCAAGTGGTTGAAACGAATTGAGAACTTGAGAAAATCATATGATGATCTGATGGGAAATTCGTTGGAACGAATTTCAAGTATCAATGAGTGATCCCATGGAAATGACCTCATGAATTGGCAAGTTGGAGGAAGCTTTTGCAGTCTAAGGTGCTCAAACGGTTAAGACCGTGAGGCTCGGTATGGGACGAACCAAGGCGGATAATACCTCTAGGAATTAATGCATGTCCAAAAAGGGACTTTTGCTAGTTGATGTGCAGTTCAATGATGCTTGTAACGACTGATCTAACAAGGGCAAGGAGTGGTTGCCTAGACTAGAGGGCTTGAGTAAGGAGCAACTCCTGGCAAGCTTTTGAGAAGTCGAATGGGGCAAGAATGAACTGAACTATGCACTATCCAAGAAGAGAGTACTTCTAGGATAAAATTTTTATTCGACCGGTATAGTAAAAGTGTGACGTCCTGAAATTCGAGTCCTTTGAGGGAAGAATGAACGTTAATTTCGCCAATGCATTATTGGTTGATCTCACTCGGAACTAGTCACTCCTGAGATACTGACCTTAAGGGGAAAGGCTAATGAGGACAGAACTCGTGTGACTAAAGAACTTGACTTGGGAAAATGACTCGACTGTGAGACTTGTGTAAAGACGATCCTGTAGTAAAGCAGGCCAATTTCAGGGACGACTAGAAGTTGATTTGTGGGCAAAAATAATGGGACGGCGGGTGATTCCGTTTACTGTTATCGAACTCGCGAACGGCCCTATGTCGATCCTCGATAATCGTATACTTTGAAATAAGAATCGATCATTCGCAATTTCATGCAGTCAAGGACATCTATGTGTCGAGAAGTCTTGAACGTGAATTGGCACGAGTCAATTACACATGAGTCCTCGAAGCCGCTTGTTAATCTGAGTGGTACCAAAATGGCATTCGGGTGAAATTGACATGGCATGAGAATCCAAGATTGGACTTTGAATTTCCGGGAATGTCTGGGATGGACTTTTGGACGATGCATCCTCAACAGTCGTCAGTGTCAGTTGAGCCGAGTTTTTCGGAAAGGGATTTTTGGACTGAGGAAACGAGCCTACGAGGACGTGGGTTGGGCAAGATCAGTGTGGACCTCACGCCCAAGGTGGGACAGCCATCGTGGAAGACCGAGACAAGCAAGCGAGCCCGTTGGACCCAATTGACCCATTTGCCCTTCTAAGCCCGTTGTCCAAACTTGAGCCAATTCGAGCCCAACAAATTCCTAAGCCCGTTCCTATTCATTTCTGGTCCATTTCTTAGGCCCGCATTTCATTTTCAGCCTAAGGGCAGATTGAGAATTGTGCAAGGTGGAAATGACCAAAATGCCCTTGGATATTTTGAAGAAAAGTCAAAAAGGAAGAGAGAGAGAGAGAAGATGAGTTCATGTGCAAGGGGAGTTGAAGCAACCATTAAGGCCATTAATGAAGGGTTTTGATCAGCTCATTACACTCTCTCTCACTCCTCTTGATCACACAAAATTGCAGCCCTTCTTCCCCTTGCTTCCCTTGCCTTCCTGCAATTTCAGCTTTTGACCTTCCACAGAAAATCGAGTTGTTCATGGCCTTCCTGTGTGAATCTCGGTCCGTGTCACCCGCCATTATGTTCAGAAGACAAAAACCGTTCAGATGGTGTCGGCTGTTCGCCGAATGGAACCTCGGCCGTCCCGTACAACCACCGGAGGTTGCTGCTCGCCGGATCGCCACTGTTCCTCTTGCAACAGCTTTGTTCCGCCTTTTTCTCTATTTTCATCCATTTCTGACCAAACCACCATCCATCCCAACCACCAGCAACTCCCCCTTGACTCCCGGGTGTCGCCGGTTGCTGGCCCGTCGCTCGCCGGAGCTCCGGCTAACCCGTTTTCCTCCAAGGCAGATGGTGAGAGTGTGATGGGAATGGTGATGTGAGAGCGATTCACGCCGGGGTTGGACTTGATTCGATGGGTTCTCGCGGTGGCCGATGATCGTAGTAAAGCAAAGCTGAGA
This sequence comes from Corymbia citriodora subsp. variegata, assembly GCA_014858505.1. Taxonomy (NCBI): domain Eukaryota; kingdom Viridiplantae; phylum Streptophyta; class Magnoliopsida; order Myrtales; family Myrtaceae; genus Corymbia; species Corymbia citriodora. Next base: position 132,396 of record MU089538.1, on the reverse strand, counting down.
GCTATCGGTGATGGATGCTTGGCAAAGCAAGAAATCCAGAGTCATTGGAATTGCTGGACATAGTTGAAGGAAATTGCTTTGTGGTGGGGTCAAATTGACCCACAATTAGCCAAGTGGACCCGAGCGATGGTGAGAACGGCAAGGGATTAGTGTGATGGAAGTCAAAGGACTAACGAGTCAACGGAGAGCCTTGAATGCTTGTGGAATGCCGAGCACGTTGGGAAGCATAAAGCACGGTAACAACAACAATTTCTTGGTGCAACAACTAGCTATGTCTTAGAACAGGTTGCTCCAGGTGGTTTCAATATTGCGAGACAAGTTTGGCGATAGTGCAACGTCGCATGTGGGCAACGTCTTCAAGAACCCATGCCGTGGAATCGCAACAGGAAGCGTTGCTAGTGCAAGCTTGGAGACGGTGGTCAGTAGCACACGGCAATAAGGTGTAAGCAACAACGGCGCCGATGCAAAACAGGGAGCAAGAAAGCAGTGTCTGGAACGTGGGCATTTGGTCGTGGAAGGCCAAGGAAGAAGACGACCTACTCTCTCTCTCGTCTTCTCTTGGCGCTCTCTCTTTTTTCTCTCAATTGTGGCCTCTCCGTGGGAGATGAATATTGCGAAGAAAGAGCTCCCTCAAGAACACGCCCTCTCTCTCTCTCACTCTTGGTGGTGTATTCAGTGTGTCCCCTTTTACGGTGCGTTTGTCCCCCTTTTATAGGCAAGACAACATGGTGCCCTAAAAAAAAAAAAAATAATGATAGGATGATCTGCTTTCTTATTGTGGATACACTGAAACATATTTTTTTGCTCTTTTCCTATCTTTAACCATTCAGATATATTTTACTTTTTGAATCAGCCACATGCAGATATATTTCACTTTTGAACCAGCCATATTCCTTCCTTATCTTTGACCATGTAGATATATATTACCTTTTGAACTAGCCACATTCTTTCGTTATCTTTGACCATGCAGAATCAGCTGCCGCAAATATTTGAAAGATTATGCTCCTAAAGCTATATGCTATGCAATTCTAATATTTTTTGTTTAGGGGTTAAAATTAATCCTTAAAGTTTTGTGCATTAAATTATGAATGATTAATCAAAATTTAGATGTCAACAGCTGCCCCTCTTTGAAAGTGAGCTCGTAGATGTTGCATTCAAAGATAAATTGAGACCTAAATTTTGACCATGCATATGCAATGAAATGTTATTTTTTTGTGGAAAAATGAATCCCATTTTAAAATACAATATGATATGATGCATGGAAAAGCTAATGCAAAGAATGAAAAAGAAAGAAGAGAAGAAAAGAAAGGAAAAGAGCGTACCTGTAGTTACTTACCAATCAAAATGGTAGAGCATCTAGAGGTACGGGATGAATCTTTACTCCACAAGCATCTAGTTTTTTATCCCAGATTTCTTGAGAAGTCTGATGTTTATCGAATTGCCTAGATCCAGACTGAGGCAACCGATTGAATTTAATCAACAGATGCTCAATGTCAGGTGAGACGGCCATTGGAATAAGATGTCTCGAAATACTTAGATCCATACTAAAGTATGACGAGAAAAATCAAAAGACATTCATATCTAGAATGCAATGTTCAATGAAAATATTCGAGACATTTAGATCTAGACTGAAATGTCAAGAGTTGGGGAACTTAATCAATAAACACTCATTGTTATGTGAGATGAATATTAAATTAAGACAACTTAACCAATAGATGTTCAATGTTAGGTGAGTCAAATATTGGATTAAGATGATTCAAAATATCTAGATCCAAACTAAGGTATAACGAAAGAGATCAAAAAAAAATATTCATATCCAGAATGAAATGTTTAATGAAAATATTTTGTGACATTCAGATCTAAACTGAAATGTCAAAAATTATGAAACTTAACCAATAAACACTCAATGTCAAGTGAAATGAATATTGGATTAAGACAATTAACCAATAGATGCTCAATGTTAGGTGAGTCAAATATTGGATTCGAAATACCTAGATCCAGACTAAGGTATAACGAAAAAAATTTGAACATTCATATCCAAAATGAAGTGTTCAATGAAAATATTTTGTAACATTCAGATCCAAACCGAAATGTCAAAAATTAAGGATCTTAACCAATAAGCACTCAATGTCAGGTGAGATGAATATTGGATTAAGACAATTTAACCAATAGATGCTCAATGTTAGGTAAGTCAAATATTGGATTAAAATGATTCGAAATACCTAAATCCAAACTAAGGTATAACGAAAGTGATCAAACAAAACATTCATTTATTTTGGATGAGACATTCAAATCACAGACTCTCAATTTTCGAAAATTGGGGAAGATGCTCAAATTTTGCCTCGAGCACTCGAATTTCATTTGAGGGATAAGTTACCCAAGTTTTGTTTTGGGTACTCGAAGAGATTTAATACTCACTTGGCGACATTTCTGATCCTTGGAGAGAATGTCTCTAAGGTGATAAGGAGACTTTCGACTACAACAGCACACTAGGTGGATAAAGAGGAACTCTACGCTACGGGAGCATGCCGGATTGATGAAGAGACTCCGGGCTATAGAGGCATGCCATGTCGATTAAGAGGGACATCGGGCTATGGAAGCATGCCATGTCTGTAACATCCTCGAAAATCGACCCTGTAAAGATTGACCATAAGGTCCATAATGAGACGACTATGGGCCGTTGGCCACAGATCGATTGGTTTGATCAACAAGGATAGAGGATCGATCATGGTCCAATTGATCGACCGGTCATGAATTGGTCGAGATGTCGGCCATGAAAGGCATACCAACCATACTGATGGGGACAGACTACTAGCTCATAAGACGACTTTTCGGTCACAAGAATTGGTCATGGGACAATTTTGGATCGACGGATGGTCATGGGTCGATCCGACCGGTCATAACGCCTGGCCGCAGGTGATTCCACCCGGCTATGCACCAATACACAGACGATCCAACTTAACCAAAAGTGACCGTCTTCCGAACAAAAATGCATCATTTCCTATTTAATTCTTAGTGACCACAAAGAAATCTTGAATTGATGAAGTTCGATCATGGATCGGTAATGCACTCCATAAACCATGCGGATGGATCGGGCGCCGATCGGAATGAGCCCCGGGATAGACCCAGCTGTTCCATCATAATTCATAAGGTCCATAAGTGCCTTGGCTTAGTGCTAGGCCATAGGTAGCCTTGGAATTGACCTTGAACTGATCTGAATTATGAGGGAAACCTCATGACCAACCCACCGCCAAGGAAGGGGTTTGGGCAAATTTGGGGTATGTGACCTGGACCCCGAGCACGTGTAAATTTGTTTTTCGAGACATGTCATATGATCCTTTTTTCGGCCCCGAAACCGACTCGGATGGTGGAATTCTTTGGACTGCCTTCTTCATTAAGAAAATGACAAAAGAAGAAGAAATCTCTAGAACCCTCATTAAATGCATTGGATAAGCATTATCCCTTACCTTTTAAAGCTAATAATTGCGATCAAAAATATCTAGGGGGGAAATGATGAGGGTAAATTGCATGTGGACCAATGGGAAAGTGCAAAGCGGGCCACCAATAATTACACCTAGGAGCCTAGACCGCCAAATAATCTCTTTTTAGGCGACCAAAGCACTTTAGGCTCAATTATTGGTGGGGTAGGCTTGCCACTTAAGATTCTTAGGTGGGCCACTTGGAAGCTTCGGAATGGACCATTTGGATCGATAATTATGACACCGAGTAGTATAAATAGGAGGAGAGCCCTTCACTTCTCATCCTTTGCCATCCATTTTCCTCCTCCTCCACTCCCTTGGCCACCTCTCATCCCACGCCTCCCGCTCTCTTCTCTTCGGTTCCCAAGCCAAACTGCCACTCCCCTAATCGTGTCCTTAGGTCGAGGGTCATCAAAGTAAGTATAGTTTCTTCCTTTTTCTAGTATCGTTCACAATGTCGTCGACCCTAGAAAACTCTCTTGAACAAGCCGAGGGTAGGTCGATTGAAAAGGATGTATTCTATACTTTGTCCATGTCTTTGGATTCTTGTATGATTGGAATGAAGTCATGGTTCATTGCTTTGGTTCTGTACAAGTCGAGTTTCGCCCATAGCCATAAGATGTGATTCGGTATTGAGGCGTACTGAGTTCGCGTCTTGGATTGGTGCGGGGTTCCTCCATGCTTGGTACTTGAGTGGAGCCTTGGGCTTAGGCTTGTTCATGTTATTATTGTCAAGAGAATTCATGATTTTATGACATGTGCAATATGTTTGAGCACGAGATGCATATTTGATGACACATGCATTATGTTTGAACACGAGAAGCATAATTCATGACACATGCAATATATTTGAGGATGAGAAGCATAATTCATGTCACGTGCATTATATTTAAGCATGAGAAGCATGATCCATGGCATGTGCATGAGGCTTGAGCACACCCTCGAGAGGGGGATTAGTGTTTGAGCAAAGATAAGAAAATTTAAAAAAATCTGGCTAGAGACTTGGGTTCGAGTCCCAAGCAAAGAGGCTAGCAAGAGACTTGGGTTCAAGTCCCGAGCATATTAACTGGGTTCGAGTCTCAGAGGCTAGCAACTAGCCAAGAGCCCGATTAGAAAGTCCGAAATGAATTGGGTTTGAGTCCTAAGAAGGCACCGGGAAGACTTGGGTTCGAGTCCCGAGCACAAGAGAAAAGATGAATAAATATGACATGCATGAGTAAGAAAGAAAAGCTAGAAATACATAAGCTCATGGCATACATCATGTTCATGAATCATAGCAAGAGTTGCCATTTCATGTACAAAAAGCATGTTTGCATCTTTGAAATTGGTTTTCCTTCAACATGGTTTGCATGAGATGCTTGACTGGAGTGATGATTTTGTGATGTGCTAGTCGAAGGTAAGGACTATGCTTACTGAGTATTCTAAGTACTCACCCCTATTTTCTTATAGGTACTTAGCAAGCATGGCCATTTACTTTGGGCGTCCTGTGAAAATTGATGCATCATATATAGAAATAATAGATGTAGAAACGGATATCACGTATCGGAAAGTCACGTCAATGGTTTGAGTCGAAAAGGGATATAGTGAGTTAATCCCTATGATCTTTGAGGCCTGGTATAGGTGGTATGATGGAGCTTGGGTTGGACCGCTCCGTAAACTCGACATTCTCGGCCATGACAAGGAGGACGACCCTTATCCAAAGACTCGGATTAGGCTTTTCTATATATCGGCTAAGTAGCGGCGATAGCGTTCCCGAATTTTGGGCTAGTACCTCCATAGCAGAGATAGGGAAACCCTAGTTTGTGATGTTGTAAAATGGCTGAAGTTTTGATGTAAAATATGAGGCCAAGAATAGCCATGTACTTTACCACTAATGTCTAATATAGTAGAAGTTGTGGTGTGTATCTCACGTTCCCATACTATTTGTGTGTCAAGGAAAAATTGTGATGTTATGCATTTCGCTTGCGCATTATAATAAGACAAATGAATTTGGGATGGCGACAAAACCTGGGATGTCGCAAAATAACCCGCAGCTCAACGCCCCGAGTTAAGGGGGTCGTGACAATGTCGATGAAAAGGACTTTGGGCTATAGAAGCACGCCAAGTTGATGAGAAAACTCCAAGCTACAAAAGCAGGCCGTGCTGAGAGAAAGCGATTCTGGGCTACAGAAGAACGCCAAGTTGATGAGCATGCCATTTCGATTAACAGGGACATTAGGCTACGGAAGCACACCCATGTCGATTTCCTGTAGAAATAAAATTCAAGAATGTTTGGATGAATTTCAAGGCTTTAGAGAGCAACTTGAACGTCGAGCATGATTTGGTCTTCAAGAAAGTATTATCTATCAGACACAATTAGAGCAAAAATTGATATGCATTCATAAAAAAGGTAGACAATTTGAGCTACTCTAGAATGCACATTTCAAAGACCATTGAGGTTTTTATCAATTCAATCAAAGTTTATGCACAATGATTTTACTATGTTTGCACAACCAAATTGCCACTAGGGAGAAGAATCTTACAAAACAACTTTCACTCATGACATGAATTTCTTAAGAATGCTCAATGAGAGACTTTGAGTTAGAAAGGACTTTCACTCACTCTCATTCAGAAGGGCTATTTTATGAGAATCACTCCATCTCACTATCATCATATTGACAAGGGTCCAAGTATTCTTGCAAGCGGTACGACCTTACCAATCTTAGAGGTCTTTAATAGGAACCTTAATGTGGGCTTGGTCAACGGCTTAACAATGGGGACTCTTTGAGTCAAGGCTATTGAAAGAACAATTCTGCAATCATCTCCAGGTTTATAAGTCAAGAACCCTGCAAAATGAGATTGAAATATCTTGCTCGCACTTCTTTGAGCAATGCTTAAGACATGTGAACACCCACATTAATTCAAGTGCCCTAATCCAAAGAGACTTTATAAGGGACGTAACGTAGACTAGGTTCACGGGTTAAGAAATGAAAAGATTATTAGGCTCAAAATGTGTATAGATGGGTGAGAGTTGGTGATCATCTTGGCATTATCGCCAGTCTTCATCTTCACCATCAAGGATTGTCTTCAAAATGTGCTCTATTGACTGTAAAAGTTTTGCATTTGAGTTCTTTGAGTACCACTCCATTGGGAATATAACTTTTCACAATCTATCATGACTCATTTTCATTTTCTCCTATGGGCATCGGCCTTGCTTTTACTAGGCACACTGCTTTTTCTTGCCCCTCTTTTTTACTTTTATGTCTATGGGCACCGGCCTTGCTTTTACCAGGCACTTTGCTTTTTCATGCCCCCTAATGCATCAATCTTTCATTTGGACTTCTGAGGGTCTTCACATTCTGTTGGCGCTCTAGACCTTGCTGCTTCTTGAATAATTACTTTTTGCCTACCCCAATGTGGAGAATGATCACCAACTGGGTTCAAAGAAATGAATTTGTAGACTCAAAAGGGCTATGCAACGGATATAAGTGTGTAGGATAGAGACAAAAAAAACGCTCTTCATCGTCCTAAGGCACTTAGATTATTGTTTAAGTTCATCTGCAATAAGATACTCAAATATTGATGCAAGTGTGAGCAAGATAATTTCTATCTATTTTTTCCATCACGTGATGCCAACTTACCTCCAATTTGCCCCGATATGGGGTGGTTCTTGACAAGGGGTAATTTAAAAGAAATCTCCAACAGTGTATGAGGCTCAAAGGGGTTAAGCAATGGATCACTTGTAGTGTTTGGGATAGAGAAATAAATTGCCCCTCATCATTTCGATCGTTGTACCTTTTGCAAGAGAACTCTTTACCTTGTGGATATGAAAATTACCGCAATCATCCCACAAGTGTATAAATAAGGGACCTTGTATAGGAAATATTTTGCCTTTCATCATCTTGACACATGTCTCACTTAGCATTCTTAAGAATTGGATGTCATTCATTAAATTGCACATCTTGACAAATCTCCACATGAAATTAATAAGTTAAGCAAGTAAAATCACCATACAAATTCTCTTTCCAAAAGAGCTCAGCAACTTTAAGCATGAAAAACTTTGTAACTTCAGAACAAATAATTTACCATACTAAAAAAATGTTTACACAAGCATGAAAAACATGATATTGAGCATTCATTCAAGGAATAAGAGATTATCTCAACAATCAATGTCCTTGGATTGCCCCTATCTAAAGGGAATGAACACATAAATTGACCAATTGAGATTGGAAATTGATCCTTGATTCGATAAATGCTCAATTCTTGTTTTTGCCCCAGCCCAAGAGAATGTGCATGAATAGGACACTATTCAAGAGAATGCAAATTGAACATCTATTTTGGCTTGGATTGAGATTAATCTCAATTGGGTCATTATCGGAATCTATCATCCCCTCGATCCATCACCTACAAGGAAAAGAACAAACTATCAATTCTAGAATTAATTATATTCAAGGATGAGATGTACCTCTTTTATCAAAGATGGATGGTTCTCTTTTGACCTGCCCCTCATTTTCTCTAGGAGATGAGAAATGCAAAGCACTTCATTTGGCTTTCCGGGATGGATATCTCAAATATCAACTGGATATGCCCCACATTAACTCTTTGGAGTTGTGCTCTCAACCTAATTGAATAACAATCAAGCCAATGGGTCTATGACTACAACTTGATGTGCCTCTTTCAGATGTTCTTTCATCAGGCCAAGAAAATTATGCTCTGAGACATGAAGTAAATGAGTTAGAAAAATTAACAGACCAACTGGAATGCATGTTCCTTTGGAAATGGTTTCAAAAAAATTTCTTTTGAATTTTTCTTTTGAGTGAGGAAGCATGATGAAACCCAACCCTCAGAATTTCTCCAAGGATGATATTTTCTTTTCATTGTTGGATATCGTCACCAGGCTGGTTTGGTGAACTCCATTATGCCCTCAAAACAAAACTTGTAATTTTATTGATATTCATTAATCCATTACAACTTATTGAATGGAAAAGTAGTATTCAAGTCCAAAAGAAAGCGAAAAAGAAGAAAAGAAAAGAAAAATCCCTAAAATGCAGTAAAAATTCCCACGTAAGGGAATATGTGAAAATGATAAATGAGTTACTCCCTCCGAAGATTCTTCTTCACTGGCACCTATAAGGAAATCATCAAACAGGTTAATGATTCCTTCTAATGCATCATTAGGATTCTCTTCTCCTAGAGGTATTGGATTATCCATTCCACCCCACCCATCTGGGACAATTTCACGGGGGTCAATGTAAAAACTAGGGGGAGCCGAGTACTTCACATGATAGTCAAATTTTCCACTCGGCTGGCCTAGGGTATCTATCACCTCTCTACTATCCTGCATCATTTTAGCGGGACCAGGGAACGTCTCACGAATGTGAGGAGGTAGCGAGTTTTCCCTTTTTTGTCCTTGCGAGTTTTGCCTTTGTTGCCTTTGCCCTCTAGAGCTTTCTCCACCTCTTCCATGGTACCCTAATCTAGCAAAACGGGACCTTCGAGGGGCTTCAATAGGGCTTCTAATACCTTGACCTTTCTTTCCAAGACCACGGCCAGCAATAAAGCCATTTCCAACCATCACTTTTCCTACCATAACAGCAATATTTGAGACTTCGGGAGTGGGTAGCAAGGAACCTCGATAAGCATGTATGGTGGACACTAACTCAAATGAGTGGTAACTCAGTTCAAGCTCGGAATTTGGCTCGATATAAGGAATATCGGTTTCATGATAAATCCGGTGGTCCTCCTCGCCGTGGATAGTAACCAGTTTCCTTTTAATCACAAATTTCAAGCTTTGACGGAGACTTGATGGCACAGCCTCAGCTGTATAAATCCTAGGACAACCCAACAAAAAATTAAATGCGGTGGGGATATCCATTACTTGAAAGGGGATGTTAAATATTACTGGTCCTATTTGCACATCAAGGTGAATCTCCCCAATCACTATCTTTCTAGTCCTATCAAAAGCTTGCATGTAAGTCTTCGCAGCATGTATCTGGGATAGATCTATCTTGAGGCGGTGAAGAGTGGCCAATGGACATATATTCAGAGCAGATCCATTATCAATAAGCACACGAGACACATGGGAAGTTTTGTGTTTGACCGATATATATATAGCGGTTTATTGTGTCCTCTCCCTTCGATAGAGAATTCTTCATCAAAGAAAGCAATCAAATCCTTGAGAAGGATTGACCCAACAAATTCTTCGAGCTTGCTAGGCTCAACTGTTTCTAGTACATGAATCTCGCTCAACAGCTTCATTAAAAACTTTTGATGTGTGGGAGATATTTGCAAGAGCTCAAACAAAGAGATCTAAGAGGGCATTTTTCGTAATTGATCAACCACGCTATACTCACTTGCTTTGATTACAACAAGAAATTCTTTAGCCTCTTCATCAGTAATAGGCTTTGCAAGTTGAGTATTGGCTTGAGTATAAACTCGGCCAGACCTAGTAACCGGGTCAACATCCAGGTCATAGGACCAAGGAACCGCTTATTATCAGCATATTCATAGGATTGGGGTATCTTGATCACTATTCCTTTGTTGTGCATCGAGACCTTAGTAGATGGTTCCACATTTTTTTGGTGTCGCATATCCATAGGCAGTGGATCGATTTCATTCTTACTAGCATTCAGTACAACCCATTCTTCCTTCAAATCAATAACGACTTGGGATATAGTGGAGACTATGCTAGTATGGTCAGCATACACAATCATACCAGCCTCCGCCATCATAGCAACCCTTTCTTTCATCAAGGATAGGGGAACCGCCTCCTGACTCAGGTAGTATCCGGCCTTTACTAGTCCATTATAGACATCTGCAACATGCACTCTCAAATTCTTGACTTAACCAGCGTCAAATCCAAATATGGCATTTACCTTGCCTTCATGCTTAGGCAATGGGTTCCTCTTGACATTCAGTTGGGTGGTGTGGAATGAGAATGCATTAGTGTCCAATAAATTTTGAACTTTGTGTTTTAAGGTCATACATTCATCAGTTGGATGTCCCACTTCTCCCATATGATACTCACATTTCTTGGAGGGGTCGTAGTTAGAGAATTTCTCCGGATTGGGCCGCTTTGGTTCATGGGAGAGCAGCCCATTCTCTTGCAAGATCGGCAATACTTGAGACAGAGGACCAAGAAGTGGAGAGAACTGCCTCTTAGTGAATTGTCATGATGCAGAAGGGCGGCCTCCACCTTGCTGATTGCTAGGGACATGAACGATCGGAGGCTTATTAGAAGTCGGTTGCGCGTTGCAAAGCTTTGCATGCTCCTCCTGAACTTTTGCAAATTTGGTTCCTTTCTCACATCAGGGGGTTTAGTAATTTAATGACCATACACGACATCGGTGATCTTAATCACCCCATTTTGAAATTTAAGGAAAAGAAAGAGCATGCACCGGATTATCACTACTCCGATTGGTTAGGCTTTATGAAAAATCCCGACCCTGAGGTTTCCTATGGCACGCTAGATGGCTCCGAGTTCACAAGGCACGGCTCATGTGTGGAGGTATTGGGTCCATCCCTTTGCTAGGAATCACGGGCACCACCAAATATTACCCAACTAGGGTTATTTGACAATACCAAGTCGTGCAGCAACTTCCATCAACACTGCAAGAAGTCCCACTCAAGACCGATTTCACAAATGGAAACCACGATCATGAGAACTCCATAATGTTGATCCGATCGATGTGGGACATGTGTCATCCCCAAAAATTGATTTGGCCCAAGGAAGAGTTAAAGGGTAGAGAGAAGATTTATTACGCCTCGGTGGAGTATATCCTCCAACACAAAATTCCCGAAGAGTGGCGCCCGAGGATCCTTGATGTACCATTGAAGGCCACCAATCACGCAGAGATCAAGTGCCTTAAAAGGGAGCTCAAGGAGGCCAGGGAGCGTGCATCCAAGTCAGCTAGGACTAGCAGGCAATCGTGAGAGCGGATCTTTCCCCCGTTTGTACATAGATAAAAAAAAAATCACTTGAATCTATTTTTGTTTTTTTTTTCAGAATGGTGTTTAGGTCGGTTTTATTTTATTTTATTTTTCTATGTTATTGTTCAAGGAGTCATGTTATCTCCTTTTTCTATTTTCAATGGCAAGGTGTTTTATTTTAATTTCTAGTTATGTTGTTTAGGGGACTCTTTTTTTATGAAATGAATGAAACAGGGTGATTATCATTGTCATGGGCCGGCATGCTTTTACCTCTCGTGCTCATGTGTGTTTACTTATTTATTGAACAAGTACCACCGTCACGGCTTCGAGGCGCTCACCTATCCGTACTCGATCCAGATTGGCGAAAATGAATTCGGAAGAACAAAATGCTCAAATCACCGTGCTTGACAACAAAATCACTGAATTGGCTGCACAATTCGCATAGTTTGCAAGTGAGATAAAATCTAGCTTGGTGGTTTATGCCTCTAATCAAAACACGCCTGCAACTCCGCAGGCTAGTAATGCCAATGGTAGAGGGAAGTTGCTAAGGAAGTGGTGCATCAAACCCTTGTAGTGGTGGAATTAGACCCCATCTCGGAAGCCATCTCAGCCCGAATGGAGGAGGAGAATAGCAAGAGATTTGCTAAACTGGAGGAAAAGCTTAAGGCCTTGCAAGGGTATGAGGCTAGCATGGTTGAAGATTTATCCCAATACACCAAGATGGACTTCTTGGATAAATTCAAAATCCCAAAGTTCACTAAGTATGATGGCACTGGGGATCCTATAATCCATTTGAAGTATTATTTGACGTTATGCTCAAAATGTCCCGTTGCTAATTCGCACTTTTCAAGAGAGTTTAACTAGGATGGTGTTACAATGGTACATTTTTCTTGAGCCTAAGAAAATGGAGAAGTGGGAGGATATAGCGGAAGCATTTGTGATGCAATACAAGTATAATACCGAGATTGCCCCGACACATAGCATACTAGCTCGCACTGAAAAGAAAAGAAAAGAATCTTTTAGATCTTTTGCTCAAAGGTGGCATACATTGGCCGCGCAATTTAGACCCCCACTTGATGACAAAGAGATGGTGGAGTTATTCATCAATACCCTTCCTACTAACTTTTATAACAGGATGATCAGATTAGATTGTAAAAACTTCTCTTGCTTGGTTGCCGTGGGTGAAAGAATTGAGGGAGCCATACATGATGGCCGTATAACTGAGAGATCAAGCCGAAAGTTCACCAATAAGAAGGAGAAAGAAGCTGAGGTAGCTTATGTACAAGCTCCGGTCACCCCAAAGCCGTTTGCAAGTGCACAAAGTTCCTTTGCACCACATGGAAAATATCAGAATTATGAGCCAAACAAGTGGACTCCAAGACAGTATACTCCTCTGCCTAGGCCGCTATCTAAGTTGTTGTCCATGCTACTAGAAAGGAGGTTAGTGGCTAAAGAAATCCCTCGTGAAAACCCTAGGAAGTTTTTCGGGTTCCATTTAGCAAAATCATGCGAGTACCATATGGAAGAAAAAGGCCATGATGTAGACATGCAAACAAAGTGTAGAACTTACTTGACAAAGGGATTTTATCATTTAGAAAGCAACCCAATGTTCAACAAAATCCTTTACCTGCTCATGTTGAAGATGTGAACGTAATATTTGGTGAGGAAGATTGGAAGGGTTAGAAAGGCGAAACTGATGTACATGATTTGCACGACGGTATGGAAAATCCTCTTGGAAAAGATGTTGTGGCTATGATCACACTGGTTGTTATTAACTTATCTACTAAAGGGGACTAATGGGATTATGACGAGGATCAAACCAAGCACGTGGTCATCGATTTGGTGACGGAAGAGTTTGTAAGCTTAGAGATAGGGGGTGAATTGCAGTCTGTCGTGATTGAGCTACCACTTTTCGGTCAAGAGGAGAGTCTAAAGAAACCCTTGGCTAATTTCAGTACTAAAGCAGTTCCATGGGACTACAGGACTGAGGAAGTAGATGCTGTCACCCGATCGGGTCGTTGTTACGCACTTGCAAAAGCTGTTGAGAAGAAAGCCGTCACTGATGAAGAAGCTAAGTAGTTGTCGCGACCTCACCTCGAGTGCACCACCTAGGGTTTGGCTAATGGATTACTAAGCCTAAACTTAGCTCGAGCTCTCCCAAACCCATACCAATTCGCGACTTAGGGTTTAAGTTTTTAGTATGCAAATGATTTTTATGTAGAATCACCACTAATCAATTTTTTTGATGGGTCGATTAGAAACCCAAGTAAAGTAACGGGAGAATTACTTCACTCCTACAAACTAGAGACTATGGGATCGGGGACTTGATTACATTAGATTTCTCTAACGTCCTTTCGATACCTTTTCTCTTTTATTTGAAAAAAATGATTTGCAGGAAGTTTGTATTGATTTTAATTTACTCCCTAACATATAATGTGATCATGCGAGTGTGCAATCACTATCTAACACTCAATAAAGCAAAGCGATAAATAAATTGCGAGCACAATGAAAATATACTAACCTCGAAGCAATGAAAGCATCTACAATGTTAGCTTAAAAAATCACATCACTAATCCTAGATATGATTTCTAATTAACATGCAATCATTCAATTGTTTTTTAAGGTTTTAAGTGCTAGCATGTCACGCATTCAAATGACTCTAAACATGCAATGACTAGATGATATCTAACTATAATAACATACAACGTGCAACCTAATATGCAAATTATATGTCACGTGACATTAGTTATTTAACTTAATCTAATACTAGAAAATATTTAATGCAACTATCCTAGTATGTCACGCATTCAAATGATCCTAAACATGCAATGACTAGATGACACACAGAGGATGACCTAATTTTACATGACATAAGCATGGCAATTTTTATTTTTTTTATTTTTTATAATAAAAATTCGAAATTAAAAATAACTATATTTAAACATGCAAACTATCCTAAAAGAAAATATTCTAACAAGAATCACATCCAACTAAACTATATATTTTTTTTGGTTTTCTTTTTATAAGCAAAATCAATTCGAACAAATGCATCAAGAAAAGCACGGCAACAAATCAAGCAAGATATTATCCTTTTCTGTTTGATTTTGGAAATAAATTGACGAATTGTTCTCAGCCATGAGATCGGATTGGCCAATTTTTTAAAAGAAATCGTGAATCGTATCTCAGGCATGAGATCGAATCGATAATTTTTCCGTGCAATCACAAATCGTATCTTGAGCGTGAGATCAAATTGACGTTTATAGCACGTTAAGAAATCAAGAAATAATTCCCAATTTAAAAGGCTACTTGGGAGACATTTTGATAAGCTTTCCTCAATCGGGAAGTCAATCAAGCATACAATATTTCAAACGAGAAAAAAAAATATTCAAGAATTAATTTAAATGGGAACTTTACCTACCTTGATTATCTGTTTCCAAGTTCATATGAGTAACAGATTGCGGGAGTCACAATCGACGATGCTTCAAAGCAGATAGTGAGGGTGTGACGGCAGCGGGTCGTCGCAGGCGGTTTGGACACAGTGGAAGCAGCACGCGGGTCACAGGAGGAGGGCGACGCATCAGGGATGGTGCAACTTCGGTTGGTGATAAAAGGGATTATCGGCGCTCCACACGGCTACTTAGCCGCTACGTGGGTTCGGCAAAGCTGTACATGTCTACGTTCGAGAGGAAAAGTGCGTAGTTCTCAGTGAAGCCCTCAAGTGTGCTCGCCGATGTTCAGAACGTTGGTTCCAGACAAGTCCTCCAAGTGCTTGACGTCCCCAAGACCTTGAAGACCTCCCCTTTTATGTTTTTTTCTTCTCCTGGATGTGGAGCGGCGGGGCTTGGTGATTTGCAGGTAAAAGATTAAAGAAAACTTCTCTCTCTTATCTATCACTAGCTCGGTGAACGTGCAGAAAGTGGCTCTTCTCTATAATATTCTCTCTCTTTTCTGTGCGGTTGAGCCCTCTTCGACCCTCTCCCTTTTCTCTCAATTGTGGCTGTTTTTTTTTCCTCTGTGTGTAACTCCCTTTTTATAGGTGAAATGACTATATTATTTAAGGAAATATAATAAATTTGCACGTTGTCTATTTAGCTTTTGTATCTCACGTGCAATATTTTTTCAATATTTCATCTGACACCTTCCTGAATATTGAAAAAATAATGTGAATATTCTCGAGAACATTCTCATATTCCCGGAAATATTCTCATATTCCAACTCGTCACCCTTTAACGGGCCTAACCAAATTCTCTTTCACCGTGGGCTTAATCCGACTTGTTAAATTAAAACTTGGAATCATCAATTGGAGCCCATCTGCCATTGGTCCATTGCAAATGCAATAATAATAAATGCTCCTAAAATTATATGCTATGCAATTTATTTATAATATTTTGTTTAGGGGTTAAAATAAATCTCTAAATTTTTGTGCATTAAATCAATCAAAATTTAGGTGTCAACAGCTGCCCCTCTTTGAAGGTGAGCTCGTAGAAATGGTATTTAAAGATAAATTGAGACCTAAATTTTGACCATGCATATGCAATATAATGTCATTTTTTTGTGGGAAAATGAATCATATTTTAAAATGCAATATGATATGATGCATGGAAAAACTAATGCAAAGTATGAAAAAGAAAGAAAAAAAAAACGTACCTGTAGTTATTTACCAATCCATATGGTAAAGCATCTTGAGGTACGGGATGAATCTTTACTCCACAAGCATCTAGTTTTTATTCCAGATTTCTTGAAAAATCTAATGTTTATTGAATTGCCTAGATCCAGACTAAGGCAACCAATTGAATTTAATCAACAGACACTCAATGTTAGGTGAGATGATCATTGGAACAAGATGTCTCGAAATACCTAGATCAAAACTAAGGCATAACAAGAAAAATCAAAGAACACTCATATCCAGAATGAAATATTTGATGAAAAAATTCGAGACATTTAGATCCAGACTGAAATGTCAAGAATTAGGAAACTTAACCAATAAACACTCAATGTTAGGTGAGATGAATATTGGATTAAGACAACTTTAACCAATAGATGCTCAATGTTAGGTGAGTCAAATATTGGATTGAGATTATTCGAAATACCTAGATCCAGACTAAGGTATAATGAAAGAGATCAAAAAACATTCATATCCAGAATGAAATGTTTAACCAAAAGAGTTCGTGACATTTAGATCCATTACTATTATGTCAACAATTGATTGAAAGATTTCGGACGAGATATTCAAATCACAGACTTTCGATTTCTGAAAATTGGAGGAGGTGCTCAAATTTTGCCTCGAGCACTCGAATTTCATTTAGGGGATGAGTTCTTGTTGACACCTGAATTTTTATTTATTTTGTTTTTAAGGCCCATCTATTTTGCATATTTAAATATGTATTAATTTATAGAAAAGAAAAAATTTTCAAAAAAATTTCGAAAATTTAAAAAAATTTTAAAATAAAAAAATTAATTAATTTTTTTTTTAATTCGGTCGGTTGGGCTGGCATAGCTCAGCCGAACCTTTTAATTTCCCAGCCCAACCTTTTAATTTCTCAGCCCACTCTTTTAACTTTTTAGCCCAGCCTATCTTCCTTCTATTTTCATTTCATTTGAGCCCATCACTTTGCCAATTGGATTTTTCCCTTCTCTTCCCCTCCACAAAGGCACACGCGAGAATGCAGCAACAACAAGCGATGACATGGTGCAGCCCCCTCGGACCCTAACATCAGCCGCGTGTGACGAAAACGGTTAGAGAGCAGGAGGGAGAATCAGGAGGTGGTTTCGAGAGTTTTGGGGGGGGAAAAAAAGGGGGAGCCAGAGTTTTGGATTTAGAGACGGGGGAGAGCTCGACGGTTTGGGCGGTGATTTTTTGAAAAAGAACATAACAAGAACAGCAGAAACAAGAAAGAAAACCGAGAGAGAGAGGAGACAATTTTCGGAGAGGAAACCGAGAGAGAGGAAGGGAGGCAAGGATCTTTTTCTTCTTCCCATTTTCTGGGTTTTCTAGGGGATCATCGGGTGAGAAAAAAAAAACAAAAGCGCAGACACAGAGGAGGATCAATGGGAGGAGGGTGCCAATTTTTGGTTCTCGGAGAAAAAGGCACAAAGAAGAAGGACCAAAGGAGAAAGAAGGAGGATCCAAGAGAAAAACCAGAGAAGGGAGGAGGAGCGGTTTTCCAGTTTGGAGCACAAAAGAGAGAGCTAGAAACGAACAGAAAAGCGAAAAAAAAAAAAGAAGAACCAGAAACGAGAAAACAGAAGAAAAAAAGGGGAGAGCAACAGGCGAAAACCCAAAAAGAAGAAGAAGGGAAACAGAGGGAACGGCGCTCTAGTTTTCGGAGGAGGCTTTTCCAGTGAAGCCGATCTTGGTTTTTGGACAAGGAAAGGAGAGCGAGTGGGAGCTGTTGTCGCTACCGGAGGCTGTCCGTCCGCCGTTGCCCGCTGTGACGCCTCATCAGAACCAGGTAGGCTTTTCCGAGAACCCTGTCCTGCTTTGACGAGGTGGTGGGCCGAAGCTCGCGCAAGCCTCGGCCTTTGCCGCCCTTCCGTTTTATTCCTGCCTTCCCTTGATGTTGTGTCCAAAGGCCCTGCAGCGTGTTCTAAGCTCGGTTGAACCAGAACACCCATTTCGGTAATGTCCATTAGACGTTCGATGAAATGCCCGAATGAAATCCAGAAAATGTCATGGTCGAATCTATCCTAGACAACCTGGTTTTGTAGATTTTTGGCCGTATATTGTTTACTTTCGTGTTTCTCTTAGTGTTATACCTATTTTTGCGAGACTTCCGTGCATCCTTGAGTCGAAAGGAGGCGTTTTTGGTTTTCCAGTGAGGGTGAGCTTCCGGGTCGTCAGAGGTCATTCCCGGCGACGTCTGGTGTCGGCCGGATAGAATGGCCAACGTTGGACAACACGGTGACACTTTTAGGATCAGTGCGGGCTCGTGGCAACGTCGGCGGTGGTCAGCGGCCAAAGGTGTGGCGTCGACGGAGGCAGCCCTGGTGAGGTTTCAGTGAAGTTGCAGACGAGAAACTCACCGTCGAGAGGTTGAAGACGTGCACGGGGAAGAAGAAATCTGTAGCAGAAGAAGACAGAGTAAGGAAAGAGACAAAAAGTGAAGAAAAAAATAGAAAATTAAAAAAATAGAAAAAGCAAAGAAAATCAGAATTAAAAAAAATAGAAAAAGAAGTGGCCGAAAATAGAAAGAGACAAGGGCTGGGCTGAGCAATTTTGAGTGGGCTTAGGCTAGGTGATTGGGCTGATTTTTGTAAAAAATATATGGGCTGTTTTAATTTATTTTGTTAATGGGCCATTTTGAAAGAATTTTCGACCAGGCGGTTCGGCCAACCCAATCGCTAGCCCAGCCAGGACCGATAGAGTCTGGGTCGGTTTAGTAGGGCCGGGTCTCCTGACCGGGTCCGAATTACTTTTTTTTAATAATTTCAGAAATTCAAAAAAAAATTCAAAAAAATTCAGAAATTCAAAAAATTAAAAATCTTAGAAAATATTAAAAAATTCGAAAATCCTTAGAAATTAAAAAAGATGTTTTTTTAAAACTCAGAAAATTTTTGAAATTTTTTTTATTTAAAAATAATTTTAAAAATGCAAAAAATCCGAATATTCAAAAATTCCAAAAAAATTAGAAAAAATCAGAAAATTCCAAAAGAAATTAATAAATGCTTTTACTTAAATTTTCAGAAAATTTAAAAAATATCAAAAAAAATCTTGAAATCTTGTTTTCTTTAATTTCAGAAAATTCGAAAATATTAAAAAATATTAAAAATATTAAAAATTCAGAAAATTCAGAAAAAATTGCAAAAATTCAAAAAACCCTTAAAAAAGAAAAAGACCAAAATTGAATGAGCCTTTAGGGCTCTACAATAGGTTTTTATTTTACATTATATTCCTCCACGCTATTTTTGCAATGATGTTTTGAACGTTATTTCCCTACCTTAGAACGGTTATAACAGATTTTAGTTTCTTCGAATGCATTGCCGATATCTCATTAACACACAATTAAGTTAGGTACCGAAAGGGCGTTAGTCGCATGACTAACGTAATAAAGTCCTCGACCCTAGACCCCTGGTTGCATAAATAGTGAGACACGCTCCCATATCTCACTTGGTTCCTAGTTGACCTTAATAGACTAGTGGCGACTCCTTATTTGAAAAATTTTGTGAATATCCCACGTCGCGTGGGGTATGGGCTTGGGAGAGCCTAAGTTAATTAAGAGCCGTCAGCCCGAAATTAACAATACCCCTAAACCTAAACCTATTATTTTCAAAATATTTAGGTCGCGACAGCTTGGCGACTCCGCTGGGGACTGGTTCTAAACCTTAGAGGACTTAGGCCTATTTTGCTTGATTGTGTGTTATTTAATGTGTTTCTTTGGTAGCGCATTCGAGGAGGTGAGGTAAGTCCACTAACCTTGTGTTAAATATTGATGCAGGATTGGAGTAATAAGGGGTGGAGTTTTTGCTAATATTTTGTTTTGTAGGTTGGTGAATGGGGATGAATGATTGTATGGTTAAATTTTTGAAGTGTTGTTTGCTATATAAATTGTTGTGCATGTCTTCCTTACATGGCACTACACTTTAGCACACACAACTTGCTATCGGACCTGGGCCGCATAGGATCACTTAGGATGGTGTTGAGATGGAAGCCACTCTGACTACCATCATGTAGTACGAGTCGCTCATCTCAATTCCGAAATTCTTCTAATGTCGAGAGCTTCCACCCCGGCTTGCAAACGTGCAGCACGGGTTGACTCTTTGAAAAAGCCGGAGTCATGGGAACCCCGACCCAACCGCGATCATGTCGGTTCAGTCCGGTAATCCCGTGGCTTCATTTGAACCGTCTAGAGTAGAAATTGACCCATGTTTCATGCGTATGTCTATGTGATTGAAAAAAAAAGGAGCAAAAGAAAAAATCATCACCATTGGTAAGTGTGATTTCTCTTTTTACTTGTTCATTTTTATTGAAACTTTCATTTTTTTTAATTTGTGGAGATCAATCGAATGCCCTCAGTGTAGGCTTCTAATTGGAAAATTGGCAAGTACTTTGTGTCAATTTCAAAAATCATTAATTTGGCCCTGCACGATGGATGATTTTGTTAAAATTTCCAATCACGTGCTTAAAATCACATCTCGTCAAAAAGTTCTTTCAATTCATTATTATGTTTTGGGGCACAAAATAATTGAAATCACACTTTTAATCAAATTCTTTCCCTCACATTTTGAGATTGAAAATTCAAATCACATTTTTTGCATAGATTTCTCAAAATAAAAATCACCTCATTTTGGCAATAGTGAAAGCACAAATCATTCTTTCAAAATTAATGCCACATTTTGAATATGAAACTTTTGGGAATAGAGTGGGCATTCGATTGATAATCGTGGATTGATCTTTTAATGATGTCTCCTCTTATGATCAAATCTTGGTGAAATACCAAAATCTTGTAATAGGAATTCTGGAGCATGTACCATCGCCTCGATTTCGTTGTAAGAGGCGACCTCATTGGAAGATCATTTTCTTATTTACATACTGACATGGTTTCTTCTTCTTGCAAAATGCATGACGGCCATCCTTCGAATTTTTCTTGCTTGACCGTGCCAAGAATTGGACTTTAAATTTAGGATGAGAATTTTTGTTACTCATAAGAGTGTATTGTATTTCCTTTGCGTCTTCATTCTTTTTATGGATGATGTATTCAATTCCAAGATTGATCATAAACCCAAGTGACTCATTCTTTTTGGGTAAAAAAGTTTAAATTTATAAACGTCCTTTGACTTCGAGGGCAATTCAGAAGTTAGTATATTCTATTGAATTTCCACAAGTTTTTGAAAGTCAATACATTGTGTTCCTCTCGCGTGTTCGTCCTTTGCAGGGAACCTCGAGAAGGATAATCTAGGATGGTAAAATCGTGATCGTTCCAATGGAATCAATTTATTCTAAAACTGATTTGTTCATACATTTTCCTGCAGGGGAGAACTAAACAATTTTGACATCGGTATTCGAATTAGATCACAAGCAAATAGTCTCACAAGTCTTGATCTTGGAATTCAAAGAAATGAGAGTCCAACTTCGACATTTGACTCTGGGCAACATCTCTCCTCCCCCACTGATGACATGTGCCAGGGGCAAAAATTCATCAAAAAAGGATGTATCATTCTCAAATTGAACCCAATTAAGTATGGAGATAACACGATTGATCTTCTTTTATAATAGGGCGATCACCGACACAAGTCACCCAAAGCATAATAATTCACTCCCATGAAGCATGATGAAATGGGGTTAATCAATTCGACGCCAAAAGGATGTATCATTCTTAAATTAGTCCAATTCAAGTTTGGAATGCAAGTAACCTGCTTTGTCTTTTGTAGAAAAAATGCACAATGACCGCGGGAGCAATGCCTTCCACCAAAGAAGCACATTAAAGCCCAATTGTCCATTTTGGCGTAAAGGATGTATTTCGTTCCTAAATGATTTCCAATTGAGTGTAGAAATAATATGCACAATCCTTTTCTTTACAGGCGATAAATGGGTTAAAGCATCCAAGAAACAATGCCCTCAAATGCCGAGAAGTAAATGCTCATACCCGAAGAATAGAAAAACATGAAGGGTAAATTGTATCGATTCCAATTGCTCATGTTGATATTGTCTCTAACATAATCCATTTTTTCTTTGATAGGGAAACATCAAATGCACAAAAAAAAAAAAAAAAAGATGCCAAAAAATGCAAGTGAAGGGCAATTTGGGGTCGCCAAATATCCAAGAGGATGATGTTGGCATTTGAGTGATAAATGCGAGTGAAGGGTAATAGTGTATCGTTTCTAATCCCTAAGGATTCTTGCACTAACACTTTCCTTCCTATTCTTTATAGGGTTACTAAGTCGCCTTGTTGCAGGTAAGTACCCTTCTTCTCAAAATAAAAAAAAAGATAGAAATTGAGAAAATGAACTTTCCACAAAGTTTCTGAGTATTGTTTTTTATCTCAAAATTGTATGTCCGCTTGATGGATCACTCATTTTGAATCAAAATCCCCCATGGAGATTAATCTATTTAGATGATCTCGACTAAATGAAATTGAGATGTTTAATCATGCCAAATGGGAAATGCTTAGGATGATGAAAGGCAATCCATTTCCAAACACATCCTTCAAACACCGAGAATTGAGCGAAAAAGAAAACCTATGTCGTTTAAGGAGAAATGAGTCATTCGCAATTGGCACATGGACCAAAATGAAAAGAGGCGTTCCTTTTCTCTATCTTATACATTGCAGGTGACCATAGTTAGCCCCTTTGAGCCTTAAATGCGAAGAAATCATACAATACCCCTGTCAAGAACCACCCCACAATGGGGCAAATTTGGAGGTTTTGGTTGATATCATGTGGTGAAAAGATGAGAAAGACTTCATTACTTTCACTTGCATTAATCTTTTTGTGATAACTTCAGATGAATTCTTATGAGGGCTTGAAACATCCCAAGGTGAAGAAGAGCATTCCTTTCTCTACCCAAACACCGATGCCCATTGCTTAAACCAAGTTGAGCCTAATTGTTCATTTTTGAAACCCAAGTGGCGATTATCTCCCCATATTAGGGCACGGCACATGATTGACCAAGGCAATCGGCATTTATGTGAAAATGTGAAAAAAATAACCTCAGAAAAGTCCTAAAAGCTCAAAAATTTCAAAAAGAGCAAAAGTCCAATGAAAATCAAGGGGCATAAAAAAGCAGTGTGCCTGGTAAAAGCAAGGCCAATACCGTAAAAAAAAGAAAAAAGAAAAGGGGAGATTTGCAACAAAGAGGCAAAAAAAAACTCCTATGTGAAAAAAATGTGTCAAATTCAAAATGCTTGCATTGAAAAATCATTGCAAATGCAAAGAAAAATTGAGAAGGACAAAGCTCTTATTCGATTAGTCAAAGGACTTTCGAGATAAATCAAATTTTAAAAATCGAGTGCTTTTAAAAAGATTGAGTGACATGATAATGATGCCATCATAATCACCAACTTTCAAATCTCTTTTTGTGAAAAGTTTTGAGCCTTTTGAGCCTTAACCAAACCCACATTACAGCCCTTCCCGAAGTCTCTTCAGATTGGGATGATTCAAGTGAGAATGAAGATTTTCCAAGGAAGCTACCGCTCGAAGAAGTGGGGGCAAAGTTGTCTTATCTCATCTTGAGGTTACTTGACTTGTAAACCTGGCGAAGATGGTGGCAGATAATTATTTCATTTCATAACCAATGATGCTTATCCCTTGCTAAGACCATGACCAAACCTATATTACGGTCCCTTTAAAAGACCTTTTGGATTGGTCAAGATGTACTTATTGTGAATGATTCTCAAATCCTTTGACACTAGAAATGCGAGGTAGATTGAGTGATTAAATTACTTCCCACATGAATAGATGGAATTAGATAGCTCCTTCTTGAGAGCATGTGATAAGCCATTTCTAACTAAGGAGCTCTTGCTTGGCATGCTTAATAAATCTCTTTCATGAGTATGATCATTCTAATATAATTTTTCTCTTAAAGGGATTCGATGATTAATGATACAATCCCAGCTTGATGACAATTTTGTGGTATATGATACCAAAAATATATATATATAAAAATAAAAAATCAAATGTTTTCAATGTGATCAGACTTAGCTTGATCTGCTTATGCAATTAGTGCTACAACATTGCCAATGCATTTTTCTGATATTGTCTCTAATGACATTTGCTCAAGTTAAATTTGATAGGTTCACTCAGTGAAACCATATAATTCCCAAAGGTTCATGGTTAACCTAAAACCATGCAATTTCCAAAAGGTTCGTGGGCGTATCCTTAAACCACATGGTTCATGGGTCTATTCTTAAACCACACGGTTGGTGAGCATATCCTTAAACCACACGGTTCGTGGGTCTATTCTTAAACCACACAGTTAGTGGGCGTATCCTTAAACCACACGGTTGGTGGGCGTATCCTTAAACTACACAGTTCATGGATCCATTCTTAAACCACACGGTTGGTGGGCGTATACTTAAACCACACAGTTCATGGGTCCCATCCTTAAACCACACGGTTGGTGAGCTTATCCTTAAACCACACAATTCGTGGGTCTATCCTCAAGCCACACGGTTCGTGGTTCTATCCTTAAGCCACACGGTTCGTGGTTCTATCCTTAAACCACACGGTTCGTGGGCTTATCCTTAAACCACACGGTTCGTGAGCTTATCCTTAAACCACATGGTTCATGGTCAACCTAAAACCATGCATTCTTAGTCAAAACTCATTGTTACACGGTAAGACCTCCCTTCAAGTTGAAACCCGTTATTACACGGTGAGACTTTACTAATTTGGTCGAAACTCGTTCGCGCGAGCCGAGACCTCAAAAAAAAATGAATGAATGAAATGAAAAATGGAAAAAATGAAACGAGGGGCAACTGTTGACACTCGAATTTTTGTTTATTTTGTTTTGAAGGCCCATTTATTTTGCATATATAAATATGTATTAATTTATAGAAAAGAAAAAATTTTCAAAAAATTTTCAAAAATTCAAAAAAAATTAAAAAATTAAAAATAAAAAAAATTAATTCTATCGATTAGGCTAGCATAGCCCGTCGAACCTTTTAATTTCCCAACCCAACTTTTTAATTTCTCAACCCACTCTTTTAACTTTTTAGCCTAGCCCATCTTCCTTCTATTTTCATTTCATTTAAGCCCATCACTTTGCCTATTGGCTTTTTCCCTTCTCTTCCCTTCCACAGAGGCACACGCAAGAACGCAACAGCAACAAGCGACGACGTGGTGCGGCCCCCTCGGACCCTAACGTCAGCCGTGTGTGACGAAAACGGTTAGAGAGCAGGAGGGAGAATCGGGAGGTGGTTTCGAGAGTTTTGGGGGGAAAAAAAAGGGGGGGAGCCAGAGTTCTGGATTTAGAGATGGGGGAGAGCTCGACGGTTTGGGTGGTGGTTTTTTGAAAAAGAACTTAGCAAGAATAGTAGAAACAAGAAAGAAAATCGAGAGAGAGAGGCGACGATTTTCGGAGAGGAAACCGAGAGAGGAAGGGAGGCAAGGATCTTTTTCTTCTTCCTTCCCATTTTCTGGGTTTTCTAGGGGATCATTGGGTGAGAAAAAAAATAGAAGCGCAGACACAGAGGAGGATCAACGGGAGGAGGGTGCCAGTTTTTGGTTCTCGGAGAAAAAGGCACAAAGAAGAAGGACCAGAGGAGAAAGAAGGAGGATCCAAGAGAAAAACCAGAGAAGGGAGGATGAGCGGTTTTCCGGTTTGGAGCGCAAAAGAGAGAGCTAGCGACGAACAGAAAAGCAAAAAAAGAAGAAGAACCAGAAACGAGAAAACAGAAGGAAAAAAGGGGAGAGCAATAGGCGAAAACCCAAAAAAAAAAAAAAAAGGGAAACAGAGGGAACGGCGCTCTAGTTTTCGGAGGAGGCTTTTCCAGCGAAGCTGATCTTGGTTTTTCGGACAAGGAAATGAGAGCGAGTGGGAGCTGCTGTCGCTACCGGAGGCTGTCCGTCCACCGTTGCCCGCTGCGACGCCTCATCGGAACCAGGTAGGCTTTTTCGAGAACCCTGTCCTACTTTGACGAGGTGGCGGGCTGGAGCTCACGCCGACCAACTCGCGTGAGCCCTGGCCTTTGCCGCCCTTCCATTTTATTCCTGCCTTCCCTTGATGTTGTGTCCAAAGGCCCTGGAGTGTGTTCTGAGCTCGGTTGAACCGGAAACTCCCATTTCGGTAATGTCCATTAGACATTCGATGAAATGCCCGAATGAAACCCAAAAAATGTCATGGTCGAATCTGTCCTAGACAACCTGCTTTTGTAGATTTTTGGCCCTATATTGTTTACTTTCATGTTTCTCTTAGTGTTATACCTATTTTCGCAAGATTTCCGTGCATCCTTGAGTTGAAAGGGGGCGTTTTTGGTTTTCCGGTGAGGGTGAGCTTCCGGGTCGTCAGAGGTCATCACCGGCGACGTCTGGCATCGGCCGAATAGAATGGCCGATGCTGGACGACACGGCGACACTTTTAGGATCGGTGCAGGCTTGTGGCAACGTCGGCGGTGGTCGGCGGCTGAAGGTGTGGTGTCGACGGAGGCAGCCCTGGTGAGGCTTTGGTGAAGTTGCAGACGAGAAACTCACCGTCGGGAGGTTGAAGACGTACGTGGGGAAGAAGAAATCTGCAGCAGAAGAAGACAGAGTAAGGAAAAAGACAAAAAGTGAAGAAAATAAAATAAAAATAAAATAAAAAATAGAAAAAGCAAAGAAAATCAGAATTAAAAAAAATAGAAAAAGAAGTGGCCGAAAATAGAAAGTGACGAGGGCTGGGCTAAGCAATTTTGAGTGGGCTTAGGTTAGGTGATTGGGCTGATTTTTGTAAAAAATAAATGGGATGTTTTAATTTATTTTCTTAATGGGCCATTTTGAAAGAATTTTTGACCGGGCGATTCGGCCAGCCCAGTCGCTAGCCTAGCCAGGACCAATAGGGCCTAGGTCGATTTAGTAGGGCCAGGTCTCCTGACCCGGTCCGAATTACTTTTTTTAATAATTTCAGAAATTCAAAAAAAATTCAAAAAAATTCAGAAATTCAAAAAAAATTAAAAATATTAAAAAATTCGAAAATCCTTAGAAATTAAAAAAGATGTTTTTTTTTTAAACTCAGAAAATTTTTGAAATTTGTTTTTATTAAAAAAAAAATTAAAATGCAAAAAATCCGAATATTCAAAAATTTCAAAAAAATTAGAAAAAATAGAAAATTCCGAAAACATTAATAATGCTTTTTCTTAAATTTTCAGAAAATTTAAAAAATATCAAAAAATCTTGAAATCTTGTTTTCTTTCATTTCGAAAAATTAAAAAATATTTAAAAATATTAAAAATTCAGAAAATTCAGAAAAAAATTGCAAAAATTCAAAAAACCCTTAAAAAAGAAAAAGACCAAAATTGAATGAGCCTTTAGGGCTCTACAATAGGTTTTTATTTTACATTATATTCCTCCACGCTATTTTTGCGATGATGTTTTGAACGTTATTTCCCTACCTTAGAACGGTTATGACAGACCTTAGTTTCTTCGAATGCATTACCGAGATCTCATTAACACACGATTAAGTTAGGTACCAAAAGGGCGTTAGTCGCGTGACTATCGTAATCAAGTCCCCGACCTTTGACCCTCTGGTTGCGTAAATAGTAAGACACACTCCCATGTCTCGCTTGGTTCCTAGTCGACCTTAATAGACTAGTGGCAACTCCCTATTTGAAAAATTTTGTGAATATCCCACGTCGTGCAGGGTATGGGCTTAGGAGAGCCTAAGTTAATTAAGGGCCGTCGGCCCGAAATTAACAATACCCCTAAACCTAAACCTATTATTTTCAAAATATTTAGGTCGCGACAATTACTCAAGTTTTGCTTTGAGTACTCAAAGAGATTTAATATTCACCTAGCGACATTTCTAATCCCTGGAGAAAATGTCTCTAAGGTGATGAGGAGACTTTCGGCTACAATAACACACCAAGTCAATAAAGAGGAACTTCAAGCTATGGGAGCACGCTGAGTTGATAAAGAGACTCCCAGCTACAGAAGCACTGCATGTCAATTAAGAGGGGCATCAGGCTACAGAAGCATGCCATGTCGATGGAAATGACTTTGGGTTACAGAAGCATGCCAGGTTGATGAGAAGACTTTGGCTACAAAAGCATGCTGTGTTGATTAAGATGGACATTAGGCTATGAAAGCACGCCTTGTTGATTTCCTATAGAAATAAAATTCAAAAATGTTTGGACAAATTTCGAGGCTTTAGAAAGCAACTCGAACGTCGAGCATTATTCGATCTTCAAGAAAGTATTATCTGTTAGACATGATTAGAGCAAAAACTGATATGAATTCATAAAAAAAGGTAGACAATTTGAGCTACTCTAGAATGCACATTTCAAAGTTCACTGAGGTTTTCATCAATTCAATCAAAGTTTATGCACAATGAAATTTACCATGTTTGCACAACCAAATTGCCACTAGGGAGAAAAATCTTGCAAAACAACTTTCACTCATGACATAAATTTCTTAAGAATGTTAAATGAAAGACTTTGAGTTAGAAAGGACTTTCACTCACTCTCATTCAAAATGGCTATTTTAAGAGAACACTCCATCTCACTATCATCATATCGACAAGGGTCCAACTATTCTTGCAAGCAGTACGACCTTACCAATCTAAGAGGTCTTTCATAGGGACCTTAATGTGGACTTGGTCAACGGCTTAACAATGGGGACTCTTTGAGTCAAGGCTATTGAAGAAATAATATTACACGATCATCTCTAGGTTTACAAGTCAAGAACCCTGCAAAATGAGATAAAAATAATCTTACTCGCACTTCTTCAAGCAATGCTTAAGACATGTGAACACTCACATTAATTCAAGTGCCCTAATCTGAAGAGACTTTGTAAGGGTTGTAATGTAGGCTAGGTTCACTGGTTGAGAAATGAAAGAATTATTAGGCTCAAAATGTGTGTATATGGGTGAGAGTTGGTGATCATTTTGACTTACCACCAGTTTTCATCTTCACCATCAAGGATTATTTCCAAAATGTGTTCTATTAATCATAAAAGTTTTGCATTTGAGTTCTTTGAGTACCACTCCGTTGGGAATACAACTTTTCATAATTGATAGTCATCTATCTTGACTCTTTTTTATTTTCTCCTATGGGCATTGACCTTGCTTTTACCAGGCACACTGTTTTTTCTTACCCCTCTTTTTTACTCTTATGTCTATGGGCATTGGCCTTGCTTTTACCAGGCACACTACTTTTTCATGCCCTCTAGACACACTGTCTACAATACATCAATCTTTCATTTGGACTTCTGAAGATCTTCACATTCTGTTGGCGCTCTAGACCATGCTATTTCTTGAATGATTACTTTTTGCCTCTAGTGTGGGGGATGATCACCAACTAGGTTCAAAGAAATGAATTTTTAGGCTCAAAAGGGCTATGCAATAGATATAAGTGTGTAAGATAGAGAAAAAAAATGCTCTTTGTCATCCTAAGGCACTTAGATTATTGTTTGAGTACATTTGCAATAACATACCCAAAGATTGATGCAAGTGAGAGCAAGAGAATTTCTATCTATTTTCCTCACCACGTGATGCCAACTTACTTCCAGTTTGCCCCGATATAGGGTGGTTCTTGATAGAAGTAACTTGAAAGAAATCTCCACAAGTGTATGGGGCTCAAAAGGGTTAAGCAATGGATCACTTGTAGTGTTTGAGATAGAGAAATGAATTGCCCCTCATCATTTCGGTCGTTGTACCTTTCGCAAGAGAACTCTTTACCTTGTGGATATGGAAATTGCTGCACTCATCTCACAAGTGTATAAATAAGGGATTGTGTATAGGACATGTCTTGCCTTTCATCATCCTAACACATGTCTCATTTAGCATTCTTAAGAATTGGATGTCATTCATTGAATTGCACATCTTGACAAATTTTCACATGAAATTATTAAGTTAAGCAAGTAAAATCACAATGCAAATTCTCTTTCCAAAAGAGCTCAACAAATTTAAGCATGAAAAACATTGTGATTTCAGAACAAATAATTTACCATACTCAAAAAATGTTTTCACAAGCATGAAAAACATGATATTGAGCATTCATTCAAGGAATTGCCCTATAAAGTGACTCTATCAGCAATTAGTGTCCTTGGATTGGCCCCATCTAAAGGGAACGGACACATGAATTGATCAATTGAGAATGGAAATCGATCCTTGATTCAATAAATGCTCCATTCTTGCTTTTGCCCCAGCACAAGAGAATGTGCATGAATAGGATACAATGCAAGAAAATGCAAATTGAACATCCATTTTGGCTTGGATTGAGATTTTATCTCAATTGGATCACTACCAAAATTTGTCATCCTCCTAACCCATCACCTGCAAGGAAAAGAACAAACTATCATTTCCAAAATCAATTATATTCAAGGAAGAGATGTACCTCTTTCATCAAAGATGGACGGTCCTCTTTTGACCTGCCCCTCATTTTCTCTGGGAGATGAGAAATGCAGAATTCGTTTGGCTTTTTGAGATTTATAGCTCAAGTATCAACAAGATATGCCCCACATTAACTCTAATTGAATAACAATCGAGCCAATGGGTCTATTATAACTTATTGTGCCTTTTTTAGATGTTCTTTCCTCAGGCCAAGAAAATTATGCTCTGAGACATGAAGTAAATGAGTTAGAAAACTAAACAGACCAATTGGAATGTATGTTTTTTTTTGGAAATGGCTTCGAAAAAAAATTTTCGTTTGAGTTTTTCTTTTGAGGAAGCATGATAAAGCCCAACCCTCAGAATTTCTCCGAGGATGATATTTTCTTTTCATTATTGGATATCGTCACCGGGCTGGTTTGGTGTACCTCATTATGCCCTTAAAACAAAAATTGTAATTTTATTGAAATTCATCAATCAATTACATCTTATTGAACGGAAAATGTAGTATTCAGGCCCTAAAAGAAAGCGAAAAAAAAAATCCCTAAAATGCAATAAAAATTCTTATGTAGGAGAATATGCGAAAATGATAAATGAGTTACTCTTATGGGCTAGCACCCGTTCCCTCCGAATTCAATGTCACCTATAAGGAGATCATCAAATAGGTTAATGATTCCTTTCAATGCATCATCAAGGTTCTCTTCTCCTGGAGGTATCAGATCATCCATTCCACCCCACCCATCTGGGACAATGTCATGGGGGCCAATGTAAAAACTAGGAGGAGTTGAGTACTTCACATAATAGTCAAATTTGCCACTTGGCTGCCCTAGGATATCCATCACTTCTCTACTATCCTGAATCGTTCTAGCAGGACCGAGGAAAGTCTCGCAAATGTGAAGAGGTAGCGAGTTTTCCCTTTTTTATCCCTGTGAGTTTCGCCTTTGTTGCCTTTGCCCTCCAAAGCTTTCTCCACATCTTCTATGGTACCTTGATCAAGCAAAACGGGACCTCCGAGGGGCTTCAATAGGGTTTCTAATACCTTGACCTCTCCTTCCGAGACCACAGCCAACAATAAAGCCATTTCCAATTATCACTTTTCCTACCATAACAGCATTATTTGAGACTTCCGGAGTGGGTAACGAGGAACCTCGAGAAGCATGTATAGTGGGCACCAACTCAAATGAGTGGTAACTCGATTCAAGCTTAGAATCTGGCTCGATATAAGGAATAGCGGTTTCATGATAAATCCGATGGTCTTCCTTGCCATGGACAGTGACTAACTTCCCCTTGATCACGAATTTCACACTTTGATGGAGACTTGATGGCACAGCCTCATCAATATTATCCAAGGACAACCCAATAAAAAATTAAATGCGGTAGGGATATTCATTACTTGAAAGGGGATGTTAAAGATTACTAGTCCAATTTGCACATCAAGGTTGATCTCCCCAATCACTTCCTTTCTAGTCCCATCAAAAGCTCGCACGCAAGTCTTCGCAGCATGTATTTGGGATAGATCTGTCTTGAGGCGGTAAAGAGTGGCCAATGGATATATATTTAGAGCAGATCCATTATCGATAAGTAGGCGGGGAAGTTTTGTGTTTGACTGATATATATAGCGGTTTATTGTGTCCTCTCCCTTCAATAGGGAATTCTTTGTCAGAGAAAACGATCAAATTCTTGAGAATGATTGACCCAACAAATTCCTCGAGCTTGTTAGGCTCAACTGTCTCTGGTACATGAATCTCGCTCAACACCTTCATTAAAAGACTTATGATGTGTGGGAAATGTTTGCAAGAGCTCAAGCAAAGAGATTTGAGCAAGCATTTTTCATAATTGATTGACCACGTTATACTCACTTGCTTTGATTACAGCAAGAAATTCTTTAGCCTCTTCATCAGTAATAGGCTTTGTAGGTTGAGTATTGGCTTGAGTATAAACTCGACCAGACCTTGTAACCATGTCAACATCCAGGTCATAAGACCAAGGAACTGCTTTATTATCAGCATATTCATAGGGTTGAGGTATTTCGATCACTATCCCTTTGTTGTGCACCGGGACCTTAGTAGATGGTTCTGCATTGATTTCATCATTATTAGCATTCAACGTAGCCCATTCTTCCTCCAAATCAATAACAACTTGGGATATAGTAGAGACCATGCTAGTATGATCAGCATACACAATCATACTAGCCTCCACCATCATAGTAACACTTTCTTTCATCAAGCATAGGGGAACCGCCTTATGACTCGGGTAATATCCAGCCTTTACTAGCCTATTATAGACTTCTGCAACATGCACTTTCAAATTCTTAACTTGACTAGTGTCAAATCCAAATATGGCATTTGCCTTGCCTTTGTGCTCAAGCAATGGTTCCTTTTGACATTCGGTTGGGTGGTGCAGAATGAGAATGCATTAGTGTTCAATAAATTTTGAACTTTGTGCTTCAAGGTCATACATTCATCAGTTGAATGCCCCACTTCTCCCATATGATACTCGCATTTCTTGGAGGGGTCGTAGTTAGAGAATTTCTCTACATTGGGCCACTTTGGTTCATAGGAGAGTAGCCCATTCTTTTGCAAGATCAATAAGACTTGAGATAGAGGACTAGGAAGTGGAGAGAATTGAGTCTTAGTGAATTGTCATGATGCAGAAGGGCAGCCTCCACCTTGCTGATTCCTAGGGACATGAACGAATGGAAGCTTATTAGAGGTCTGTTGTGTATATGCAACATTTACTTCAGTGGTTGACTCTTTCTCTTTCTTTGCAGTAAACCTCCTGTTTGGAAAGGTCGGTTCATTAAACCACCCCTCCTTTAGCCCCATCTCGATTTGTTCACCTACAGGGATAAGTTGATTAAAGTTCTCAACATACGTGCCAACCATCCAATTGCAGAACTCGAAAGGGAGGGTTTTGACAAATAGCTTCATCAATTCTTTGTTAGTAGGCTCAAGAGTGATTTGGGTGGCCATATTTCACCATCTTATGGCATACTCCTTAAACGATTCGCTCTTCTTTTTTTCTATCCGCTCGAGATCTTCTCGGGAAGGTGCAACGTCCATGTTGAACTTATACTGCTTAAGAAATGCATTGACCACCTCACTCCAAGTGTCAAGGAGGTTTATGTTCTTCATGATATACTAAGTGAGTGCGGGCCCACCCAAGCTCATTTGGAACCATTGGATCATAAGGGGTTCATTCTTAATATGTTGGACCATCCTTACATGTTACATCTGCAGGTGAGCTTTTGGGCAAGAAGTGCCATTATACTTCTCAAATTCTGGCATTTTAAATTTGTTTGGCGTGTTGACCTTCTCATAAACAGACAAATCAATCGGGAGTGAACTTTGCAATCCCTGCAATTGTTTCACCTTCTCTTCAAGCTTCACAAAGCGTTCATCCTGCTCTGTTTTAAAGACCTTATGAGTTTTGGCCTTTCCTTCAACGACAATGACATCATCATCTTCTAAGGGGGCATGTCATCATCAAATTCATTGGATTGGCCATGATCATCTTTCTACTTAAGTGCTGTAGTTCCAAGAGGTGTGACTTTTGGGCTCGAACTTGCTCGGAGCGCCTTAAACTCAGTTGTCATTTGTTGTATTGCAACGAAGCATTGATTTATTTGATCTTCCATTTTATTAATACGTTCACGCAACTCAACTTGCTCGGCCATTCATGCTTTCAATCTCGTAATGATGGATGAACAAGATGGCTCCGTTATCACCTAATTTGAAGAAAGAAAAAACACATAAGTAGCTCATATGGAACATGCCAGTCCATGACAAAGATCTAGCCGCTTTTATTCATTAATGGAAGTATTTTACGTGAAGTAAAAACTTGAAAATGCCCTAAACAAATGAACTAGGAAAGCAAAGAACTCAACTAGACATTAAACTAAAAAAATTAGACTTGAGACATTTCACTTGGCTTGATCAATATACAATTGGGAAACTTCTAGACGCAATTGCTTATTCTCCTTCGCAAGATGTGCTGCATGCCTTTTGGTCTCTTCAGCAACTCTTTTGAGGCGTCTATTCTCCGCATGGTTGGTGATATTCTTGGGCACCTTCAGTATCTTCGGGTGTAGCTCCTTTGGAATCTTGTGCTGTTGAATATATTCGGTAGAGGCATGGTACCTTCTTTCCCTACCTTTCAACTCCTTCTCTAAACATATGAGCTTCCGTGGGTGACACATCCCACATCGATTTGATTGTAAGAACGGAATCCTCATGGTCTTGATTCTCGTTAGTGAAGTTAACTTGGAGCGGGTCTGCTTGCAAATCTTGTGGAAGTTCTTGCACAACTTGATATTGATGAGTCACTCTAGTCAGGTAGTACTTCGTTGCTCCAGTAAATCCCAATAAAGGGATAGGGCCAATACACCCACATGTGAGCCTTTCCTTATGAACTTGAAACCATTTAGCATGCCATAGGAATC
Organism: Corymbia citriodora subsp. variegata; assembly: GCA_014858505.1. Lineage (NCBI taxonomy): Eukaryota > Viridiplantae > Streptophyta > Magnoliopsida > Myrtales > Myrtaceae > Corymbia > Corymbia citriodora. The sequence continues at coordinate 97,613 of MU089538.1, read as the reverse complement.
CTTTGGAACTTGATTTTTCATGAAAGCTAGCCATCTAGAATAATGATAATCCAACGCATGTTTTTGTTTATTCTCAAATCTCATAATAGGATGATTAGAGTCGCAAACATCAAGTATGGTCATTAAACCACCAAACCCTTTTATGTGAGAAAAAAACCAAATTTGTAAAAGCTTAGGAGAAGCATGCAAAACCTTGTCACCACCTTCTTTAAATCGAGTAAGGGAAAGAAAAGTTTCGGTCAAAGTAGTGTTAACGAAATTCTTTCCTTCAAGGATCTGCCTAACTAAATTAGCAATTAAAGGATTAATAGCATTCTTGCAGTGAAGGAAAACTATAAACCCAAAAAAGGCTAATAGGAAGACCCTACGGATTTGAAAAGAGTTGCCATTTTCAAAATATTCATTTAAAAATGAGAGTGGGCGTGAATTTTGGTGACCTTTCAAAACTTTTCTTATTTCATCTTCTTTAATTCTCAGAAAATCAGACAAGGCCGTGATAAGATCTATACCAATAGGTGGACTGGCTAATTCACTTCCAAATATTTTCCTATGGCAATACTATATTCTTCCAAGGTAGGAGTGAGCTCATGCTTACCACCGAAGATAAAAGTAGCAGTCTGAAGGCACCAACAATACTATATTATTACAAGGCCACTATGAATATTAATGCATAGTAGAGGAAGGAGCCGACCGATATGTGACTCCACAAACTCACGGCTAGCTTGGTCTAACTTGCCCCACCATGTGTTGAGCTTTTCCTTGGGAGGGAGAATAATTCGAATGTTTGGTATCCCCATTGTATATTGACCAAGACTCGAGACCAACCTAACGTCATGGACCAACGAAATAATAAATTAAATAAATTGCAAAAGGAGAGTTTAGAGAACTTATTTCACTTATAGATAGGTAGCAATCACATAGACATGCGCATGGTACGTGGCTTGATTTCTACTCTAGAAGGCTTAGCAAAATGGAGCCACAAGGATGATCGGACTAGCCATGGGCATGCGAACTAAGTCAAGTCCTCATGACTCCGGCTTGGTTGAAGAGCTGACCCGGGTCGTGGGCATATGAACCAAGGTGAGTACTCTTGATGCCAAGAAAGAAATTTCGGGATTGAGATGGACAACTCATACCACGAACATGCGGTCAGAGTGGTATCCATTTCAAAACCATCCTAATTAATCCTATATGGCCCAGGTTCGACGGCAGGTCGTGTGTGCATGAGTGTAGTGCAAATGCATAAGTATGCATAACAGTTTAAATTCACAACAACACTTCAATAATTTGAATTCAAAACACTCATTCCCAACTTCAACCTGCAAGACAAGGGGTTAACAATCACTCCACCCCTTATAACTCCCATATGCAAAAACATTTAACACCTGAAATGGTTAGGGATGTACCTGGTATCCTCGCTGCCAAACAAAAACAAATTTTAAAAAAACAAAGAGAAAATTGGCCTTAGTCCACTAAGAGCTTAAACTCAAGTCCCCAGCGAAGTCGCCAAACTGTCGCGACCTCACCTCGAGTGCACCACCTAGGGTTTGGTTAATGGATTACTAAGCCTAAACTTAGCTCGGGCCCTCCCAAGCCTATACCAATTCGCGACTTAGGGTTTAAGTTTTTAGTATGCAAATAATTTTTACTTAGAGTCGCCACTAATCTATTTTTTTGGTGGGTTGATTAAAAACCCAAGTAAAGTAACGGGAGAATTACTTCACTCCTACAAACCAGAGATTATGGGATCAAGGACTTGATTACGTTAGATTTCTCTAATGCTCTTTTGGTACATTTTCTCTTTTATTTGAAAAAAATGATTTGTAGGCGGTTTGTATTGATTTTAATTTACTCCCTAACATATAATGTGATCATGCGAGTGCACAATCATTATCAAACACTCAATAAAGCAAAGCGATAAATAAATTGTTAGCACAATGAAAAGATACTTACCTCGAAGCAACGAAAGCATCTACAATGTTAACTTAAAAAATCACATCACTAATCCTAGATATAATTTCTAATTAACATGCAATCATTCAATTTTTTTTAAGGTTTTAAATTATTTAATGAGGCCTAAAAACTAAGTGGAATGCATGCAATGACGTTCAAAGGTATCTAACTATAATAACATGCAACGTGCAATCTAATATGCAAATTATATGTCACATGACATTAGTTATTTAACTTAATCTAATACTAGAAAATATTTAATGTAACTATCCTAGTATGTCACGCATTCAAATGACCCTAAATATGCAATGACTAGATGACACACGAAAGATGACCTAATTTTACATGACATAAGCATGGCAATTTTTATTTTTATTTATTTTTTATAATCAAAATTCGAAATTAAAAATAACTATATTTAAACATGCAAACTATCCTAAAAGAAAATATTCTAATAAGAATCACATCCAACTAAACTGTATTTTTTTTTTTGGGTTTTCTTTTTATAAGCAAAATCAATTCAAACAAATGCATCAAGAAAAGCACGGCAACAAATCAGGCAAGATATTATCCTTTTCTGTTTGATTTGGAAATAAATTAACGAATCATATCTTAGACACGAGATCGGATTGGCCAATTTTTTAAAAGAAATCGTGAATCGTATCTCTGGCTCGGTGAACGTGCAGAAAGTGGGTCTTCTCTCTAATATTCTCTCTCTTTTTTCTATGCGGTTGAGCCCTCTTCGACCCTCTCCCTTTTCTCTCAATTGTGGCTGTTTTTTTTTTGTGTGTGTGCTCCTTCAGTATGTGTGGCCCCATTTTTATAGATGAGAGGACTATGTTATTTAAGGAAAAATGATAAATTTGCATGTTGTCTATTTAGCTCTTGTATCCCACGTGCAATATTTTTTCAATATTTCATCCAACACTTTCCATGAATATTGAAAAAATAATGCGAATATTCTCGGAAACATTCTCATATTCCCAGGAATATTCTCATATTCCAACTCGTCACCCTTTAACGGGTCTAATCAGATTCTCTTTCACTGTGGGCTTAGTCCGACTTGTTAAATTAAAACTTGGAATCATCAATTGGAGCCCATCTAGCATTGATCCATTGCAAATGCAATAATAATAAATGCTCCTAAAACTATATGCTATGCAATTTAATTCTAATATTTTTGTTTAGGGGTTAAAATTAATCCCTAAATTTTTGTGCATTAAATCGACCAAAATTTAGGTGTCAACAGCTGCCTCTCTTTGAAGGTGAGCTCGCATTCAAAGATAAATTGAGACCTAAATTTTGACCATGCATATGCAATATAATGTCATTATTTTGTGGGAAAATGAATCCCATTTTAAAATGCAATATGATATGGTGCATGGAAAAACTAATGCAAAGTATGAAAAAGAAAAAAAAAAACGTACCTGTAACTACTTACCAATCCATATGATAGAGCATCTTGAGGTACGAGATGTCTTTACTCCACAAGCATCTAGTTTTTATTCCAGATTTCTTGAAGAGTCTAATGTTTATTGAATTGCCTAAATCTAGACTGAGGCAACTAATTGAATCTAATCAACAGACGCTCAATGTTAGGTGAGACAACCATTGGAACAAGATGTCTCGAAATACCTAGATCAAAACTAAGGTATAATGAGAAAAATCAAAGAACATTCATATCCAGAATAAAATGTTCGATGAAAAGATTCGAAACATTTAGATCTAGATTGAAATGTCAAGAATTAGGAAACTTAACCAATAAACACTCAATGTTAGGTGAGATGAATATTGGATTAAGACAACTTTAACCAATAGATGCTCAATGTTAGGTGAGTCAAATATTGGATTGAGATTATTCGAAATACCTAGATCCAGACTAAGGTATAACAAAAGAGATCAAAAAACATTCATATCATAATGTCTCTCTGAATCCATGTCGAACAATTACCATTATAACAAATGCTAAGCAATTCTACCGATCATCCACCGATGCAGTAATGCAGCTCAAATTAACATTCCATAACATAATCTAACATAATATTACCTTCAAACTTAGTCTTCAAACATGAAGTAAGAGAATGATGTTGGTAGTCAGCACTTGTACCCCATATGTTACCATCCTCGAGACATCCTTTTGACAAGCCCGTCAGAGAAAAGATAGATACCAATCTCGAGTCTTTACCAAAATCAATAATGTGCACATTTGAAAGTGATATACCGGTAAATCATTATGATGATCATAGAACTGATAATACACATAAAGTAAAACCTCCAAAACTATTTTTATTCCTGTCCGCTTATAGTTGGCAATTGGATCTAGCAAATAATTGCTTTCTTGGTCCATAGTTTTGCACTAAGCAGAGTTTTCGCATTCAAAGGAGGCAGTGATCCAACAGCCACTCGAAAAGGGGAAATAAGTGCTCCACCAGTGAGGTCAAATGAGGGGGCAATTGGTCCAGTCGAGAGACCCGCCTTCGAGTTGTGGGGAGTTGGCTTTGTGGACACAACTATCATGCCTACTATAAGGACATGGGATCGTGGAAATAGCTATTTGCCACTACATTAGGCAAAACAAAACGATAGTTATTCTTAGTCCACACACACTAGTAAGTGGCAATTGGCATCACATGCGGATCGATGGAATAGTGATCCCCTGACTAACCCTTGAAAAGAGTTGATTGAGTGATTAAGTGCCTCATTTAGATTCAGTAAACCCCTTGGTCGAATCATAGTCTTTCACCTGGGCTAAGTCTAGTACCCATCGCAGTCCTATCGAGGGGATTTTCTACTAGGCATCTCTGGACGAGATTTAGTGGATTACTAGACAAAGACCAAGGGGTCCCTTTCACGAGATGGGCGCTTGCACTTGACACAAGCTCTCCCAAACTCTAGCAATTGCGATATTATTTTACTCGATTACAACAATTAGTTATCTTTAGGAGCTGTTGCTCATCTCACAAGCGTCAATTAAAGGATAAGTAAAACGAGGGAGGTCATTGACTTCTACAAGCTAGATGTCAAAGCACAAGAACTTGATTACTCTAAAGATTGATCTATTGCCCAAAATGAGTGCCTCTTCTCTTTTATGGAAAACATTTCATGCCATCTTTCCACTTTTACCCCTAGAACATGTGAATATATGTGGCCATGCGTAAGTGTGCTCATATATTCAAAATTAAGCGAGGCCGTAATCAAGCAAGATAAGCCACATAACACAATTAAAGTATGATAAAGTAGAACCCGATCATATCAGGCAAAGAATATCACATTGTTGTATTATTAAGCCCCGAGATTGGAACGCCTATGAGTTACGCATAAATTAGACATCCTAGACTAAGTAATGCAAATCCCCTATATAAGATGATGTCAATGAGATATTTAACTAACTAAAGTGAAACTACACTTGCACTAAGGGGATCCCGGAGGCAATTACAAACTAAATGCAATTCCGATCCTTCATCTTTTTCATTTATCATCTTTTTTCGTCTTTTTCATGTCTATTTATGATAAACATGACCTAAAGTCCAAACTATGTTAAACGAAAGCTGTTAAAGAGATAAACATGCAATAAAAAAGAAAAAAAGAAGATAGAAAACAATGCGAGTATTCAACCAGACGCCCCATGACTGCTCGAGGCCTTTAGACGAAATAAGACCGAGGACTCTCTGCCAAGGCCATTGCACTTAGAATGAGAGAAAAAAAAAAGGTGGAGAAAGAAAAGGGTAAGTTTAGATTACATGATTATTAGGTCGATTTGTTATTTTAATTTTCAAGGATCCTCATAGAGATTGGGGATGAATTTTTAAAAGTAAATCAGTCCAATCAAATAATAGAATAAGAAAATTCTGTGGAAGAAGATATCTCAATTGTGAAAATATCGTTACCCAAAGAAGAATCAGTAAATAATCAGCTTGAAGAAGGATGATGAAAGGATCTGTGATCTAGGCTCAGTCTATTTCACAAAAAATAAATAATTTAAAAAATATTTTTCAAAAAACGATCTCTTGTAATGTTAATAAAAATCCACAAACCAAAAATATTTTTATCGTCTATAATAATGTTTAGACATAAATTATTATAAAAAGTGAAATCATTTTCCATTGCTTAATTATTTCAAAAGTTATAAGTAATCAAATCATTTATTTTCTACCGAACAAATAGAGCTAGTTCATTAAATGAAAGCCGATCGAGAGAACATTAATGGTAGCAGGTTTTTTTTCATGGTTTAAGGTCAAATTTATGGAGAAGCGAAGATTGAACGACACGTCCTATTCCATCTCTCTCTCTCTCTCATATGAGTGGTTTTGCTCAGCATCAAGGAATTACTCATCATTTGATAATGGAGATCACACACAACTTTAGAGAATCGCATTTGTACTAGTAAAACGTGATTTTCCTTGAGAATTGAATGATTCAAACGTGAAATGAGATTGTTTAAATACAATGTCATGAGGAATTGTGGCCGAACTGCATCAATCGAGTAAAAGTAATCTCCCAGTTCATGATCTGAAATCATGTTTTGATCTTATTATTGAAAATATGTCTCAAATTTGAACTTGTTGAATAAAACCAAACTGATAAGGATATGTGAACTCGGCCATGTGAGTCAAAAATTGGCGTACGTGAATTGATTATCCAAAAATTGTGAGAAGAAGAAGATTGCATGTGGATTTAATTTATGAGCCACAAGCATAAAGAGGTTATACATGTGGTTTCTTCTGTTCGTCTTTTATTCATCTCTATAGGTTGGACATTTTGGACTTCGGAAATGATGGAGGAAAGTGGATGGTGGCCCACTTTGTATTAAATTAATGTGTTCCATTTCTTGTCTTCTGCCAAAGGCATGTGAACATGCACGAAGACCACATGAGAGAGGATCAGAGAAAGGAAAGAGAAGTCCATGCATGGCCATTTTTCTTCCCCCTCATTAATGCATCCTCATGCATGGGGATGCATGCACATAAATTTAGGGGACGTCGGTGCTGATTGTGGGCGCCTGTGCTGTCATCTGATGAGTTCACATTTGCCTTGTTCTGCCTATAAAAGAGATGAGACCTAAAGACAAGAAAGAGAGCGAGAGCAAGAAGAGAGAGAGGCTGATAAGGCTATTCTGGAGCAAAACATAGGGGCTCTCAACAAAGGGAGAAGTTTTCTCATTATAATTACATCTTAGTATTTTAGCCAGTTAAATTCCTGTTACTAGAATTTGTATAATTCTTCGAGTGAGTTTTCACCAAGAATTATAAGGAGTTAAATACTGTGTGAGTTATTAGGTGTAATTGGGGGTTGGGAAACACTGAAAGAGTATTTGAGTACTTGAGTGAGTGTAATCTCTATTGTATCTCTTGATTTCTATAGTGAAATTCCATGTTGTTCTCCCCGTGGATGTAGGTTCTAACATTTGGACTGAACCATGTAAATCCGGTGTCCGATTCCCCTTCCTTACTTCCAATTAATTTTATCCGATTCACTTGCCCATAAAAATCAACACTTATAATAGTGATTCCTTATTTTTTTATTATCTTATCTTGTAGAATTATAGTAATTCAGAAGCTTTAGCATCTTGCATTAACTGATGACAACTGGGAACCTGCCTAGGAGGCATTTGGTATTAATTACATTTAGATCAATGAAAACAAGTTTTTACAAGTGTTTCAAACTCATTGTGCAATTTTGGCATCAATATGAAAATGAATTGTTGCATTTAGATCATTCAGTTGAGACGCAGCCTATTCGATGAAATTTTTGTTAAAAATTCAATACAAGTCAACCTTTTTTTTTTTGTATAATCTGAAAGTATACCGGCTTAGATAAAATGACCTTAAGTGTGTTTTCAAGTCATTTACGTATGAGTTCCAGTGATTTCTCAATAGCTAAATCTGTTTTTGAAGTCTTGGGTTTATTGTTTTGTGTTTTATGTGTTCCAGTGCCTATAAATGATGGTTACTGGTGAGAGCTTGGCTGGAGTTGATGTTGGACTAGCCAATCGTCCATAAAATGTTCAAGTTTATCTCTACGTGGTGGTCTTATTTCATATCCTTAGTTTCCGTCCATTTCAGTAAGTCATAGTAAAAGGGATAACGCCCAGCGAATGGCAATGCCCGAAGGTAATGGCCACTGGTATGTGACAAGAAATGAGAAAAATTGAAAGGAACTGTAATTGTATTACACTGTGTATGTAACATCCTGAAAATGACCCCATTTTGAGATTTTATAAAATGGCAATATTAGTCAAAGGCCTGGTCAATACAAATCTTTCGAACTGTTTGTTCGTGGGATAATGGATTACAAGGAGGCACTGATAGGAAACGATACACGATCAACTCGCAATTTCAAATAGGAATGAGCCCTTCGACCATGAGGACCTAGGCAGGAACGATATCCTTTAAGTACTAAATTATTAAGCAAATGGAAATAAATCGATTCGGCAGAAGTACGAAGTCAAACTGCAGGTGATTTCCGCACGACTTTGATATGAACTATGAACAACGTTAAACCGAATCATTTTCATTTGGTACTCGGGATTATCAATTGAGCCCCCATCCCTAACTCAAGAATTGGCATAAACGTGGATTAAAGAATTGTTGACCACGGGTCAAATGTGAGGAAAAGTCCTAATCAAGTTGGCTCCTGGGACGGAACCAATCTTGAAAGCATCGTACAAGATGGCATTGTCGGAATTGAAGGAATTGAAGGTACAAATGCAGGAGTTATTGGACAAGGGTTTTATTCGCCCGAGTGCATTACCTTGGGGAGTGCCAATCTTGTTTGTTAAGAAAAAAGATGATTCATTGCGGTTATGCATTGACTATCGGCAACTTAATCAAATGACGATTAAGAACAAGTACCCGCTACCAAGGATTGACGACCTATTTGACCAGCTCCAAGGAGCGTCGATGTTCTTTAAGATAAACCTAAGGACGGGCTATCATTAGTTGAGGATCCGAAAGGAGGACATACCGAAGATAGCTTTCCGTACTCATTATGGTCATTACAAGTTTACGGTAATGCCATTTGGATTGACAAATACCCCTACTGCTTTCATAGATTTGATGAACCGGGTGTTTAAGGAGTATTTGGATTGGTTTGTGATCGTGTTTATCAACGACATTTTGGTGTATTCGAAGAGTCCAAATGAACACGAACAACACCTAAGGACCGTGTTGCAAACCCTAAGAAATCACGAGCTGTATGCGAAATTTAGCAAGTGTGAATTTTGGTTGGCTCGAGTAGCTTTTCTAGGCAATGTGATCTTAGGTGAAGGGATTTCGGTAGACCCGACCAAGATTGAAGTAGTCATAGATTGGCTGAGACCGACTTCAGTAACCGAGATTCATAGTTTTTTGGGATTGGCTAGTTATTACAGGCGATTTGTGGAAAGATTCTCTTCAATAGCTATGCCATTGATGCAGTTGCTAAAGAAGGACAAGAAATGTGAGTGGACAAATAAGTGCGAGCATAGTTTCCAAGAGCTTAAGCATAAGCTGACTACCGCACCAATTTTAACTATTCTGTTAAGGTCAATAGGATATGAAATTTTTAGCGACGCATCATACAAAGGACTCGGTTGCGTTTTGATGCAACATGGTAAAGTGATAGCATATGCTTCTAGAAAGTTGAGGTCTCATGAGCTGAAATATCTGATGCATAACTTAGAGTTGGCAGCCATTATATGTGCGTTGAAAATTTGGAGACATTATCTCTATGGAGAGAGATTTCAGATTTTTACAGACCATCAAAATTTGAAGTATCTGTTCTCCCAAAAGGAACTGAATATGAGGCAGCGTAGGTGGATGGAACTTCTTAAGGATTATGACTGCAATATTCTGTACCATCACGGCAAGGCAAGCAAAGTGGCAGACACTTTAAGTCACAAGTTATCGGTTGCTTATATGATGGTTCAAGAATGGATTTTGTTGGAGGGAATCCGTGATTCAGAATTCAGGCTCGAGGTATGCCATCTTTCCAGTTTAATGGCTACACTTAAGATCAAACCTGAAATTCAAGTCAAGATTAAAGCAATGCAACTTTTGGATGCTGAGATCCAAAAGATTCTACAAATGGACGTGAGCAAGAGAAAGTTGGATTTTCAAGTATCCGAGGATGGGATCTTGAAATTCCGTGGACGGTTATGTGTGCCGAACAATGCCAACATTAAGGAGAAGTTGTTATCTGAAGACATCGCAGTGATTATAGTGTGCATCCAGGCAGTACGAAGATGTACCAGAATCTATGACAAATTGGTGGAACAACATGAAGCTAGGCATCGCCAAGCATGTGGTGAAGTGTTTAACTTGCCAACAAGTGAAAGCGCAACACTGCAAGCCAAGAGGGTTACTGCAACCTCTTGAAATCCCTAAATGGAAATGGGAGCACATCACGATGGATTTCATGATGGGATTACCAAGAAGTCAATGTGGTAATGATGCGATTTGGGTTGTAATGGACCGATTGATGAAATCAGCTCATTTCATCGCTGTACACAAGGATTTTACTTTGGAAAAGTATGCAGAGTTGTACGTGCGATAGGTTATTCATTTGCATGGGGTACCAATAACGATTACTTCAGATTGAGACCCTAGATTTATGGCTGTATTTTGGAAGAGTCTACAGATTTCGATGGGAACAAAGCTGTAGTTCAGTATGGCCTACCATCCTTAGATAGACGGTCAATCAGAGAGAACGATTCAAACCTTGGAAGATATGTTAAGAGCTTGTGTATTGGATTTTAAAGGAAGTTGGGAGGAACAACTTCATCTCGTGGAATTCGTGTACTATAACAGTTATTAACAAAGTATCAGAATGACACCGTTCGAAGCTTTGTATGACAGACCTTGTAGGACTCCAATTTGTTAGGATGAAGTCGGTGAGCGGAAAATTACAGGGCCAGAGTTAGTGTAGCAATCTTTAAACGTTGTTAAGATGATTCGGAAAAGGTTAAAGACGACTCAGAGCAAACATAAGAGTTATGGGGATAGACGACGTAGACCATTGGAATTTCAAGTGGGCGATCATGTATTCCTTAAAGTATCGCTGATGCAAGATACTTCGCGATTTGCAAAGAAAGGAAAACTAAGCCCAAGGTACGTTGGACCGTTTGAGATTCTAGAAAAGATAGGGAATTTAGCCTATCGTCTTGCACTACCACCTTGACTTGCTCAAGTGCATGATGTATTTCACGTGTCAATGTTAAGAAAATACGAGCTAGACCCAACTCACGTGTTGAATTTTGAAGAGATAGAGGTGGACGACAAGGTGTCATATGTGAAGAGACCGATTCGGATTGAGGATCGGAAAGAGAAAGTGTTGAGAAATAAGACGGTATCCTTGGTCAGAGTCATTTGGCAGCATCATGGTACGGAGAGAGCTATGTGGGAAAGCGAAGAAATCATGAGACATCAGCACCCCTATCTTTTAGAGGATTAGCGTGTCAGTTCAAATTTCGAGGACGAAATTTCTGTAAGAGGGGAAGAGTTGTAACATCCTAAAAATCAACTCTATTTTGGGATTTTATAAAATGGCAATGTTAGTCGAAGACCCAGTCAGTACAAATCTTCCGAACTGTTTGTTCATGGGATAATGAATTACAAGGAGGCACCGATAGGAAACGATACACATTCGACTCGCAATTTCGAATAGGAACGAGCCCTTCGACCATGAGGACCTGGGCGGAAACGATATCCTTTAAGTATTAGATTATTAAGAAAACAGAAATAAATTGCTTTGGTAGAAGTACGAATTCAAACTGCAGGTGATTTTTGCACAACTTCGATATGAATTATGAACGACATTAAACCAAATCATTTTCATCTAGTACTCGAGATTATCAATTGAGCCTCCGGGATCACACGACAATTGAGGGACGTCCCTGACTCGAGAATTGGTGTAAACGTGGATCAAAGAATAGTTGACCATGAGTTAAATGTGAGGAAAAGTCTTAAAGGGGCGCTCGATAATCCAAATTGTACTACGATCGCAATTGACTCAATTTAGCCCCGATTTTTAATCCGATTTCGGAAACCGACTTCTTAGGGGTGTTAGGACTTAATATTTGGACGTCGCCTCATTGATTTTTGGATTTTTCCGTTGGGCCTCGAAGTGTTGGAAAATGAAAATTTGGATCAGGTTTCGGGCCCATAGGTGGGCCGGCCCAAGACCAGCGGCCCAATGGGCCTTGTACCCATCCAGCTCAACCCAAAGGAGGCCTAAGCTAGCCCATTCTCCTCTCCCTCCTTAGCCCATGGGCTTCTATCTTTTGGCTTTTTTCCTTTTTGCCCAAGTGGACTTAGTTTATGCTTGTTTCTTGCTTTGTTTTGATTGGTTCTTGAATAAGTGGACTTGCCCACTTATCTTGGCTTCTTGATCAAGTCTTTAGCAGCTTTCTCTCTCCTCCAAACACCCCTTGCAGCCACACATTCCCAGCCCTCTCTCTCCCTTTTTCTCTTCATTTTCTCTTCCATTTATGCTGTCCTTATTCTGTTTTATTGTTTTCCCACCAAAATCCAGCCTTGCCACCGCCACCATTGCCCAACATGTAGCCATTGAAGTGAGAGAGCCAACCGCACACCATCAGCCACCCCTAGTCACCGCCGGCCGCCGGCCGCCCATTCAGCTGTTTCCACACTACTGCTTCCTCTTCCACATGAACAGTGCACTCGCACTATTTTGGCCCATTTCAACTTTCGCTTGTCGTTTGTTGTCGTCCACAAGCTTATCCCTCGTAACCCTCATTCCCCGCTACGTGCCAGTGTCACTAGATTTCCGACCTAAATAAGTTAATTTCCTAATCCTTATTTAGGGGTTAATTTTGCTTAAGGGTTAATTAGTGTATTTGTGTGCTTGTGATTAATTAAGATTGATTGGTTGATTATGCTAGTTAATTAAGATTGATTAGGATTAGTTAATTGACCATAGTTAGTGTTAAAGTAACTAAGGTTATAATTTAATCATGGTTAGGTTAAGTTGACTATGGTTAGGTTAATTTATTAACCATAGTTAGGTTTATTTATTTTTGTTTAATTAATTAATTTCAGACCAAATTACTATTTACAATTTACTGTTCACAACACTATTCACGACACTGTTCATACAAAAGCAAATTTTAGTCTTAATTTGATGTGCTATTGATTGTTATGACTTGTTGAATTATTGATTATGAATTATTCTCGAGAATTGGGGAATTATACGTGATTGTTGATTGGTTGGAATTGAATTTCGATTTGTCGTAATTTTCACGAGTGATTGGATTGTACTGCATGACATTATACGTGTATCAACTGCAATAGCGTGTTGCATGAGCACGGATTGTATGTGCATTCACGACAAAGCAAAGAAACGAACGAATTGTTTGATGATGTGTTGCATGGTCACATTAAGAGGAGAGCTCAGCACTATCGGTAGACCACCAACCCTTGGGGTTGTGCCGTGGCCTTTTGGTCACCTGACTTCGGTCGGTTTCCTAACAGTGGTCCGTTGTGGAGTCATGGTGGAGGCCGGACCCATGCTCCTTAGGGAATGCCGTTAGTGGGGGAGAGGTGCCTCATGGGAGAGGACGATGCCTGGTCTACGACCAGTTGACCGCCAATCATAAGGTTGTGCCGTGACCTTAGGGGTCGTAATAATCGAAGCATGTGTGGATTTTGAGACATGAGAAAGTTGTTTGCAATGCTCTGATTATTCGCATGCCTCTTAATGTCGTGATGATTTGACTAACAGTTTTTGCAAATCGCATGTGTCAAGGTTAGGTAGGGTCGCTTGTGATTGCACATGTTTATTAAACTATCTTCTGTTATCATTTTCTCTAAGGTGGTGTTGGATGATTTGAAGGATTAGGTTGTATATTAGACTCCCAAGGCGAGCGAAATTCCTAACTGGGGTTTAGGACTTTAACTTGCTAGTTTATCTCAACCCGTCGTGATTAACTTTTTCAAGCCCTAGATGATGCAATACCCGATATGCTTTGGCGTCCCTCTGAGGCCAGCGAGTAGGCAGCTGTGGTCTATTTCCTTTTTTTTGGCGAGCCCCTACTCCACTGATGCAGTAATAGGTTAGCTAGGCCGATCACTTTTTGAATAAATCTTAGCTTGTCATTTGTAGTAAGGCGTGTATATATTTGTTAGTGTGCAGGCTAACCTTCAGATATATAAAATATTGATTGTCTTTGCTATCCCTATTGTTTTTGTTTCGGGAGTTGTTCGTTTTCACATGTGCTTAATTATAAGATAAAATGAATTGGTCAACGACAGTACCTAGAACGTCGTACAACTAAACCACAAGTGAAATAAGGTTGTTGTGAGCTCAAGAGTCAAGGCATGACAGTGTATCTTGTACATGTACATGTCTACATTTATAGAGCAAAGAAAAAATCAAATAAAATCAATAAGATTACAAATCCTATTTTATCTTCTAAATATTATGAAGATATTCTTTGACTAAATTAATTATTCCATGATTTCTGTAATCGTAATCAGAGTATTGAATCAAATCTTTTTCTAACACTCTCCTTCAAAATGGCAACTCATATATGTCGAATATGCCCAAGCTTGCTCAATAAATACTTGTGTTATTTCTAGGATAAAGGTTTAGCAAAGATTTTTTGTGAATATCAAAGAAAAATCGATTGTCACAGATTATGTTGTCATTGATACTAGAGTTAATTATCCATGCATCAATGAAGAGATTATTATTCTTGGAAATGGAGGTACTTGAGAAACCTAAATTTTTGTCTGCAATACTCAACTAATTCAAGCTCCTTGTGATATTTTGATAATGATCATGGATGATTGTCTAATTTGCATTTGTAGTCCCTTGGGGTTATGACTTGATAAGCACAAAATTTTTTCTCACTTTTCTCTTTATTAGTCGATTTTCCATGCAGTTTCTAACAAGTATCAATTATATGACATGAGTGTTTGTAATATTTACAGTATTTACCTTCATTTTTAAAATTTGGCCTAGTTCCTTTTGATGACGTGGCGCTTCGAGGATCGTTAGATGATCAGAACGGCCTAGCTGACGTGGCCTGAGGAGGGCCGCCCGATTGGGCTCCAGGGTTGATAAAATATGGACCGTCCGATTTCCTCTTTAGATCTGGTCCGTCCATCCGTGAGCCTCTAGGGTTAGTGTCTTCTTCCTCTTCCCAGTCCAGAGATTTGACTGCTCGGCGAGATCCGGGCGAGCTCTCTGAGCGTGGCGGTGGCCCGAGAGCGCCAGGCGCTTCTAGCTACGAGCCTGACTCCGCCGAAGCGACGAGAGCCACTCCTTCTCCTCCTTTCACGTACTTCGTCGTGGCCATCCTCTGATTTTCCTCCTGGACCTGTGACCGTGATCCGGCCAAGAGGAGGGCCGGGATCCATGGTGAGGATCTGTGACCGGATCTTCGAGAAGCTCTCGTCCAGAATTAGCAAGAAACGGGTAACCTTCTCCCTCTCTCGAATCTGTTTCTACTGTTCGAGGTCCCTTGAGTTCCTCCTCAGCGCTGCGAGGCTTTGTGTGATTATGCGTTGAAGAAGTATTTCAACGGTGTCTATTCTGAGACAGAGAGAGATAGAGGGAGGGAGAGAGAGAAGGGGGGGGGGGTTTTAACCCTGCTAAGTGCGAAGTGATCCTATGGAGAACTCAGAGCCAAGCAATGCATTAGGAGGTCAGTACCAGGTCTTCCTGAGTTTTAGAGGACCTGATACACGTCATGGATTCACTGGTATCCTCCACCAAGCCATGATAGCTGCCGGGATTCGTGTTTTCATTGATGATGAAGGGCTTCCACCGGGTGAAAAAATTAGTGGCAACCTTGAGCGAGCGATCGATGATTCCAAGCTCTACATACCCATCTTCTCCAAAGACTACGCCTCAAGTCGCTGGTGCCTCCGCGAGCTTGCAAGGATGGTGGAGAATACCTCTAAATCTAAAGAAGATGAGCAGAAGGTCATATTGCCAATCTTCTACGACGTGAAACCTGATGACGTGAAGCTGCAAACTGAGTTGTACAGCAAGGCCATATCGAATTTGGAGAAAAACTCCAAGGACATAAAGACATGGCGGACATGGCGGCAGGCTCTCCAAAAAGTTGGTGGCACCGAGGGATGGGAGCGGGAGAAATATTCAGGGTAACAATCTAACCATGATTGTGAAAATTATTTTGTACAATTGGGGTATAGTTCTTATAAAAATTCATTAATTATATTCCAACCCCATTTCTCTAAATTTAAACAGAAAGTTTCAAATTCTTCTTTTATTTTTTAAAACATGAGATTTCCAAATTTTTTCCGACCTAACGATAGTGTTATTATAATTTCATTTTTCACCAATTTTCCATCGTATGAAAAATTTGGCTTTGATCCACGTATGTGTTAAGATTCCTATTGGATGCTAGAGATTAAGTAATTGTTGCCTTTGCAAATTTGTTTTCCACGTCAAAAGAAATAAGTAAATCTTCTATTAAAGTAATTTATTAGATGTTTATATTGATTCTTCTGCCCTTTTTTATCAGAAAATCTGATTCTTCCACTTGACATAAAGATCAGACATTTCACTTCCTGTATTCCTTAAACTTGTAATGGATGTTCAATTTTGTAATTCATCATCTTCCCAGAGCTTTGGGGGTAACATTGAATTTTGATATATCCTTAACTTGATCACGTTCCCACCTGGTTGCTTAGTAGATGGTTGGTCAACATGCAAATTTGTCACCTTTTCTCAATTGAAACTGTTCAACTTTGTGGCAGCTATATGGAACTTATCGGGGCAGTTGTTGGAGAGGTTGTGGTCAGGCTCAAGACAAGAGAAAGACAAGTAACCGAATATTTAGTTGGAATGGAGGATCAAATTACAGCCATAACCAATTTATTAGACATCGACTCTGATAGTGTGCGGCTAATTGGAATCTACGGGATGGGTGGCATCGGTAAAACAACACTCGCCAAGATTATCTTCAACCAACTATGTCCCCGATTTGGGAAAAACTGCAGCTTTCTTGAAGACGTGAGCGAAACAGCAAAAAAAAAAGGTTTAAAGACGTTGCAAGAAAAATTTTTGTGTGATATTTCTTATTCTGGAGTAGCTTGTAAGATTCTTGACATTGATCATGGGATCAATATGATTGGAGCAACAATTTGCAACAAGAAGACGTTAATTGTATTGGATGATGTTGATGAGGCCTACCAGATTCAAAAACTTATCGGAGAGAAATCTTTGTATCGTGGTACTAGAGTACTTGTTACTACTAGGGACAAGAGCATTCTAAATATCAGGCGATTTGAGTATAAATTTGAGGATTATGAAATGGTGCAGTTGAGCAATGGAGATGCAATTAAACTTTTTAGTAGGCATGCCTTCAAGGACGACTCTCCTCCAGGCAATTACTACAAACTTTCAAGAGACATTGTCTCTACTGCAGATGGATTACCACTAGCTCTTCAAGCAATGGGTTCATTGCTTTTTGGGAAAAAGAGAGAAATATGGAAAGAGCAACTAGAGAATCTACGGAAAACACCTCATAAGGATGTCTTGGCAAAGCTGATGATTAGCTATAATGCCTTAAAGTCAAATCAACAAGAGATATTCCTCGATGTTGCATGCTTTTTTGTTGGTAAGAATAAGACTAATCCAATGTACATGTGGAAATATTGTAAGTTTTATCCTGAGGATGCCATGGAGGTCCTTATTAACAAATGCATGATAAAGGAGTTAGATGATAATAGCTTTTGGATGCACAATCAGTTTAGAGATCTTGGAAGGGTAATTGCCAAAACAGGGTGTACCAGATTGTGGGATATAGATGACATCATTGACAAATTAGACTCAACAGAGGTAAAGTATGGCCAAATTTGGATAGAAAATTGCTTATAACCTCTTCTCAATTGATGATTCACATTTTTGAATTGGGAGCTACTCTTCTGTTACACTTTCTTCTTTTCTTCTTTGAAATAAAATAGTGGGATATTGACAAATTCCTCTTTCTGCTCCTTACTGTCATTGGCAGACCAAGGGAAGCGTTCAAGCACTCTGTTTCAATTCAGGGGATTCATCGAAAGGTCCTATAATTGTCACTTCGGAGCAAATTGAGCGATTCCCGCTTATACGATTTCTTTCGTTGCATAATGTAGACTGCCAAGGTGACTTTACGTGCTGTCTTCCCGAGTCGAAATGGATCAGTTTGGATTATGGTTATGCTATTTCTCCTAGACCTGCTGCTGCCTATCGGATCAGTTTGGAATACAGTTATGCTATTCCTCCTAGACCTGCCGCTGCCCATCGTCAACGGTTTGAGGCAGCTAGTGCGTGGCATCTAGAAAACATGGTTGTGTTGAATCTTTCTGGGTTTGATATGACAGAAGATGTGTTGCAGAGCCTAATCAAGGTATGCCAGTTTCCCTCTTAGTGTAATTTTCTCATTCAGTGAAGGACAAAATCCGATGGACTTATGATCTGATTTTCTCATTGGTAGCCTAAATCCATATTTATTTCTTGTTTGTCCTGATGTTTCATTGGCTTTTGTAGGGGGCAAGGAAATTGAAGGTTCTCACTCTTTGTTATAATACATCGATACATAGGATGCCAACCTTTCCACAGAAGTCAGGTTTAAAGAAGTTGACTATTTCTAAATTTTTCCCCTTGAAGGAAATTGATTGCTCTATTGGGAAACTGATGAATCTGACTGACTTGAGTTTTGAGTTTTGTGTCGAACTTGAAAAATTGCCTGAACAAATTGGAGAATTACGGAAACTGCAGCACCTCTCTCTTAGGAGTTGTGATAGCTTGAGGGAACTCCCTGACTCAGTTTTGAAATTAACGTCGTTAACGAAGCTGGATGTAGTAGGCACAAGAATTACAAGATTATCAGATTCCATTGATAGACTATCAAGCTTGTTATCTGTCAATGTATCGTTCACATCAATTGAAAAACTGCCCAGTACAACGAGCAAGCTTCTTTGCCTCCAAACACTGCATTTGAATAATTGTGATCAGATACAAGAGCTGCCGGAGCTCCCTAGAAGTTTGACCACTCTACAGTTGACATCTACTTCGTTGGTAACTGTCCCTAACCTCTCATACCTTACTAATCTAGTTGAACTGACCCTGTCCGATGGCTCTGAATCTGTGGCCAAATCAGATATAATTCAAACTCGCAACATGCAGTGGATTGAGAGTTTATCCAGTCTGAGCAAGCTGCAATTTTGCTTTTCAAATGTCTGCATTTCAACTATAGAGTTGGGTTCCCTTTCTCTGCTGGAAGAACTCACTCTACATGGAGTAGACGTGCCAGCTTTCAAACAACTTCCATCAAAGTTGATAGTTCTAGAGCTCTATGACACTCGAGGGAAACAGATACAGCTTCCTCCATTGGAAAAGGAGACTGCAATCGTCTCATCAAGTTCGCAAGAATTGGGGGAAAACAAGGTGTTACGGCAAATTAAAATTAAATCCATCGAGGACCGTAAATCGTTGGAGGGGTGGGTTCATCTGCGGGATGAGCCGGGGTGCAATGAGCTACAAGCTCCCGAGTTGATTGATCATTGGAGGGGAGCCTTCCATTTGCCAAGCTCCCTAAATATGCTTCAAAAATTCGTTCTGTGGGGGTGCCCAAGGGTTCAGGATATTCAATTTGTTTCTACCCTGGAATCAATGTTAGTATTTTCTATTGGAGGATGCACTTCATTAAAAAAGTTAGGCGGTCTGTCAAACTTGAAGCACTTGACGGAGTTGACTCTTAACCGATGTTGGAGCCTACAGGTTGTTGAGGGCATCGACGAATTAGAGTTTTTGCATCAGTTGAAAATTGATCAGTGCGGATCAGTAGAGACGATTCTTGATCCACTGAGCTCAAAAATACCTTATGAGTGCTCAATACACATAACATGTAGTGGGAATTTACCTGACTCTGATCGAACTCCCTACACTTGGGAGTCTTATAGAGAGAAGATTCTGAGAGGCACTGAAACAGAAACGACGGACTCTGAAACAGAAATGACGGACTCTGAAACAGAAAAAGAAACTGGTGATGCTCCGGTGCATGCTATTCTTACAATGCCGCAGTCGAGCTCTATATATCAAAGATCGGACTCTGAAGCGGAAATATAGGAAAGCGCCTTCTTTCTATTCATTGATCATTGTTGTTTCTTCTGCTTTACTTGCTTTCTATTTCTGCTTTATTCTAGTGAAGAGACACAATGAACTGATTCTAAAACATGCAACCAAGGATAATTTTATTAAAATTCCCCTTCTTACTGGGAATCTCCATATGCTGTGGGTGTCCACTTCGGTGGCAAGGTTAGGAATCTTATATCCCTCACCATCTATAACAAAAGGGCCTTTCTTTTTCGGTTTCAGAGACCTCACCTCAACTCACCTTATCATTTCCTTCTGCAGGAATCGTTCGATTTTAATTATTGAACAATGGATTGAATTAGGATTAGGGTTCTTTTCCATGTTTTCTTCTTCCTCTCTCCTGCTGCTCAAGCAAATTGCTGTCGTCGATCCATGTCGCTACTTGCTTGCTCCTTGCAAGCTTCAGTCCATTGTTCGCCATGTCGGTCACCATCATCTCTTCTTTCCCAGGTTCCATCATCCACAAGCTTCAAGTCCTTCTTTATGAGCTTCAAGTTCCACGTCTGTGAGCTTCAAGTCCTTCTCCAGTGCCACTTTTCACTCTAGTGCACATTTTCTTCTTCAGGGCTGCTCAGCTGGAGGAATTTAGTGCATTCATTAACCTCATCAGTGGCGGAAGTCATGGGCATGAAATCAAGCTCTGGATCACTAGATAATCGCTGAAGAACAGGTAAGAGTGGTGTGGCAGTTGGTGTTTAGTTGAATGTAATGGTGTGCTTTATCTTTGCGTAGTTAAGCATAAGCTTGAGCTCTAGCTCTGGCTCTATCTTCATATGGTAATAGTTGTGTAAGGGTCTGCTTTCTTGCAATTGTTTGACTATTTGAGTGCCTAGTCTAGTTATGTTGCTATGCTCTTGTGGACTACTCGAGTGTAATCGTGTGCATCTTCTTGTGAAGAGTTTATCTGTAAGTATATTCTAAAGTCTGGATAATGGTCGCATTAATGAGTATCCACTCTCTTTATTAACTGTGAGGAGCTCTTGATGATTGAAAATGAAGCAAACGATGCTTCTCTTCTTGGTACATCATGCAGAATCAAAATGGGATATCCAGTTTTTTTTTTTTTTTTTTTCATATTTTGGGCAGTTGTGGTTTCCATTGGTAATTTGAGGTCCGCTGCATATGGTTGGGGATTCCACAGGTCAATTTCACTACGTGACTGATTGGACAATTGGCTAGACAAAGTACACACTCACTACGTGACTGACTGGACGGTTGGCTAGACAAAGTACACGGCTTTGTTATCTATTGAAGCAGAAACACCAAATCTTGTCCCTTCATGATTACTGGCACGTTCCTGTTCTCTGTTTTACAAATATCTTCTTATATGAATTGAAAGAAGAGAGAAAAATGAGCCACCTTGTAGCAAGGTGTTTGGTCGGGCACTTGTGCATCTTAATTTACTTGCTTGGTGCTTCCTTGTTTTATGCTTAATTGTCCTTTGGAATCAGCAATTCCTTCCGCTCTAAGACGAGTCTTAAGGAATGTCTTGGATGTGTCAATCGGAACATGATTAGGAGACCACCAAGGGTGCGTTTGATAATATTTCTATTCGTAGGAACAATTTCTTTTGAGAAATAGTTTTTTTCTATTTCTACTCCTTGGAACAATTTCTGAGTAAAATAAGCATTTGGTTACAAAAATTTCTTATTTTTGAAATAGAAAATGAATAGAAATGCGTTTGGTACTGACAAAAAATTTATATTCTTTTTTCTTGTTAGCCATCGTTGGGCGGCCGCCAGTCGCTAGTTGCCCCCATTCGCCAGCCTGTTGCCATCACTCGTAGCCCGTCGGTCATCACTTGCCGCCGTTGTCGGTCGCATTGGGTTGCTAGATCGCCAGTCGCTAGTCGCCGAGCAAAGGGCGGCGACGACAAGCCAGTGGCGAGCAGGTGGGGGCGGCGGTCGACAGTCGGTGGTGAGCAGTGATGGGTGGACGACGGTGTGTTATTGACGGCAAATAGTTCTCAAGAAATAGTTTTTAGAAATTATTCTCATAAATAAGAAATTTTTTTCTATTTCTCATTTTTATTTCAAATCTATTCTCGAGAATAACTTTCCAGTAAATAGAAAAATCAGTTGGCATTACCAAACGGATTTTTGTTCATTTTCTATTTTAGAGAACAAAAGAATAGAAAATAGAGAAATATGAGTGTTGCCAAATAGAGCCCAAGTATCTAAGCAAATACATGACTTACTGAGCATCAATCAGAAATTAGAACCAGCGAAAGAGCTTCAGCATAAGGTTATGACATACTTTGCCGTGCAAGAGACGCTGCACCAGGAGTGGAAACAAACCCGCCATCCAAAGTTTTGCAACTCACCATAAGTGAACCTTGGAAGGGAAAAAAAAGGGTGAAAGGGATATAAATCTTGAAGAAACATCCTCAAGGAGCACAAAAATTATAATTTATCAAAGACGAGGACAAGACACCGAGTATCATCTACGTGCTCCCTCATCAATGTCTAGTTGGCAATATACACTATAATAAACTAACTGTAATCAAAATTCTATAATATGACATGATCTGACCTCTTACATGCAAAACAGAGCCTAAGGTAAGTTTGTCACTATCATGATATTGAAAGCTTAAAAAAACATGGAACAATGTCAATAAACTTGCATCTATGGTAAGAGTTTGCAAATCTATGACAGGATACAATCTATCACCTACTTGATGTCAACAACATCTAACTTGTCAAAAAGGGCCAAAACTTGCGTGGAACTGAGTGGATACAGCAGATGCGGATCATGTCCAATATTTGCACCAAAGCCACTTGCACAAGCAGCCCTAAGGGTCATTCACATTTTGTTCTATAGAGTCAAGTTTTAGATCATAAATAAATTAAAGCAACACTAATCACTCCTAAGACGTGGTCATCACTGCAATAGATGAAATTTGTTAACCCCAAGCTAAAAATCTTAACCATCCTGTCAAATAAGAAATATTTGATTGAATGAAGAGTGGAGGTTCTGCTGTGTATGTTTTTCATAGCAATCGCCAAAAAGAAGCCAAGAGACAAATAAATACGAATCAGACTTGTGCTGGCATTGCAGGATACAAGAAACAGCTTCATTTGAATCCACAATGCCAAGTTTTCCAGAAGATCTAGAGTGGTCTATCCCCAATGTGCTCCATTCAATCTCCAGCGCATCCAAATCAATGACTCATAAGTTTCCTCCTTCTGAGTGCACGATCAACCCACAAACTAAAATCAATAAACTCCAAAATGCTGAATAGCAGATCCAGATAAATCATGTCATTTTCAGTAAGCGGCGGAAAGTGGGCAAGAGAACAAGAAGAGAATTGTAAAATTTTTATAACTACCTCTTGAACAGACAATATATACTTGACATGTTTATCGCCTGCGAGCTCCCTCATCAGTCAATAAGAGACTACATATCAATGAACATGGAATCAAATCTTACACATGTCATATAAGAACTTAGCAACTCCAGCACAAAAGGTATACAACTAGGAAATTTCATCAGGTCATCAAGGATCGCAACAATCCTACAAATTTAACAACATATTGTGTTCAATTTTGTATTGAGCAATCACATGCGTATTAACATCAAAAAGAGGGAACGAAGCACATCTCTCTTTCCAATTGGAGAAGATGGGTCCATGCTCAAATTGCTCGCATTCCCAATTTCTGACTCAAGCACAAAATAATCTCCAGTACAAAGAAAGCACCCATTTAGACAAAAAAAAAAAAAAAAACGTCCAACAGTAGTAATTCCACGGACACCCATCAGCAATTATGGCTCGAACACAACTACGGCATAACATTTCTGAAATCTTTGTCTCACCCTCTTACACTACTATCTATCTCGATCACCACAAGAGATCTCCATTATTTTCTTGCTACCCGAGCTAGAAACCATCTGGCCCCAGGTTTAAGATGATCTAATCAACAAGAAACAGTCGTGACATAAATGAAAATTAACTTAAAAAATAAAGGTTTAAGCTCGATTCAGAACCAAAAATGCTCTCCAAGTTGATTGAAAAATAAGACTTTCTTTCGTTATTCCAAAATATCTAACATAATTTGATCAAATGAAACTTTATATTATTAGGCCCGCTATCAGTGTGTAAAAGAAAAACAGAGAGCTTCGGCTAAATTTCTTAATCATCAAGTCTCTCTATGGGCAGTATTTCTTAAGAGCATAGCATTTGGTTGCGTTGAACTTTAATTTAGTCGATCGATATTTCGTTCAATTTCCTCTAAGCTATGTACCAATATAGTGCAGGACAAACACAACACTAATATAACCTAATATTATTGCTGTAAAAGTGCCTTTGATGTCAGTTTTAGTATGTTTCAAAATAATGCCCTATCAAAACAAAAGATTAGATAACCTCAATTTTTGATTTGGTGAATATCGCTAATTCTTTGATTTTACGAATGAATAGATGAAACCGACACCACGGGATGGTGGTTGTGAGTGACGGTCTGACGATGGAGATTAACTGATGTCCATCCTAGTCTTTGATATTTTGTAATAACTTTAATCTAGTCTAGCTTAGACTAGTTAATTAGAGAACTTAGGTTCTAATTAGCTTAAATCAATGATTAATTAAAAACCAAATAGACTTACCCTCAATTTTAATAAATTGCTAGGGTAGTTTAGCCCAAGTATCACTATAATCAAATAATTAGAATTAGGCTCACCTTAGATAGGATTTAACTCTAGTTCAAGCTTCCGAAGGATCATGTCTCGAGACTAAATAATAAGAGCGTGTAGTATTATTTGTTTGACTTGTGTCGGGTTTTCTTTTCTCACATTTAGATAGATACTTTCAATTTCTTAGATGTTTATATGTCGCATTGCCCTTCAATTAATTGGTTGTTAATTTCCTTTTCCAATATAAAATAGGGCTAGATTAGACTTTCAATGAACCCTACAAAAACATTTGCATGCTCACTTAGTAAATTGGTACTTTCGGGATTTGTAAATGGTAATCAAGAGTGAATGACCACTTACATAACATACTTTAACTTAGGTTCCAAAAAGGTGTCAATAGAATTATTAGCATACACAAGTCCACAAACATAGAATTTGTGGTTGTGTAGGAATTGAGGTGACACTCTTGAGTCTCAATTGGTTTCTAACTACCCCGAAATGACTAGTGGCAACTCTTAGCAAATACTTAGGAGGTTAAAGAATTAGAAAATGAAATCCAACATCATGCAAGGTATGGTTTTGGGAGAGCCCATTCTCTTAATTGATGGACCTCTTGGATTGTCATCAGATGAGTCCTTAGAACTATCTTCTTGATGAACCATTTGGACTATTTTTTGAGCAATACCTCTAAACTATTCCAAAAGCATGAAAAATTTTAGGAGGTTTGTGATAAGCACTGCAATGCTCAGGTGGATCTAGGCGAGGATCAACACCCTTGTCGACTAAGGGTCGGGAAAAAAAAGGAAAGAAAAGAAAAAAAGTAAAAAAAAATTCAAGAAAAAATTTAAAAAATCTAAAAAAGTATGCATGTTAGCTTCGGTTGTGTTACATATGATAATTGGTGGTGACTAGATTATCACGTCAGTATTTCTAGCTAATTTGGCCGGAACAGCTAAATTGGTAAATTATCAAAAAGTTTAAGATTAAATTGATTCAATTAAAAAATTTAGGAATGAATTGGCAAATTGTCAAAAAATTTAGGACTAAATTGGTCAAATTAAAAGGTTTATAACTAAACTGGCACAAATGTAATAGGTTTAGGACTTTTTTGGAAATTTTTCCGCAAATAGACTAATTATATCAAATTAATGGATTGAAGAAAAAAACTTAACTTCATTGAAAAAGAAATTAACGCAAGAACTCAAACCATTGGAGAACTATTTATGGTAGAGGCCATAGCGTTCTTTGGGCCTTCTTCTATTTTAACTTGTATCGATATTTTTTCGATTTTGAGTAGATTTTGGAGCTGTTGTGAGCTTCAAGCTCGAGCAACCATGGTAGTCACAAGCTTTGAAATCAAATTTAGCCATGGTGGCCACATGCTTCGTGCTCAAATGGCCATGATTGTGAGCTTCTAATTTGAGCCGCCATGGTTGCGATATGCCTTCTCTTAACATGCTAATTGTTCACATCAGCATAAATTGTTCCAAAAAGGAGCAACATAATAGAAGGATGCAGTACGACCCTCATTAAAAGTACATAAATGATTTTGCAAAAAAAAAAAAAAAAATTTACAGGGACAGTTTGACTTTTGGACAGGAGTACAAGGACAACTAGTGTCATTTCACCTAATATTCATACCAATAAATTGGTTGTTGGATCTTTAAGAAAATGTTTTGTGCAAACCTAACAAAGTTGACATCATTTTCAATGGCCTATCCTTTTCCAGAGGAGTTTCCACCTATGAGGACTATCTGTAGTAATACCTTTAATGAGGGCAATCAGCCTGAATTGCATTCCTTATTTTTATGTATTGATGTCTACATGCCTCGCATCTCTCATTTTAAGTTATATATTTTTCTTCCTCAATAAGGTGGGAATATCCTCATGTTTTACATTCCATAGTTCAGACGAAATAATTTAAGGACTGATTTAGGTTCAGTATAAATTAGTTGTTGTAGGATCTTTTAAAAACGTTTTCGTGTATGCATAAGAGGATGAATGGTGTTTTGCAGAAGAAATATGCACTGCAAAGCAAATATCTTCTATCAACAAAAATGTAATAGAATAACATATAGAAGAGTCTGCAAAGTAATTTATAGTGGTTTGACCTAACCACTTAGCCTCCTCCATTATCCCATCTCTAATAGCTCAATAACAAGATTAAAATCCATCAGTGCAATTTTTGAAACTTCGAAATCTTTTACGGAGAAGTTGCCTCTCCACAGTCCCAGCTTTTACTATCAGAATATTGACTATATATATAATATGGATGATGCGAAAAGTGGTGACAATGAGTGCAGGGAAAAATGTACCCAAGTAATGGTGAAGTACAAATATAGACATTACCTTTATTTTATCTCTTATTACATTTCTAACTGATATGCCACAAACATAAAATCACTACGGTTTAATTCTAATTAAATTTCCACGTGGGCGGTCTTGACAGCTCATAACCTACCAATATGTTCTGCAACATGTGTCGATTATTGCCTCCTATATCTAAATCTACAAGTGAATTATGTTCATGCTTGTAACATAGGCATAGTTGGAGACAATTTCCTCTACCATTGAGGAGATATTTAGTGAACTTGGTCTAATAAGACAGAAATCGCCTGTTATGAAACATCGGAACCTGCACTAAGGTACCACCAGGTTTCATATAGTTTCTAAAATGTCTCTGCTTCTCATATCATCCTTGGTTTACCTAATAACCTTATGACAGAAAATGAAAAAACTTGGAGAAAACTGTATTGTGTATTTCTCTACTTTTGTACATGTATTAAAGCCTATTTATAATACAAGAAAAATGTACAATAGGAAAGAATATACAAAATAATGTTTCCTATTTTATATTCCAAATATCTAATTTTACGAATTGACTAGATCAATTACCCTGCAATTAGAATAATTGAAATCAAATCATATCTCCAATACTCTCCCTCAAGCTGGCGGTTTATATATATCAAAAGCGCCTAGCTTGTTCAGTAGATATGTGTATTGTCTTTGGCATAGCGGCTTGGTAAAAATGTCTACAGGTTGTTCCACTGTCCTAATTCCTTTTGTCACCACTAACCCTTCTTGAATCTTTTCTCAAGTAAAGTGACAGTCAACCTCTATATGTTTTGTTCTTTCATGAAATATTGGATTTGTTGTTAATTTGAGTGCAGCATTGTTGTCACAGAACAATTCATTTGGTCCGTCCACTTGTACTCCTAAGTCAGCAAGTTGTACTCGTATCCATACTATTTCACAAATAATTTTTGCCATAGCTCGATATTCTGATTCAGCTGAAGATAATGAAACGGTTGACTATTTCTTTGATTTCCATGAACTCAAGGACTTTCCCAATTTTATGCAAAAATTAGTAATGTATCTTTGGGTCATCAAACAAGTGGCATAATCCGTATCACAGTAGGCTGTCATCTTCATATTACAATCACGAGATAGAAGTATTCCAAGCCCTAGGCACCCTTTCATATACTTCATGTTACACCCCGAACCTTGAGCACGCAACAACCCCTTACCTTAGTCGATAGAAAGCGACGTCCCAAGACTCGTCGATGACCATTCATTTTAAATGTTTCATTAAGCGTAAGCAGAAGATGAACCATCCCCAGTCGAAACAAGTAATCAAAAAATCAAACAGGGATAGAGGGATGAACAACAGAAACTTGAGCTACTCATTTATACAATTTACTAGATTAACCAATGGAGGATCGTTTCCGATTTACAAGTCCGACAAAAGGGGCCGATCCATCCTCCAAGCCAAACCAAAAAAGAACTAGGCTAGGCTAATCCAGCTATATACAATGAACCCTCGGGTTCAGCACCACCATCATCGGGACCCATCAGACTCAGACTCCGTTGGGTCGATCACTGGAGGAGCGGGGGCAAGATTCTCCACCGCGCCACTTGATTAATTGTTTTAATTATTGATTTAATTAATTTCTGAATTAAATGATTTAATTATTTAAATTCGAAAATCTTACTATTAAGGTGTACTGTTCACAATTACTATTCACGACACTGTTCATCCATAAGTGAAATTGTACATAATTTGATGTGCCTTGATCATATGAAGTGAATTGGACCATAAGGAGTCCTATGAAACTAACTCATAAACTAAAGTTGCAAACTCATGGCAAGTATGCTATCCCACACACGGCTCTCTTGGCCTTAATAGGGACTGCCTATTAGTCGCCAAGTTGCTCCTCAAGTCATGAGCTTAGATCATAGTAATCTCTAGAATATCGGAAATTCTGATGCACAAGATCCCCTAAGGGCAAGTGCAGAGCATACTCTAGGATTTTTCTCAATCATAGTATTTGTTCAGAACCACGGTTCTGGACTAGAAGAGAATGGGAGTGTTTAGAAGATCATGTTGGAAGTAGAGTACACAACACACTTCTTATTTCACTCTCTGGTTTTTACAATGGGAACTCCTTGCTCTTATATAGGCAGAGGAGGATACAAACGACAAAAGATGGCTAACTAGCCATGTTAAGACACAATTATGAAAGCACACTAGCCACTTATGGGCTGCAAACATAGGAAGTTCTACAGAAATCCCGTGACAGGCTATAAACAGTGTTTTTTGCCTAGTGCTACAGTAAAAGTAGACTAGATGAACAGTGAATAGTGTACAACGACCGGTGAATAGTAAAAGTGAACAGTGGCTGGTGCTACAGTGATCCGTAGCGAATATTTTGGCCACGCTCCGTCTCTAGCATTGTAGTCATAGTCTGAATCATCAGAGCTATGATGGGCTTCTGATGGACTGGAGCTTCCGTCTTTTTCTCTTTTGAAGGCACAGATGAGATTTTCGATTTCTTCTGTCGACAAGTCGGGTGGACGGGAGGAGCTAGCACCGAAAGAGCCAGAAAAAGGGGCATAATTTTGGGTGTCTCCCCAAGGGTCCTGTGAAAGTGGCCCCCCCATGGATCATAGGGGGTGGAGGAGTCCGGATTGTTCTGTCGAAAGGTATGGAGTGCTTCTTGAATCTGTTCTCTCGTGGAATCCCAAGCTTCGAGGTGGTCCCAAGAGACAGGGACTTGTGTAGATGGTCATGCTTCTGGTGGGATGGTACGATTCTCTTGGCATAGGATTCTCTGGAGTTCATGTGATGCTGGTCTGCTTGTGATAACTAAGTATGGAAGTGTCTGGTGGATTTGAGCAAATTCTTGAAAAACTTGGGGCCTGTAGCTTGAAGTTCCTACAACAGAGGGTTTGTTAGAAACCCATCCAGATGGATGGAAAAATGTCCAAGGTCGGTGGAACAGGACAACGGTGTGTCTTTCTGGTTCAGGCCTTCCTTGACGATTTTGGACTTTGGAGAGTTCTCTCCAATATTGGAGTAGTTTATACCATGCAAAAAATATCTAAGAGATATCTCTAGTTATGAACTTGGCATTCTCCGTCTTTTCTAATGACCTGCAAAATTTTGTCAGTAGGAAATTCAATGGCTATGGTGTACAGGTTGAACATGTACCAAAGTAACCATTTCAGATCTGCTGGAAATTCATCATCAGGAGACCATTTGAGGGGATGAATGAATGGATATTGCGGATGAAGTCCATCTGGTCTGAGCATTAATCCTCTGTGTTCCTTGAAGATTCGGAGGTGATATTCCCACATCAATCCTAGGAGTCTTTCTTTCAAAATATTGTGATGAATTGCCTGTGGGACATCAGGAGGGTATTTGAAGCTCGGCCAACCACCCTGTATATTGGTGGTGCAGTATGTGTCCTGAAAAGGTTCCTTTTTGACATACATGTTGATAGCCTCCAATGGTTCTTTTGGTCTGGACAAAAAATCAGCTAAGACATTCTTGGTGCAGGGAATGTGTTTGACTTCAAAAGAATATTTTGAAAACCATTCAGCCTAACGGAGCAATTGTGGGTGTGGGACTTGCTTCTATTTGAATTTTAACATCTGGGGGAAAGAGGACATATCCATTTCAACAAGAAAATGGTAGCCAATGAGATGAAATTCGAACTTCTTGATGCCATACTTGACTGCAAGTATTTCTTTGAAAGTGGAATGATAATGGATTTATGCTTGAGAAAATCGACCACTTTTATAGGCACAAATATGCCGAGTCCCATCAATTTCTTCGAAAAGAATGGCTGCCCAATATTTGTCCCTAGCATCAGTTTGATGGATCCATTTGCCAGTGGATGAGATTTTTAAAGGAGGAAGGTGTTGCAAAAACTGTTTAAGCTAGGAAACAGCTTGAGTTTGCTTGTGTCCCCATGGGGGAGGATCTTTCTTGAGCATTCGCTGGAGAGGTCTTAGATGTTTGGAAATGTGGGGAACAAAGTCTCGCAAATAATTGACAATGCCAAGGAATTGCTGAATTTGTTTAGTATGGAAATCTTTTTCGGGAAATTTTCGCAGTTCAGCAGCAATATGAGGTTCAGGGCAATAGGTTTCTTCTTTGAGTTTCATGCTAAGGAATTCAATTTCCTTTTGGGCAATGATCATTTTTTTCTGAGAAAGCATAATTCCATGCCGTTTGACAAGATCAGCAAATTGTGTCAAAAGTTGACAATGGGATTGTTCATCAGGACTGAATAGAAGGATGTCATCAATATAGATCTAGGAGTTTGGAAGGATGGGCTCAAAGATTTTGCACATAGCCTTTTGGAAAAGGAAATGTGCAGTTTTGAGACCAAAAGGGACAACTGTCCATTGGAAATGTTGGTTTGGGATACAGAACCCGATCTTGGGTCTGTCTTTTGGATCAATACCCAATTGCCAAAATCCTGCCTTAAGATCAAACTTTGAATAGATTTTTGCTTGAGCGAGACTTAGAAAGAGAGAATTTCGATGGGGCAATGGGAATTTATCATCCTGAAGGAATTGATTTAGAGGTTGATAATTGATTACTAACCTCATTTTGCCACGGTTCTGCTCGGCCCGCTTATTGACATAGAATGCTTCACATGCCCATTGGGAGTCAGAGGGTTCAATGAGACCTTGTGCTAGTAATTCTGCACATTCTTGTTGAGCAAGTGCGAGATGTTCTGGGCTCATTCCAGAATGACTGGCTTTTGTAGGATTGATGTTTTCATTCCTTTTGAAAGGAAGTTTGACAAAGCCAGAAAAGCTTGACAGAGGCTACTCTTGGTGAAATCCAGCAGGCTGTTCATATTGCTATAGAAGAACTTTGCCTCCGTAGAGAAGCTTTTCGAAGCTACCTCACAGAAAATCGACATCTTGACAAGGCATGCTTCAAACCCGGCTTAAAGATCAAATGTCCAAAGGACTACTCAGATCCTTCCTGCACAGGATGCAAAAAGAAGAGACATTTTAAACGGTTGTCTTTCAAGAAAACATGCAAAGGAAAAAGTAAAGGCAAGTGGAAGTTTTTGCGTAAAAGTTGTCATCGCTCCTCCAAGAAACAAAGCAAAGATCGATGTTATGTTTGGAACAAAAAAGGACATTTTGCTAAGAATTGTCCCAAGGCAAAGAGGTGTGGAAGCCATTTGATTGACAAAATTGACAGAAGTACTGGCATCCAGCTTGATGATTTTGACATTGAATCCGTTTTCTCCTTAGATGACCAACCATCGGAAAATACTCTCTGTGCTATCCAGACGTATAGCTCAGACTTAGATTCAGCCCTAGATTCTGAGAATGATGTGTTCACTTTCTTTCCTGATTCTCCTGCAAAAATTCATATCACTGAACTTGTTCATCATCCGTACATCCCCATCCATATCCTCTTGACCAAATACCATAAACCAATCTCTCTTGTGGCACTTATCGATACTGGAGCAAACTCTTCCATCCTAGACACAAACATTCTCCCAGAAGAATTTTGGAAACCATACACCAAATATTTCAACTCTGCTTCTAGTGATACTTTTGCTACCAAGTATCACAGTAAACCCATCACCATCCAATTATTTCCCCAGTGTTCTATTACTACCAAAGTCCTTGGTTCCAAGTCCCCGGATAAAGATATCATCATTGGTTGGGACATCCTAACCCAACTCCCCAAGCTTAGAATCATTTCCAATGGCCTTCATTTCAAAAACCAATTTAGAGAATTTGTGGAAATCAAACGATTCTATGCTCTTCAACCAGCTATGCTGGATCAAATTATCCAAAGTTTACTCTCCTCTTGTGCTGAGACACATTCCCAATTTTCCCAAACCTGCACCTAGCCCTTGTGGAAAAACTCTTGTTTCTATGTCAAACTTTCTTTCAAAAGGTATGAAGACATCAATCCTACAAAAGCCAGTCATTCTGGAATGAGCCCAGAACATCTCGCACTTGCTCAACAAAAATGTGCAGAATTACTGGCACAAGGTCTCATTGAACTCTCTGACTCTCAATGGACATGTGAAGCATTCTATGTCAATAAGCGAGCTGAGCAGAACCGTGGCAAAATGAGGTTAGTAATCGATTATCAATCTCTAAATCAGTTCCTTCAGGATGATAAATTTCCATTGTCCCATCGAAATTCTCTCTTTCTAAGTCTCGCTCAAGCAAAAATCTATTCAAAATTTGATCTTAAGGCAGGATTTTGGCAATTGGGTATTGATCCCAAAGACAGACTCAAGACCGGGTTCTATATCCCAAACCAACATTTCCAATGGACAGTTGTCCCTTTTGGTCTCAAAACTGCACCTTCCATTTTCTAAAAGGCTATGTGCAAAATCTTTGAGCCCATCCTTCCAAACTCCCAAATCTATATTGATGACATCCTTCTGTTCAGTCCTGATGAACAATCTCATTGTCAACTTTTGACACAATTTGCTGATCTTGTCAAATAGTATGGAATTATGCTTTCTCAGAAAAAAATAATCATTGCCCAAAAGGAAATTGAATTCCTTGGCATGAAACTCAAAAAAGGAACCTATTGCCCTGAACCTCATATTGCTGCTGAATTGCGAAAATTTCCTGAAAATGATTTCCATACTAAACAAATTCAGCAATTCCTTGGCATTGTCAATTATTTGCGAGACTTTGTTCCCCACATTTCCAAACATCTAAGACCCCTCCAGCGAATGCTCAAGAAAGATCCTCCCCCATGGGGACACAAGCAAACTCAAGCTGTTTCCCAGCTTAAACAGCTTTTGCAACACCTTCCTCCTTTAAAAATCCCATCCACTGGCAAATGGATCCTTCAAACTAATGCCAGCAAAAAATATTGGGTAGCTATTCTTTTTGAAGAAATTGATGGGACTCGGCATATTTGTGCCTACAAAAGTGGTCGATTTTCTCAAGCAGAAATCCATTATCATTCCACTTTCAAAGAAATACTTGCAGTCAAGTATGGCATTAAGAAATTCGAATTTCATCTCATTGGCCACCATTTTCTTGTTGAAATGGATATGTCCTCTTTGCCTGCTTGAATCGTGTTATTTTTACAAAATAAAGAAGATGGTTTATCCGAGGGGCATCGGAATGGACCGCCTTTATGAGAAAGAAAATGATTTGTCCGAGGGACATTGGAAATAGATCGCTTTTATGAGAAAGGTGGGAAAAATGGTTTGTTTGAGGGACACTGGACCTAGTCCTTTATATGGCGCATCACTGTAGATCTCATACCCACCAAGACCAAATGATATTGTCAAAACTACGCTCGCACTTGTCCGTCCAATCAAACTTGTATTTCTTCTTTAACAATCTCGTCAATGGCATGGCTATCGTAGAAAAATTCTCCACAAAACATTTGTAATATCCAGCCAATCGAAGTTTCTTGGGATTATAACATCATGTCACAAAGATCCCTTCACCTGAAATTACATGACCTAAAAATGTCACATGAGATAACCAAAACTCACACTTGCTACAGCTCATGTTCTCTCAAGGTCTACAGTACTGATCTCAGGTGTCTCTCATGATCCTCTGGACTCCTCGAGTATACCAGAATATCGTCAATGAACACAATCACGAATTGGTTCAAATACTTATTGAACACCCGATTCATCAAGTCCATGAAAGCAACAGGGGCATCGTCCATCCAAATGGCATTATCGTGAACTCGTAATGACCATAGCATGTCCTAAATGTTGTTTTCGGTATATCCTTCTTTTTGATCCTCAACTGATGATAGCTTATTCTTAGGTCTATTTTGGAAAATACCAAGGCTCTTTGAAGTTGGTTGAACAAATCATCAATTCTTGACAACAGATACTTGCTCTTAATCGTCACTTGATTAAGCTGCCAGTAATCAATGAACAGTTTCAACGAACTGTCCTTTTTCGTTACAAATAGTACCAGCACTCCCCAAGGAGATGCACTAGGACGAATGAAACCTTTATCCAGTAGCTCTTGCATCTGCACCTTCAGTTCTTTCAATTCTGATAAGACCATCCTATAAGACGCCTTGAAAATCGATTCAGTCCCAAGAGTCAACTCAATCACAAACTCAATTTCCTCCAAAGATGGAAACACATCCATGTACTCTTGTACCACAGCAATATTCTCCACCTTTGATCCTTTCACCATCGTGACTACCACCAATGTCAAATACCCTTGGCACCCAGATTCCAACAACCTAGTCACCTCAAGTGATAAAATCAGAAGAACGGAGGGTCTTCCTCGATTTTCCACAAACTCAAAACTATCACAAACTACTGAGTTAAATTGAATTGTCCTTCCATGACAATCCACCATAGCTCGTTGCTTGGTAAGCCAATCCATGCCAACTATGACATCCAAGTCATACATTGCTATGGCAATCAAATCAATGACTTCCTCGTGACATCGAAGAACAAGAGAGATTTCCATGTCTCCTCCCACACACTCGGCAAACTCCCATGGCATTAGGTGCCGGCTTTCCCACATAATTCTTTCTGTTGGGTGGGATGTGATTCCTTCTCTCCATCATCGGTCCCTTTTCAAATTGATGATTGTCTCTATTAGGCACAAACCGCGAGCCAGATGCGGTCATCCTCTCGATCATGTTCTTTCCTATCATCTGGGCTCTCTCATACATCTCATCAAAAATTTCCAAGTTCAAGAGCACCGGCTGGGCTTTTAATTCTGGTTTTAAGTCATCTTTGAAACGTCTCGCCCTATCCAAGGGTCATCCACTAACCTCAGCTATTACTTGGCCAACTCGGCAAACTTCACCTCATACTGATCCACTGGCATCTGATTCTGATGAAACTGTTGGAACTCTGCCATCTTTGACTCTCTCGTACTGTCTAAGAAGCACTTCCCATTAAAAGCTTCACGAAAGACACCCCGAGTCTGAGCCGTGCCTTCAGGGAACACTCTTCCTTGAGTGGCTTCCCACCAATTAATGGCATTACCTTGAAGATGATAAACTGCCAATAACACTCAATCTTCGTCTAAACACCTCAACACTGAAAATGGTCCTCTCACTATCCCTTATCCAAAGGGTCGCAGCTTTAGGGTCGCTTATGCCACTGAACCTCGGTGGCTTCAGTCTCAGGAGCTCCTCTACTAGCCTAGGCATTAGTCTCTCATAGACCTCTCCTCTCACTAGGGGAACCACAGAGACTACAACAGGAGCACTAAGCTTGCTATCCTAACAAGGTCTCTAGCATCAGTAGGATCCCGCCTAACTTAGAATCTTCTTGCGCACCACCTCTAACACTGGTCTGATAAGATGCTGCCCTACGCCTAATGTCACGCCCCGAACCCCGAGCACGCGACAACCCCTTACCATGGTCAATTGAAAGCGACGTCCCAGGACTCGTCGACGACCATTCATTTTAATCTTTCGTTATGCGCAAGCGGAAGACGAAGCATCCCCAGTCCAACAATCAATCAATCAATCAATCAGGGATAGAGGGATGAATAACAAGAACAACCATCACTATTCATTTACACAATTTACTGGATTAACCAACGGAGGATCGTCTTTTGAATTACAAGCCCGACAAAAGGGGTCGATCCATCCTCTAAGCCAAGCCAAAAAGAAACTAAGCTAATCCAGCTATACAGAATGAACTCTCGAGTTCAACATCACGGTCACTCGAACCCATCGGACTCGACTCCGTCAGGTCGATCACTGGAGAAATGGGGGGCAAGATTCTCCACAGCGGGTGCGCCATCCTAGGGGCCTGAAAAATGTTAACCACGACGGGTTGAGATAAAATCTCAGCGAGTTCTTCCCCCTAAGCCCCGGTTAGTACACCAACTCAACCCGGGGTATCTCTCCAGAACCACCCCTCACTCAACCCAACCACAAACACCCAGCAATCAGCAATCAAACCACAGACAGGTTCAACCAACAATCAAAGGTCGGTTCGCATGCAACCTTACCCGGTATGCCATACCCTGCACGTTAAATCTCATTCAATGCAAGCAATGCAACCAACAATCAAATAGTCGGTTCGCATGCAACCTTACCCGGTATGCCATACCCTGCATGTTATAAGTCAACACAATACAGGCAATGCACATGGCCGTTAGATGATGCAGTTCATCAATCACATGCGAGTCGCACCACAAGCGATCTCACCTGGCCATTGCCACACCCTGCACGTTATCAATTCATGCGTGCGTGCCATAAATGATGTGATCATCTCATGCATAATCGGAACCAATGATACCATGTTTTCTCATGCACTCTTGCATCCACACGTGTTCCGATTATTACTGCCCCACAGGGCCACAACCGAGGCGCAACGGCGCTACGGCGCCCTTCCTCCACAGAGGCGCAACCGTGCCCTTCCGTGCCCAAAAGATGTCAAGGGATACTCTCCCGAGACCGCATGCCTAACGAACGTCAAGGGATACTCTCCCGAGACCGCATGCCCAACGAACGTCAAGGGATACTCTCCCGAGACCGCATGCCCACAGAACGTCAAGGGATACTCTCCCGAGACGGCGGTTTCAATTTAGTGATCATGCAAGCATATCATCACAACCCACTTATTATCTTTGAGCATTAGCCAATGCACACATGCTTGCATATGAAACCTCAAATCATTTCTTACAAAAGCGGTCCATTTCCGGTGTCCCTCAGACAAACCATTTTCCCCACCTTTCTCATAAAAGCAGTCCATTTCCAGTGTCCCTCGGACAAATCACTTTCTTTCTCATAAAGGCAGTCCATTTCCGGTGTCCCTCGGACAAACCATTTTCTTTCTTTTGTGAAAATCACACCATTCAAGCGGATGTTTATGCAATGCCACATTTAATTCACTTCATATGATCAATACACATGAAATTACACAATTTAATTTCTGGATGAACAGTAATTTCCGAATTTAATAAATAAATAATTAAATTCAGAAATTAAAATAATTAAATAAATAAATTCCGAAAATTAAATAATTAAATAATTAAATAATTATTTAACTAAATGCAGAAATTAATTTAATCAATAAATTAAACAATTAATCACATTAATCAAGCAATTAAGGAAAAACATGATTAATTAGCACCAAACACACAATTAGGCATAATTAAGCACAATTAAGCATAAATAAACAAGATTAAGCTAAACTAATCTTAATCCACTATCTAACCACCTATCTTAGGGCTAATACAACTTAATTAACCCTCCTAAACCAGCATTAACACTAATTAACCCAACCCTAAGCAAGTTTAGGCACTAAATAAGGATTAGGGGCTAAACTCACCCGTTAAGCGGGCCGGAGACGCGGACGCGGCGGCGGCGACGAACTCGACACCCGGGGACCTCACTCACGACGATCCAAGGTGGTCCCGGGCTCAACACAGCAGCAACAACCTCGGATTCCCCACTGAACTTTAGAAAACAGCACTGCAGGAGGAGGACAGGGGCTGATCGGAGGAAAACAGCTTGGCCGGAGCTCCGGCAAGCTGGTGGCCGGTGACCGGAGGCTCCAGGGGGTCGAGGGGAGTTGTGTGTGACTGGTGTGGGCAGTGGGTAGGCCAAAAATGGAGAGAAACGGAAGAAAAAGCGGAGCTGTACAGGAGGCGCTGCTACAGTAGGCGGTCCGGAACAGCCGACTTCCGGCCGCCGTACGGATCGGACGGTAGCTCCGATCGACGAACGGTCAATGCTATCCGTACGGATTCTCTCTCCCGAGCGCAACGGTGGGTGGCACGGCCCGAGATTCCACCGGGAAGGCAACGAACAACTCCAATTTCGGCAAGAGGTCAGAAGCTGAAATTTCTGGAACTAAGGGAAACCAAGGAGAAAGAGGTGTGCGGTTTTGAGGGTTGAAGAGGAGGAGAGAGAGGGAGATGAGAGCTGGAGATAGGCCTCAATTAAGGCCATTAAATGCCTTCTCCAATTCCCAAGGTAAGTGACATCATCTTCTCTCTCTTCTTTTTGACTTTTCTTCAAAATATCCAAGGGTATTTTGGTCATTTCCACCTTGCACATTTTCCAATGTGCCCTTGGGCTGAAAGTGAAAGGTGGGCCTAGGAAACGGGCCAGAAAATGAATAGGAATGGGTTCGGGAATTTGTTGGGCTCGAATTGGCTCACGTTTAGACAACGAGCTCGGGAGGATTAATGATCGGTTTGGCCCAACGGGCTCACATGCTTGTCTCGGTCTTCCACGATGGTTGTCCCACCTTGGGCGTGAGGCCCACACTGATTTTTCCCGGCCCACGTCCTCGTAGGCTTGATTCCTCGGTCCGTAAACCCCTTTCCCAAAAACTCGGCTCAACTGACACTATTGACTATCAAGGAAGCATCATCCAAAAGTCCGTCCCGGACGTTCCCGAAAATTCAAAGTCCAATATTGGATTCTCATGCCTTGTCAATTTCACCCGAGTGCTATTTTGGTACTACTTAGACTGATAGGCGGCTTCGAGGATTCACGCGTAACCGACTCGTGCCAATTCACGTTCAAGATTTCTCTACACATGGACGTCCTTGACTACATGAAATTGCGAAGGATTGATTCTTATTTCTAAGTACACGATTATCAAGGGTCGACATAGGGCCATTCGCGGTTCGATAACAGTAGACGGAATCACCCGTCGTCCCATTATTTCTATCCACGAATCGACTTATAGTCATCCCTAAAATCGGCCTGCATATCTACAGGATCGT
The DNA here is from genome assembly GCA_014858505.1 of Corymbia citriodora subsp. variegata. Lineage (NCBI taxonomy): Eukaryota > Viridiplantae > Streptophyta > Magnoliopsida > Myrtales > Myrtaceae > Corymbia > Corymbia citriodora. Next base: position 57,935 of record MU089538.1, on the reverse strand, counting down.
CCTTATGCAAGTCTCACGGTCGAGTCGTTTTCCCAGGTCAAGTTCTTTAGTCGCACGAGTTCTGTCCTCATTAGCCTTTCCCCTCAAGGTCAGTATCTCAGGAGTGATAAGTTCCGAATGAGATCAACCAATAATGCACTGGCGAAATTAACGTTCAATCCTCCCTCAGAGGGCTCGAATTTCAGGACGTCACACCTAAGGGCTCTCTTTACTCAGGATTGCTCATCACTTTAGACTATGAGCAACCTGTCACCACACAAAACCATAAAATCAATCACAGGCACATAATTAAAAGCCATCCCTATCTCACTATCCCAAAAATCCCAAAATCGACGGGATGTCACACCCCGAACCCTGAGCACGCAACAACCTCTTACCTTGGTCTATAGAAAGCGACGTCCAAAGACTCGTCGACGACCATTCATTTTAATCTTTCATTAAGCACAAGCGGAAGATGAACTATTCCCAATCCAAATAGATAATCAAACAATCAAACAGGGATAGAAGGATGAACAGTAGAAACCTCGACTACTCATTTATACAATTTACTAGATTAACCAATGAAGGATCGTTTCCGATTTACAAGCTTGACAAAAGGGGCCGATCCATCCTCTAAGCTAAACCAAAAAGGAACTAGGCTAAGCTAATCCAGCTATATACAATGAACCCTCGGGTTCAGCACCACCATCACCGGGACCCATCGGACTCAGGCTCCGTCGGGTCGATCATTGGAGGAGCGGGGGCAAGATTCTTCACTGCGCCATTCTAGGGCCTGAAAGTGGTTATACAATAACCAGTGAGATAAAATCTCAGCGAGTTCTTCCCCTAAGCCCTAGTTAGTACACTAACTCAACCTGGAGTATCTCTCCAGAACCACCCCTTACTCAACCAAACAACAAACAACCAGTAAACCACAACCTATAAGCAAACAACAGACAGGGGAAACCAACAAACAATTAGTCAGTTCGCATGCAACCTTACCCGGTATGCCATACCCTGCACGTTATAAGTTAGCACAATACACGCAATGCACATGGCCATTAGATGATGTAGTTCATCAATCACATGCGAGTCGCGTCACAAGTAATCTTATCTGGCCATTGCCACACCCTAAACGTTATAAATTCATGCGTGTGTGCCATAAATCATGATGTAATCACCTCATGCATAATTGGAACCAATAATGCTATATTTCTCATGCACTCTTGCATCTACACGCGTTCCGATTATTATAGCCCCTCGAGCTACAACCGAACTCCCGCCGGTGTCTACTGGCATCGCCTTACCCCATGAGGCGCGGCAATGTCAAGGGACCCCCGCCCAAGACGGCATTCCATAAGGAGCATGGGCCCGGCCTCTACCGCAACTCCGCATCCGGCTCACAACTGAGGTGCCACGGCGCTATGGCGCCCTTCCTCCGCAAAGATGCAACCGTGCCCTTGTTGGGTTTCCGATAAATCAAACTATCACCCCTCGAACTTCAGCCGGGGCGGCAGGTTCAACTTAGTGATCACACAAGCATACCATCACAATCCACTTATTATCTTTAAGCATTAGCCAATGCATACATGCTTGCATATAAAACCTCAAATCCTTTCTTATAAAAGCGGTTCAATTAAACTTTCTAATCCAACAATAACACTAATTAACCCAACCCTAAACAAGTTTAGGCACTAAATAGGGATTAGGAGCTAAACTCACCCGTTAAGCGGGCCGGCGACACGGACACGGGCCGGCGATTCCGTTTGGAATCGCACTCATGAAATTTGTTTCATCGATTTGATTCCTTGACGTAATTTGCGTTGTTCAACTTTAAATTTGATTAAATGCAGAATTTTAATTATGCCTTCCGGAGCTTTAAATTTTGAATTTATGGCTCGCAAGGAAGGGTGGTGATCATGGAAAAATCCCTAATCATTATGATGGTTGTATGGATGAATGTATGATGATTACAGGTTTTCATTTTTGGGTTGTAATTATTAAATGAAGGCTGCGTCCTTCCTTTTATTTTATTTTAAATTTTCATGAAATGTAATTTTAGCATAGTTTATTATATCAATTATTGATGTAAATGTTACGAGTTCAAGAGGAGCCATTGAGGAGCCATTAAGCCGGAGAGCTCTATGGGCCCGGTCTTTGAAGAGTTCAAGATTGAAGAAGAAGTGAAGAGCAAGTCCCTCTAATTAAAACATTAAAATGGCTAAATGGGTCTCATTGGCTCGAGACCTATTGAACCATAATTCCATGATCACCACATAGGATAGATGTTTATGTGATATCTATTTATTTTTGTGTTTATGTTATTGTGCATGTTAAACCGGTTAATGTGCAAAGTGAGACCGTTAATAACGACCCAAATCTCCTTATTACTAATATTAAGTCAAAACGGGTTTCGGACTCGTGGCCTACCATCGTCGTGGTTTGATCCAATATTATGATGGTTAATTGATCGGCTATGGATACATAGGGGTTAATTACCATTCATAATATTGGACCACTCTATTATGCATATGATGCTATGAGGTTGGAGCCAAATGATTTCTAATAACTGTCAGGTAAGGAAATCTTTTGTGCTTTTCAATACTTGCATGAGACGATGGGTTAGACTTAACTATGATCATGATGCCAATAACTGTTAGGTGAGGCTTTCATGGTCTAGAGGCCAAAGTTATGATTGGGACTCGCATATGATGCGTTGAACAAGTTGGTTCACTCGCTAAGTTCATAAAATACCAATAACTGTTAGGTGAGGTGGGTTTTGGGCTGGTGGGACTCCAATCCCCACTAGTAATCTTTACCCAACAAAGATTACTGCTTCCCATCTTAAGGAGTATGGGATTCGGATATAAATTTAGTGGGAGGATCTATTTCATTTAAAGGCCAAAATGAAATAGTTATTTTGAAAGATACAACGGCTAACAATTTATTTTCTGCAACAGATATATTATCACTCTGAAAATGGTGACTACAAACCCACTTGCTTCTATTCTTGACAAGAATTGTTTGACTGGTTTCATTGACTAGGTGAGGAATTTGAGAATTGTTCTCAATTCAGAAAAAATTGGGTATGTGCTTGATGAAAATATGCCAAAGTCCTTTCCTGAGGGTGGGACCCAAGAGGAACGTGTCACTTATGATAAGTGACATGACAATGACTTAAAAGTTGGGTCATATATGCTTGCTTCAATGAATAATGAATTACAAAAGAAGTATGAATCTATGGAAGATGCTAGGTCGATCATTTTGCACTTAAAGGATTACTTTGATGAGAATGGTCGAACCTCTAGATATGAGATATCTAAGGCATTGTACCGTATGAGGATGGTTGAAGGATTATCAATTAATGATCATGCTTTGAAAATGATCTGGCACATTGTAGAATTGGCTAGGCTGAATCTCATTATGGACAACGAGTTAGCTGTGGATTTGATCCTCCAATCTTTGCTCGATTCCTTCTCTGGTTTTGTCCAAAACTTTCACATGCATAAGATGGAGAAAACTCTTGCTGAGTTACATAGCATGCTGGTAGTTTATGAGAAGGAAATGCATAACACAAGGCCAAATGTGGTGGCTATGACTAAGGCTTCTTCTTCAAGGAGTAAGACTGTTTTGAAGAAAAAGAACTGGAAGAGGCCTATCAAACCTGTTGTGCAACCAAAACCCAAGATTGAAAAGGGGAAATGTCATTACTGTGGTGTCAATGGGCACTAGAAGAGGAACTGTAAGAAGCACCTCGCGAGGTTGAAGGTCAAGCCCAAGGACCAACCTTGTGAAGGTATGGTGTCTATGCTTATTGAAACTAATCTTATTGTTAGTGTTGAATCCATCTTATGGGTTCTAGATTCTGCTGCAACTTCACATATTTGTATGTCTTTGCAGAATCTGGAAATAAGCAGGATGTTAGGGCGAAATGAGATTGTCCTGACATTTGCCAATGGAGCAAGAGTTGCTGCGTTAGCTATAGGGACTTTTCGTTTATGTTTTGCCTTCTGGACATGTATTGGTTTTAAAGAACTGTTTGCATTACAAGAATGCTGTTAGGAACATCATCTTTATACCTCCTTTAGGTAAAGAGAATTATGAATTTTCTTTTGCTGATGATGTATGTTCTATTTATCAAAATAGAATATGTGTTAGTTCTGGCTTATTAACCAATAATCTTTATACCATTACAATGTCCGATAATGCGATTACCGATGTCAATAAGCAAAATAGAATTGATATAAATGCCATAACTAATAAACGCCCTAGAGACGGTCCAAATAAAAAGTATGTTTGGCATCTCCAGTTAGGTCATATTGGAGAAGATAGAATTAACAAGTTGAGTAATGATGGGTACATTGATCCATCAATGTTTGAGTCATACTCGACTTGTGAGGCATGTCTTCTAGGAAAAATGACCAAAGTGCCCTTTGTGGGACATAGTGCGCGAGCTGTTGACATATTGGGATTAATATATACAGATGTATGTGGACCAATTAACGAAACTGCTAGAGGTGGTTATTCTTACTTCATTACCTTCACCGATGATCAATCACGGTATGGTTATTTATACTTAATGAAGTATAAATCTAAATCCTTTGAAAAGTTCAAGGAATTCAAGGCTGAAGTTGAGAAACAAACAGGAAAATGTATTAAGGCTCTTCGATCAGATCGAGGAGGTGAATACCTTAGTACTGAACTTTTGGACTATCTAAAAGAGAATGGCATTTTATCACAATGGACACCTCCTGGAACTCTAGAATATAATGATGTATCTGAACGTAGAAATCGTACTTTATTAGATATGGTTCGATCTATGATGAGTTATACCAATTTACCTATATCCTTTTGGGGATATGCCCTTGAGACAGCGGCATATATACTGAACAGAGTGCCGTCTGAATCTGTTCCAACTACGCCCTATGAGATATGGCATAGTAGGAAACCAAGTCTTAATCATATTAAGATTTGGGGTTGTCCAGCTTTCGTTAAAAAGCTAAAAATGGACAAATTAGAGGCAAGGTCTGAACAAGGTCGCTTCATTGGATATCCAAAGAAAACTCTTGGATATTATTTCTATTTTCATTCAGACCAAAGAATTTTGGTGAGCAGGCATGCTTTTTTTCTAGAGAATCAGTTCGTCCAAGAAGGTGGTGCTAGGCGGAAAATAGTCTTACAAGAAAAAAATAATGAAGTACCAAACAATCGAGTTCAGATACCAATCTCTGATTCAGTGGGAGCTTCTAATACACAACCTCTTAGGAGAAGTGCGAGAACGTCTCGCCCACCTGCTCATTATAGACACTCGGTTGATCTTATTGAATCATTATTCATTGTGAATGATAGTGATCAACCCGGTGATCCTAAAACTTATGAGGAGGTGATGTCAAACATCGATTCTGGTAAATGGCTAGAAGCCATGAAATCTGAAATGGATTCAATGTATTCCAATGATGTTTGGACTTTAGTTGACCTGCCTGATGGTATTGTACCAATTGGGTGTAAATGGATCTTTAAGAGGAAGATGAATGTTGAAGGTCAAATTGGAACTTACAAAGCACGGTTGGTGGCGAAAGGATATCGTCAGAAAGAAGGAATCGATTATGACGAAACTTTCTCACCTATGACCATGCTAAAATCCATTCGGATTATGTTGGCTATAGCTGCACACCTTGATTATGAGATATTTCAAATGGATGTTAAAACAGCTTTTCTAAATGGTTTTCTCAAGGAGGACATTTATATGAAATAGCCACGAGGTTTTGAATCCAATGGTGAAAATCGGAAGGTGTGTAAGCTTAAGAGATCCATTTAGAGATCCATTTATGGACTCAAACAAGCCTCCAGAAGTTGGAACGTCCGTTTTGATGAGGTAGTCAAATCGTTTGGCTTCATAAAAAATCCAGATGAACCTTGTGTATACAAGAAGATCAGTGGGAGTGCAATTGCATTTCTAGTTTTGTATGTCGATGATATACTTTTGATTGGGAATGATGTACCAATGATATCATCGATAAAACTATTCTTGTCATAGAAATTCTCCATGAAAGACTTAGGAGAGGCAACCTACATTTTAGGTATCAAGATCTATAGAGATAGATCGAGACGATTGATTGGCCTCTCATAGTCTACGTACATAGACAAGGTATTAACACGTTTTAACATGCAATGTTCCAAGAGAGGATTATTACCTTTTAGGTAAGGGATCCGTCTCTCTAAGGAGATGTGTCCCAACACTTCTGAAGAAAGAGAGCGGATGGCGATGATACCATATGCATCCGCTATTGGAAGCATAATGTATGCTATGCTATGTACTAGACTTGATATTGCGCATGTTGTAAGTATTACTAGCAGATATCAGTCTGATCCAGAACAAGAGCACTGGATAGTAGTCAAGAATATTCTTAAGTACTTGCGAAGGACTAAGGATTTATTCTTGATATATGGAGAAGGAGAATTTAAAATTATAGCTTATATGGATTCCGATTTTCAATCGGATCCTAATGATTATAAGTCTACGTTTGGGTTTGTCTTTACATTCAATGGTGGCGCAGTTAGTTGGAAAAGTTCCAAAAAAAGCATAACTACTAATTCCACAATTGAGGCAGAGTATGTAGCTGCTTCTAAAGCAGCAAAGGAAGTCGCTTGGATGAAGAAGTTTATTTCTGAACTTGGAGTCGTTCCTTCAATTGAGCAACCGATTACATTGTTTTGTGACAACAATGGGGCGATAGCTCAAGCAAAGGAACCAAGGTCTCACCAAAAGTCCAAGCACATTGAGAGACGCTTCCATCTCATTAGAGAAATTGTTGGGAGAGGTGATATCGCCTTGCAGAAAATTGCCTCAGCGGAAAACGTGGCAGATCCTTTCACTAAGGCCTTACCTTAGTCTTCTTTCGAAAGGCACATTGATAAAATGGGTTTGAGGTACCAGACAAGTTGGCTTTAGTGCAAGTGGGAGATTGTTGGATGTATGCCCTAAAGCTACTATGTAATAGTTATATATTAGGGATTTAAGTTGTACTATCATCATTATTATTTAATTAATGGCAATGGCGTATTCATTCATTTGTCCAATTATTTTATATTTATGAATGATTCCATAAGATCAGTTGCAACTAGACCTATTCTTGAGACGTCAAGAATATATGTGACAGGTTCATAGTTAGACTGAATCTTTAAACCGTTCCTGGTCAATGGATTATTGAGTGGATATTTATAATCCTGTTGAGATCAGTGTGTTCTTAACTTCACCATTAAGTATTGGATACTTAAGGGAATGATGAGTCGCAAGTCATTGGGTATTGTGATGCCCGAGTTAGAACACAGGTATTTGTATTAGACAAATTCACTGAATGTGATGCATATGGAACGATTAGCAACATGGAAGCTTTTATCGTTGTCAATGTCTAATTGTTCATGTTTTGGTCTTATGTAAATAATCCTTAGACCTGAGGCACGGTGTTAACTTGTGTGTCGAACAATTATGGTTCACGGGTGCACATAATGTCGGGTCATTGATTTGTCTTTATACTTGATGGTCATAGTTTGTTCATATACGAAGTTACATGTGTACGCAATATGGAATCTGTCTCCTTGTTACATGCAAGGTATAATAATGATGTCCTATGCAATCTAATTATAACAATGTATTGAAATCCTTGGCCGGGGTTGTAACCGAGAATAAATTGTTTATGTCTTGAATAAAATACATGTCAATTAGATTTGTGCATATGATCGAATTGGTGACTTGACAAATATTCCATGGTCTTTGTTCGATCGGGACATAGTAAGACAGAGGGATTCAATTACACTATAGCCAAAACTGACAGGTTTATTATGTTCTTAAAGTAGTCACACTATCTGGGTAGCCATGACATATTGCTAGATGTCAATCATGGCTTGTGAGACCCAAAGATTAATCGGGACAATTAATTCTTCTGGGAGTACTAATGTGTTAGTACAAGTCTTTCTACCAGCTTAGTGATGAACCTAAGGATGTCACACACCATAACCAATTAGGATAACGTGGAACAAGAGAGAAATAATTTTGCAAATATGTTTGCAATTATTAAAGTCACATTGAGCCGACATGAAATTAAATTAAATGTGATTTAATTTAATTTGTATTATAGTCATGACCCTACGTGCATATGATGCACACGCATACCCAAAGTGGATACATGTTAATGTACCCTAAATGCGCACACAATAAATTATGTTCTTTTTATTTTTGGGAATTGATTAATTTATTAATTAATTAAATTATGCACACGGTCAGCAACAATTGCTGACGGTGTGACACGACATCACGTGCGTGTTTCTTCTTAAATAAAAAAAAAAAAAATTTATGCATGGTATGATGGTCAGCAATTGCCGACCATCATGCATGCAAGGCACGATCAACAACCGTTGCTAATCGTGCGCATGAAAGACACGATCAGCAACCGTTGCTGATCGTGCGCATGAACAACACGATCGACAACGGTTGCTGGTCGTCCCACAATCGGCGACGGTTGTCGATCGTGGGTGGTTACCACTTGTAGAACGGTTCTATAAAAGGCGTGAGTGTGCGTTTTTGTGCGCATACGTATGCAAACAAAAAGAAAAGGAGAAGAAAGGATTTTTCTCTCAATTGGGCTGTGGCTGAAAATACCAAGGATACGAAGGATTATCTCCACGAAGTTGCTAGCACAATTGTAGTGGTGATTATCCGCAAGTTCTCTCTTCGTTCGATATCCATTGGTGGTGTGTCTAAACTAGAGGTCCGACATTTGTGGGGCTCGAATTGAAGAATATTTGAACCAGTTTGTTTAAAGCGCACTTCGAGAGGTAATTCGTTCAACTCCCATTTATATTTAGATTTTTGATTGAAACGCACAAACAACGCCTTTGGAGATATATGTATGGAAATTTTTAATCTTGTTTCCGCTGCGTTTATATTAATTTGCCTATACATGATTCATGAAACCCCAATAGCTGCATGGATGAGTTTCTGCTTCAAAAATTAAAATCTCAAATTCTATCTTCTATCAACAACTTACGAACCGCTAAGGTTATCTCTTCTCCTTCTTTTGAATTCAAAATCGAGATTGAGAGGATGTGATTGCGGGTTATCTATTGGAGTTAATTCCATGTGTGCTTGTGCACATAGATGCGACGGGATAGCCACATTAGAAGCATGTGCAATGCATGAAATGCGAATGCAAACTTTGTAAACAATATTTTTTGTCTAGGGATTGGACTAACTGCTAAGTTTCTTATGCAATAAAAAATTAAATATAGCAGTTAAATTTAGGTGTCGATAGATCTTATTCAGCAGGAGGAGCAATGATGTGGTTGGAAAAGGAGTTTTGGAAATTTTGGGCCAATCCCAGGGTTTTGCTTAAAATAGGAGATGGAGTCGCTACCAATCAATTTAAGTAAACTAGGTTAATTGGAAACTAGATGCATGTATGAAAGCATTGGTCATTTGCAAAAACCAAAGAAACTTCTGGTCACTTTGGGTTCGTTATGTGTGAGGGGTTAGACACCCCACAATGCTCCTTCAATACCAAATTTTCCAATTACATCCTTTAAATGCAATTCTCAAATATTTACGAACATTACCGATGCAACTAATGATTTTTCTGAAGATGTAATCAAGGAAATTCATTTGTCATTTTATGTGCCGGCATTACTATAATCTTTTGGTCATAGATAATAAGGACCTTTGAGAGCTAAAAATATTTTTAGGGAGAACAACTATAGTCTTTTGAAAGTATTATAGAAAATCATAATATCTGTGGGGCTTGGGTTCACAAACCGGGGGCCCTTAGTCGCCAGCCTTTTGCCCGGACCGATTCTCACACCATTTCAATCTATGGGTTGGTTTCATGCAACGGATTTTCCAATGCAAATATTTTAACAAACAAAATAACTGCCCAGAGAAACTACGATAATTATTTATTGAAGTGGAATAATAGCTGCAAAATCACGTTTTTATATTTTCTTCAAGGAGTAATTTAGGCATTACGATGATTCATTTATTCATGAATTTGATTGCAAAATAAAATAAAATTCGGAAACGATATTACACAAACTGATAAAGTTCATAGATTTCCGATAGCTTTATTCCATGATAAGATGATAACTTGCAAGAGAAAAGCATTGCCATGAGACATTTCTCTCCATGCCTAAGAGATGATTATATGCCACGTAAATTACTACGTGGAGGGCACAACCATTGGTCTGCTTACGTCAATAATACAAAGTTCAGGCAAAGCAATAATTAAAGACATGTTCAGACTCGAACAAAACATTATGATTAAGCGCTGCTGGTACTTGGAATTAACCTAGATACTAAATTAGTGGGGCAAACGTGAAAGTTGACTTTATGACTTTTCGTGGCCAAACGTGGTGATCAACATCAAAACCCATTTGGGCAAAAGATATCGCATATCTTTTATTCCGTAAATACAAATATATACTTCTTATAATTTATATATATGTTTTTTAATATATATTGTTTATTTTCTTATTTAAAAGAACTATAAGGGAAGGAAAAATAATGAAATTATTATTCTCCAATTAGTCATAAGCTTATTATATAGATGCCAGTTTAATATTAAACTTTCCAATTTTGTCAATTTCGTCTTAAACATTTATGCGAAATTTCAATATAGTTTGTTCGATCAATTTTCACTAAAAACCATTGACATGGCCAGAAGAGCTACATTAAAATTTCACACAAAAAATTTAGGATTAAATTGATAAAATTAAAAAAATTTAGAACTAGACTAATATCTATGACTAATTGTATATCTTCCAGGGGTATTTGAGCTAGGCGCAGAAGTTTGGCACGAGAGGTGACGACAATGAGGCACAACGGGATCATTCCTAGGATGACGCGAGTCCTGATGGCTAGCCTTAATGAGTGGCCATTGATAATGATAATAGATGAACCTAGAAGAAGAATTAAAGAGAAAAAAAAGAACTTTTTTTTTAAAAAGGAAAATTTAATTGAACTAGCCAATCCACATCAATGACGTATGATATTTGCTAGATTGACATAAAATGACCATAAATTACACGCGACATTGAACTCCAATTAATGAAAGGATTTCGTTAGGTCGATTTTAGAAAAAGTTAAGAGATTAATTTTAAATAAAAAAAAGTATTCAAAGATTATATTAAACATCAAGAAAAAGTTCAAGACTACTGTAACCCTTTTCTTTAGCTAGGAGATGATTTGTATCATTTGCCCCCAATATCAACAGACCCTAAAAGACACGACACGATATCCATATCCAACAGCAAATCCCATCATGATTCAATCAGACGTCTGTACGACCCCGTTATTCAACGATAATGTAGAGTTAATGGTGCGCATGAACCAAAGCAAATGACAGCGATGGTGCACCTTTCTCCGTCTCTTTACTCTTTCATTATGATGATCGAATCATGATGATCATCCGACTTCAAAAAGGTGAATTATATTTCCATCACCTAACGATATGACGTGACCTCAATTTCTTAATTGAAAATGTTTTTGAAAGAAATGACTTTATAACGGAAATGATAATAATAAGGATAAATCAATTTGTAAATATGGGAACAGACGCAAATTAGCTTGCATTTGTAAATTCCAAAAAAAATAAAAGAAGGATATCTCTAATTCTTTCATTTATTCAAAGGAATAAGATGTTTTGCAAGAGAATGAAATTTATATATTAATCTAGAAAATGGTAAAATCTGGTGAATATTTTCTAGGATTTCGATTAAATTTATTTCCTTATATTTTTTGTATTTTAGAAATTTTATTGGGATTTAAGGAGATTCATTTCAACTTTTTAGTAACTATCTACTCAGATGATTTTGGCATGGGAACTATGTGGCAGATTTTCATCTATTCGGATGCATTTGTTTTACAGAAAGTTGATGATTTCAAAAATAATTTTTTTCTAAGAATATTATTTATATCCTCTAAAAATTTAGTCAACAAATTATTTTCACTATCACTAAAGCTCTATACCTAAGCATTTTCGTTGATAACAAAGATATTTTTGGTTGATTCTAGGATCATTTTTAAGAAATATACTTTTAAAATTCTTAATTTTCCACAAAACAAGCCCCTAAAATTTTGTTCGCTAATCAGCCCTTTTACATGCATTAATCACATTTCAGTTATTTTTCTTTTAATGTTATAAACTAAACTCATGTAAAGGAGGCAAAGTGTTGTGCGACCTAGACATGAAGTTGAGTCCATCAATGGAGGTCATGTGCCTAGCCCAGAGAGGGTTGAACTAAGCGCGGAGGTTCGGCCATGAAGAGTGATGGCGGCGAGGCATGGACCACACCTGTGATGACGCCAGTAGTTGGAGACTACCATTACCTTGTTCTTCAGCCAGGAGATGATTTGTATTATCTGCGACCAACGTCAATGGACCCCAAAAGACATGACATGATGATGTTCATATGCAACAGCAAATCCCACCGTGATTGAATCAATCATAGAGTTAATGGTGCCCTCGAGCCAAAGCAAATGACAGCGATGCCGCACCTTCTTTCTCCATCACTTTAATCATGATGATCGCCCGAATACAAAAGGCTAATTATTTTTCGCAACCAAACAATATGATGCGGTTCCTCCGTTTTATCTCAATGAAAAATGCTTTCGAAACAAATGATTTTGCGTAACAGAAACAATAGAACATGGGTAACTTAATTCGCGAATATGTGTACTGATACAAACATAGTAATCTTGAAACATGGATAACTCAATTCGCAAATATGGGTACAAGAAAAGAAAAGATGAAAGATGTCTTGTAAATCATTCATTAATTCAAGGGAATAAAATGTTTTTGCAAAGGGAAAATATTACCAAAAACCTCAAACAATACTACTTGAGACAATTTTACCCTGAAAATATTTTTTAATGTTAAAAATCTCAAACGCCACTTGTGATAAATTGACCTTGAATTTTTTTTTGTGACACTAAAAACCCCAAACTATACCCACTATGATACATTTATCCCAAATTTTCTTTTATGACGTAAAAAACCCTAAACTTGTACTCGTGTGATATATTTACCCCTAAACTCTATGGCCCTTTCATCTTTTTCCCTTTTCTTTTTTCTTTTTTTTCCTTTCTTGGTGAGGGCGCCCTCGTCAACATCAGAGTCGGGTGAGGGTCACCCTCACTAGATTTGGCAAGCTATGCTTGACTCAAGTGAGGGTTACCCTTGCTAAATTTAGGGAGGGCGACCCTTGCCAACTTCCCTCCACCATGGCCAATGGAGGGAAGAGAGAAGAAGAAAAAAAGAAAAAAGACAAAAATGCCCTTTGGCCCAAGAGTTTAGGGTAAATGTATCGCACAAATACAAATTTGGATTTTTATGTCACAAAAGAAAGTTTGGAATAAATGTGTCATAAAGGGCATAGCCTACGGTTTTTAGTATCACAAAAAAAAATTTAGGGTAAATTTGTCATAAATAGCATAGTTTTAGATTTTTAATATCACAATAAAAGTTCAAGGTAAAATTATTTCAAGTGGCATAATTTAGTGTTTTTGGTGGCATTTTCCCTTTTGGAAAAGAATGAAGTGTATATAGTAATCTTGAAAACCCTAAAATCTAGCAAGGATTTTGTAGGATTTTGGCTCTACTTTTTTTACGAAAATAATAATTTGGAAAATATTTTCCCAAAAATGATCATTTATATCGTTTATAAAAATGAATGAACGAATTTTTTTCATCATCCATGAAAATTTTTAGACATAAATTGTTATCATTAATGAAAATAGTTTTTATTAGGTGATTCATTTCAACTTTTAGTAACTATCTAGTTAGATATTTGCACCATGAGAACTTTGCGGCATACAATCATCTTCAACATTTAGCTATGGGAGGGTTTGGGCTAATCTTACGCTCTTTTATTGATTTTGCTATTTTAAAAAAAAAATCTTTTCTTGTTTTTTCTTCTGTCCAATTCAGATCTCGGAAATTTCTTCTCCCGGTCTACTTTTAGATATGAGAGTTTGTACTCTCTTGATTTAATTGTAGATCTAGAAGCTATTCTCTCTTGATGTAGATATAAAAGTTCAATAAATATGCTTTGGAGATTTGATATCTCTGTGTTCTATGCATGTGCAAGTTCTTTGCCTCTAGTTTCAATGGTAATTGTGGGAGCTATGGCGTCTCACTGAACTACAAAAATTTGCTTTTTTGAATGTTAGATATGTGTTTGTTTGTCTTTATACAACGATGGTGTAAATGAAGTCAAACTTAGGCACGTGCCGCCAATTGGCAATGCTATAGTTACTATAGAGGAATTTTTCAATATGTGCTCATTACTGACCATGATACGAGATTCAGTGATCTGCCATCAATTATTTTACTTGATAGATTCGTTTTCGTGAAACGAGTGTGTACTTAATGGTGTTGGTGCTTTGTTGATCCTCTTTATTTTCTAAATTTGACTTTTCTTTTTTAGTATTCAAGACTTTGCTTTTGCTTTGATTTGCTTTGGTACGAAGTCCATGTAATTCTCATGTATCCTTTCAATCAATAAATGCAATTTTTTTCGACAAAAAAGAAAGTATGTGGCATGATTTTCAATTGTCTAGGCACTTTTTTTTATTGGAAAATTGATGATTTCAATAAAACTTTATCTAAACACTGATTACCCATTTTCATTGATACTTAACATATTTTTCATTGATTCTAGGATCATTTTAGGAAATATACATTTTAAATTCTAAATTTTCAGTAAAGCAAGCCGCCTAAATTTTTGTTCGCTAATCAGTCCTTCTACCTGCATCAAGCACATTCGAGCTATTTTTCTTAATGTTAGAAACTAGGCTCAAGTGTAGGATACAAAGTGGTGCCCATCCATAAGAGGTCAATATGGAAAGTTGACTTCTTTTATTTTGAAAAGTTCTGAACGATTTAATCCTTTTCGCTCCGTTTCTCGTTTATCTTTGGGCAAGGATTCTTTCATCTCAATGATTCCCACATAGTCTAGTCACACGAATATATACAGTGCTCGCTGCAATTCTCTGACTATGTTAAATGAAATGAAGACATTGCTTCAGAGAGAGAGAGAGAAGAGAGAGAGAGAGAGAGAGAGAGATTTAAGAGATGAAAAGCACAAAGCTAATACTCCTCCATCCCACAATCCAAAAGCAATCATCATCTTCAAACACCAATCGCTTGTGGCTCATCTTCATCATCACCTTCTTCACCACTGCCTTCACTCTAACCCTAATCACCACCACCACCAGGTCCACCACCACCACCACCACCACCCCAACCGCCACAAGCACCGCTACAGGCTCTGCCGCCTCCTCAATCCCGCTTCCACTTTCCATATCCGCCGCCCTCCCCACTACGCCACCACTACCAACTCCACCCACATGACGTCCACTGAGGTTGCCACCATAACCGCGGCAGTTGCCCACTGTGCCGCCGCTGCTTCCCACTGCAACCTCCTAGTTTTCGGCCTCACCCACGAGGCTCTCCTGTACAAAGTCCTCAACTTCAACGGTCGCACCATCTTCCTCGACGAGAATGAGAACCTTGGGTCGAGGTTTGAGCAGCATCACCCAGGAATCGAGGCTTATGACGTGCAGTACAAGACGAGGGTCAGCGAAATGAAGAGGCTGCTCGAGTCAGCTAGAGGCAAGCTCCGCAGCAAGTGCCGGCCAGTGCAGAACCTGCTCTTCTCGGAATGCAAGCTCGCCTTGAACAGCTTGCCCAACCACGTGTATGAATTGAGTTGGGACATGATACTAATCGACGGTCCAAGCGGATACCACGAGGCGGCAGCAGGGAGGATGTCTGTGATATTCACGGCGGTTGTGCTGGCAAGGAGCAAGAAGGGTGGAGCGGCCGCGACGCACGTATTCGTGCATGACTTCGATAGGGAGGTGGAGAGTTTATAGCGACGAGTTCTTGTGCAGGGACAACTTGGGGGAGGCCGTTGGTAAGCTTGGGCATTTTGTTGTGGAGAGAGCGAGCGATGAGAGATTAATGACTGAGTTTTGTAGGGTTTCAACTTCGGCCAATTCATCTTCGTCGTCAACATCAATGGTGTAATTGAGGGATTCACAGGGAGGTTGACAACAAAGATGACGATTGAGCTGGGGATTGTTACTAATATTTTTTTCCTATCTTTTAGATGTCGAGTAATGACCATAAGAATTAATAAACAGACATAAGAATCGCAACGAGCATATCAACTTTGTTAAGAAAAAAATTGCTCTTACCTTCAATAGACATACTAGTTTTAATTATTTTTCCGTCGAGTTTAAAATGGCACTTTGAATTTCTTCTTAAAAGTTGAAATAAGCAAATAGATTAATTATATCAAATAAATCGCTTGAAAAAAAAACTTACTTTATCAAAGAAAATAATTAAAGGCTCCTCAAACCAACCAGGAACTGTTTACCGAATGCAATACTTGAAACCTTTAGAGCATTTTACAAATGAAATTGCCTCTTCAAGAGGAATTGTAGCTCACTCTGCAAGTAAATTAATTTCACCTACACTCCAAGCATTCTGTACAATAATTACATCAGCACTCTTATAGAATTACAAGCAGATATAGTTTTTCATAGAATAAGCAAAGAAGTAAAAAAAAAAAAAGAAGCTTTGAGACTGTTTTGATCAACTGGGCCAACCTTCAACAACCACTTTGGTGCAATATATAGCCTTCCAACCTCGATCAACACGTTGGAGTCTTTATATAGGCCATGTAGCGAATTGCCGATGCTCTTGGGATCCAAGGTTTTGTTTGGCAGGTGCAATAGCTATATGTTTGGGCTGATTCCAGGATTTTGTTTAAAATAGGAGATGGAGTCGCCACCAATCAATTTAAGAAAATTAAGTTGATTGGAAACTAAGTGTACGTGTGAAAGCATTGGTCATTTGCATTGGTCAATTGCAAAAACCAAGGAAACTTGCAGTCATTTGGGAGTTCATTTATGTGTGGGAAGGGGTTAGTCACCGCACAATGCTCTTTCGGTACCACATTTTCCAATTATGTCTTTAAATACAATCAGCAAATAATTACGAACATTACTGATGCAACTTATGATTTTTCTGAAGATGTAATCAAGGAAATTATTTTGTCACTTTATGTCCCAGCATGAATATAATCTTTTGATCATAGATAATAAGGATCTTTGAGAGCTAAAAAAATGTTTTTTGGGAGAATAATTATAATCTTTTTGAAAGTATTATAGAAAATCATGATGTCTGTGGGGCCTTTGTTCACAAACGGGGGGGCCCTTAGTCTCACCTTTGAGTTTGCCCGGACCGATTCTCGCTGCATTTCAATCTATGGGTTGTTATCATGCGACGGATTTCCCTTCCCACTGCAAATATTTTAACAAACAAAATAACTGCCCAGAGAAACTATGCTATTTATTTATTGAAGTGGAATAATAGCCGCAAAATTACATTTTCATATTTTCTTCAAGGAGTAATTTAGGCATTATGATGATTCATTTATTCATGAAAAGCCTAATTTTAAACCAGTAGAGTAACAACTAATGTATATATTAATTCAAGCCTTGCTCCAACAACATAATGATATCGATTTTATTTAAGGGGTTTAGAACACTTATCTATTGCCTGAACAATTTTTTTTTCATACCCACCTAGGATCACCGATTTTTGTGCACTTGACCTCTCATTAGAATTTTTTTTATAAAACAACATCAAGTTAGTTATTAGAATTTGAGTGAATAAATAGAAATAGAGAGTTTTGAAATACATTACCTTCATCAAAATGAGCAAATGAAGTAGGAAATTTTGAAAACAAAGGGGTATGATGCACTTCATTAGGGAAATGATGCAAAACAAAAGGCAAATGTGGCGAAAGGCCTAAAAATGATGGAGGTTTTATAGGTGCAGAATGGGGCTTCAGAAGCCTAGCTTCACATGTGGCCTTGCACCATATGGGCCTAAGGACATGCTGTTGGGGTTTCATGAATCATGTATAGGCAAATTAATATAAACGCAGCGGAAAACAAGATGAAAAATTTCTATACATGTATCTCCAAAGGCGTTGTTCTTGCGTTTCAATCAAAAATCTGAATATAAAAGGGAGTTGAACAAATTACCTCTCGAAATGCGCTTTAAACGAACTGGTTCAAATGTTCTTCAGTTCGAGCCCCACAAACGTCGAACCTCTAGTTCAGACACACCACCAATGGACGACGAACGAAGAGAGAACTTGTAGATAATCACCACTACGATTGTGCTAGCAACTTCGTGGAGATAATCCTCTCGAGTCCTTGGTATTTTCAGTCACAGCCCAATTGAGAGAAAAATCATTTCTTCTCTTTTTCTTTCCGTTTTCATATGTACGCGCACAAAAACGCACACTCACGCTTTATATAAGAATTATTCCATAGGCGGTTACGATCGGCAATGGTTGCCGATCATGGGAAACCATCCCACGATCCCACGACCAGCAACCGTCACTGATCGTGGGAAACTACCCCACGACCAGCAACCGTTGCTGGTCATGGGTCATGCATGATCCCACGACCAGCAACCGTCGCTGGTCATGGGTCATGCATGATCCCACGACCAGCAACCGTCGCTGGTCGTCGGTTCATGCATGAAGATCATGCATGATGGTCAGCAACGGTTGCTGACCATCATGCCCACAATTGAAACGTGCACATGAGTGCAATGCACGCGGTCAGCGATTGTTGCTGACCGTGTGCATAATTTAATTGATTAATAAATTAATCAATTCCAAAATAAATAAAAAGACGTGATCTTTGTGTGCGCATTTAGGGTACATTAACATGTATCCACTTTGGGCATGCATGTGCATCATATGCACATAGGCTTGTGACTATAATACAAATTAAATTAAATCACATTTAATTTAATTTCATGTCTGCTCAATGCGACTTTAATAATTACAAACATATTTGCAAAATTATTTCTCTCTTGTTTCACGTTATCCTAATTGGTTATGGTGTGTGACATCCCTAGGTTCATCACTAAGCTGGTAGTAAGATTTGTACTAACACATTAGTACTCCCAAAATAATTAATTGTCCCGATTAATCTTTGGGTCTTACAAGTCATGATTGACATCTAGCAATATGTCATGACTACCCAGATAGTATGAATGCTTTAAGAACATAATGAACCTATCAGTTTTGGCTACAGTATAATTTAATCCCTCTGTCTTACTATGCCCCGATCGAACAAAGACCATGGAATATTTGTCAAGTCACTAATTCGATCATATGCACAAATCTAATTGACATGTATTTGTTCGAGACATAAACAATTTATTCTCGGTTACAACCTCGGCCGAGGATTTCAATACATTGTCATAATTAGATTGCATAGGACATCATTATAATGCCTTGTATGTAACAAGGAGACAGATTCCATATTGCGTACACGTGCAACTTCGTATATGAACAAACTATGACCATCAGGTATAAAGACGAATCAACAACCCGGCATTATATGCACCCGTGAACCATAGTTGCTCGATACACAAGTTAACACTGTACCTCAGGTCTAAGGATTATTTACACAAGACCAAAGCATGAACAATTAGACATTGATCACGCTAAAAGCTTCCATGTTGCTAATCGTTCCATATGCGTCACGTTCAGTAAATTTGTCTAATACAAACACCTGTGTTCTAACTCAGGTATCATAATACCTAATGACTTGCAACTCATCATTCCCTTAAGTATCCAATACTTAATGGTGAAGTTAAGAACACACCGGTCTCAACAGGATTATAAATATCCACTCAATAATCCATTGACCAGGTTCAGTTTAAAGATTCAGTCTAACTATGAACCCGTCACAATATTCTTGACGTCTCAAGAATAGGTCTAGTTGCAACTGATCTTATGGAATCATTCATAAATATAAAATAATCAGACAAATGAATGAATACGTAATTGCCATTCATTAAATAATAATGATGATAGTACAACTGAAATCCCTAATATGTAACTATTACATAGTAGCTTTAGGGCATACATCCAACACATGCGGCCTAGGTGCATCAGGCCAGTGTGCAACTGGCCTGGTGGGGCTTTAGCTCACATGCAGACCATCACCGTTCCATCATCAGGCTGATGCTGGAAGCAACATTTGGCAATTGCCGGCAGTGGCAGAGACGGGGGATGACGTCATAATTCCTTTTTTTTCAAAAATAAATTTAGAATAATATTTTTCAAAAAATTTGACAAAATTTTGATCAATTATAACTTTTCAATCAACCTTTGGTCTGCAAAAGTAAAATGGGCTCCTATTTTCTACTTAACTCCTAATCAATTCATAAAAAATTAGTGGTGACTCTTAATCAAATAAAATAATTAATAGAAATCAAGTTAACATCGATTGTGCCAAGAGCAAGTGTCACCTTGCTAGAAGGACCATTTGTGCTTGCTTGGTAACCCAGCAACTTCCTCTAGGATCTCGCCTCGGAAGGGTAGTGACATAGAATTTCCATTTTTTCTCATGAAATTACACATGATGAATAGAAAAAAAACAAAAGAAGAAAAAATGATTAAGCTGAATCAAACCACAAAACATGGTTTGGCTTGGTTTGATATTGATTATAATACAATTTATTTTGGTTTCACTCTTCTTCAAACCATATTGTCGAAAATAAAACAAGCAATCTTATAAAATATACAAAAATAAAGAAATGAATTAGACATCAAATTTACATGGTTCAGTCATGTGACCTACGTCTATGAGGAAATAAACATATGATTTCATTATGGATGAAACAATAAAATGGAGGTTACAATCATACTCGACTCACTTACTTACTCTTGATATTTTTCATTCCTCAAATACAACTAATAAGTTTGTCTTCAATCCTCACAGTTTCTTTTGAAATAATCTCTCAATCTTATGAAAGAATGACATGAATGTTAACACAAAATTTAATCAACTTCATTTTATGTAATTTCATAGAGAAAACCTTTCCAAATCACCCCCTAAGAGGAAATTTTCAATCTCATCTGTACAGTCTTCGGAGCTCTCATTAAGAGCTCTTCCTCTTCGTAGTTAAAGAGAAAATTGACTAGAAGCAAATAAAGAAGATGAAAGGAAATAAACAATTAGTGGCCATCGTTAAAAGACCTCATTCTTGCAACTTTCTTCATCCTGTGCCTTTCCCTTTCGTCCTATATCAGCGGTACCCATCATCAATCTCTCTTTTTCCTTTATTAAGCTGACCAAAGTCGTCCCTTATGGTCAAGGCTAGCACGTTCTTTCTTTCCACGCTCAAAGCAACACCATGATGGGATGGCATCACGGCCATGGACAGGCATCTTTGCATTTCCTTTGACTACTCTTGAGTAGAGGACGAGTGTCCATTATTCTCTTCTGGTCTTAGTTTGATCTGGCTCCAGCGCAAGATATATTTCAACATTTAAGATGCAGACCAAAATAAATATTTCATAGTGAGTATATGCTTAGGTAGTGTTTAGGTGGAGCATTTTTTTTGTAGTGAATACAGCAAATCCAATCTCAGTAGTATGAAGGAAAATTTTCTAGTTATCCATAGTACATGTGTTATAATAAGAAGCGAATCTTTAGGAATATTTTGCTATTATGTATTTATATAAAACTAACATTCTACCTAGATAATATGTTTAACCATAGATATAGTTATAGAATAATGGAAATGATTTAAAAGCTTGAAAATCATATTTTTTAATTCAAAATTTCAAAAAAGCACCATGAAGAAACTTGAAAGAAATTGCGCGTTTGAAAAGGTACACCCCCATAATTGTCATCCTCGTCATTTTTTTATGAAAAGGTACATCTCCATAATTGTCCTCCTCATTTTTTCTATAGCCATCAACTTTTTTTACTATAAATTAAAAGCTACACCTGCTGTGAAGTTGCCTATCCTTCAATCAAATCTCGTGAGTCATGCAATACAAAGGTCCAAAATGGAGAAAATCATGTCTCTCGCTGAAAGTGGCATCAGACTTCGAGCGTTCAAATCAAGAATTTCATCGTCTATATCTTATAATCAATAGCCTTTTCTCCTTTTTCACTGTAACTATCACGCCCCTACCCCAAACACGTAACAACCCCTTCACCTTGGTCAATTGAATGCGACATCCCAAGACGCGTCGCCGACCACTCATTTTATTATTTCATTATCCACAGGCGGAAAACGGACTATCCCCTAATCAACCAAACAATCAATCAATCATAAAAGGGATAGAAGGATAAACAGCATGGCAACAACAAACCACTATTTTATTTACTTATTGGATTAACCACTAAAGGAATGTTTTCTATTTACAAGCTCACCAGTGGGTCGGTTCCTTTCTCTAAGCCAAACAAAAAGGGACTAAGGCTAGGTTAATCCATTCTCTCCAAAAAGAGCCCTCGGGTTCGGTATGTCCATCAGGGAATACCAAAGTGCAGGGACTCATCGGACTCAGGCTTGCCAGGTTGTAGTCGGAGGAGTACGGGTCAGCTATAGGTGGGGTGGGATCTGGATTCACCACGGCACCAGTTGGAGAGTCCAATTCCAGGGGATTCCAGTCGGCGTCTTCGGGGCCTCTACTAGGTGGCCCATCAAATCCACGTAGATGATTGATCAAGAGATCGTCCTCTTTGATATACCATACTAGGAACCGATGGGGAATCCATAGCCTTGGTTCTTCATCCACCCAGATAGTGGAGACGTATTTCTCATACAAGTGCACCCAACCCGGGAAGCGATGGTGTGTCACAATGGTCTCCCAGTCTTTGAGGATCCCGAATCACACTGGAGGATGTGCCATTCTAAGGACTTGAAATAGTTAATACAACAACAAGATATAATCTCAATGGGTTCTCGCCCTAAGCCCCTGTTAGAACATCAACTCAACTCAGGGTACCCAACAAGAACCACCCATAATGCAGCCCGATAGTAATCCTACTAACTGCTTCAACCAAGACATAAACTATTCCACACTTTCAAGGATAATAAACACACAAGCAATTGGCCCGCATGCAATCTTACTGGGTTATGCCATACCTTACACGATATACACAGACATAATACAACCCATGCATACCAAAGATAAGTAATGCATTCGATCAATCACATTCAAATCGCATCGTAGGCAATCTCTCCTGACCATTGCCATACCTTGCACGCTAACAATTTAGGCATACCACAGACAGTGCAACCAGTCATGCATAATTGGAACCAATGATGTCATGTTTCCTATGCATTTTTGCATCCATACGTGTTCCGATTATAAATGCCTCTTAGGGCCACAACCAAACTCTCGCCGGTGTCATTGTCATAGCCAGGCATCGCCTTCCCTCATGAGGTGTAGCTATGTCAAGGTTTCATTTCCAAGACAACATTCTCAAAAAAGCATGGGCCCGGCCTCTACCGCGACTTCGCATCCAGACTCTCGCCGGGATTTTCGACGAGTCGAACTGTGTCCCCTGAACTCCTGCCGAGGTGATGTGTTCAATTTAGTGACCACGTAAGCATATTCATAGCTCATTTTAGTTTTGAACATTAGCCAATGCATACGTGATACATGCTTGCACAAACAGTCAATTAAACACATGTGGTCACATTTTCATTTCCAAGAAATCATCCAACTTCCATGTCTTATGAACAAAGCATGCCCTTTTCAATTTCAAGACAACATTAGACATAAACATACACCCGACACCTTAGGTTTCCCCCTTTTTATATGTCCACGTGATTCATAGAAATGTCCATACATTTAACAATTAGTAATGCATGTCATACGATCAAATCATATTCATTTAGGCAAAATTTCGCTTCTGCATGAACAGTGCGAGTGAACAATACTTTATGAACAGTGAAATTCTAGAATTTAATAATTAATAAAATAAATTCAGAATTCAATAAATCAATAATTTATTAAAAGAAATCAATTCTTTTCGATAAACTAAAGCTAATCAAGATTAACCCCATAATCTTTGATCAATCAACTAAACCCCAATTAGAGAGCATTAAGCAAGATTAATGGTTTAATCCAAGCCAACCATGATTAACAAACCAAACCACACTTCAACCATGGTTAATTAGCCCAACCATAAACTAACCCTAGTTAATTAACCCAACCTTGGTTAATTAACTAACCATAGTTCACTTTTCTAATTAAACTAACCATGGTCATCTAACTAACCACCTATTTTAACTCTAATAAACCTTAATTAATCACCCTAACTAAATTTAACTCTAACTAAACCATCCCTAAGAAAGTTTAATACACTAATCAACGGATTAGAACGTAAACTCACCTGTTAGGCGAGCCGGAGACACAGACGCGGCGGTGGCGGCGACGAAAGTTACATCTAGGGACCTCGAGCAAGTCGACCCAAGGAGGTCCTGGGGTGAGAACAATAGCTACAAAGGTCGGTCTTCCTCTATTAAGTAGGAAGCCGAGCATAACCAAGGGAGCAGTTACTGGCCGGACTGACCGGCGGTCCGACGACCTGCTGGCCGGCATCCGACGACTCCAAGGGGAAGGGCTGGTGGCTGGTCCGAGTGGTGGCAAGGTCGGAACAAAGGCTGCCGAGCTTTTCCAGCAGGTACAGAAGCTAGAGCAGTAGGCAGACTGAAAGGCGGAGGCTTCTAGGCAATAGGCGGGCTGACCGGCGAGTGGCGGCGACGAGGGGTACGGATAGAGGCTCTCGTTCACTGCTACAGGCGGCTTGGATGGTGACAAGGCTGGACCAACAATAAAAATGCAGGGGATAGAATGAAAGAAAGAAGAATAAGAAAAGAAAAAGAAGATGAGGGAAGGGAGTGGTCGGCTAGTTGTGGAGAAGAGATAAGGAAGATGAATGCTAGTCCACTCTCAATCAATGCTCATTACTTCTTGCTTCTTCCCTATGCAAGTGACCTCATCAATCCAAAGCTTCCTCTCTCTTCTTTTGTCTTCTTTCCAATAATATCTAGAGGGGCATTTTGGTCTTTTCCACCTTTGCACAATTACCACTTTGTCCATGGGTTGAGATGAAGAGTGGACCTAAGAAATGGGCTAGGAAATGAATAGGAATGGGTTCAGGAATTGGTTGGGCTCAAATTGGTTTAAGTCTAGATATTGGGCTAGAAAGGTTAAGTGGGCTAATTGGCTCCAATGGGCTCAAATGGCTGCCTTGGGCCAACCATGGTGACCACCCCTCCTTGGGCGTGAGGCCCACTTGGGTCTTGCCTGACCCACTTCCTCGTGGGCTCAATTTCTTAGCCCGTTAATTCCTTTTTTCAATCATTCGGGCTTATCGGCAATATCGAAGGTCAAAGAAGCATCGTCCAAAAGTTCATCTCTAACGTTCTCGAAAATTCATTGTCCAATATCGGATTTTTATACATCGTCAATTTCAATCAAATGCAATTTTGGTACATCTCGGACTAACAGGCGGTTCTAAGGATTTATGTGCAACCGACTCGTGCTTGACTCAACATCAAACCGCGTTCAAGTTTTTTTCGACACATGGACGTCCTTGACTATCAAGAAATCGCGAAGGATTGATTCTTATTTCAAAGTACACAATTACTAAGAATTGACATAGGGCTAATCGTGGTCTCGATAATAGTAAACGGATTCACTCGTTATTCCATTATACCTTGTCTGCGAACCGACTTCTAGTCATCCCTAAAATCGGCCTCTATAACCACAGGATCGTTCTTACGTAGGTCTCATGGTCGAGTCGTTTTCTCTGGTCAAGTTCTTTAGTCGCACGATTTCTATTCTCATTAGCCTTTCCCCTCAAGGTTAGTATCTCAGGAGTGATCGGTTCTAAGTGAAATTAACCAACATTGCATTGATGAAATTCACGTTCATACATCCCTCAAACGGCTCGAATTTTAGGATGTCATAATTCTTCCCTCTTTATAGAAATTTCGTCATTGAAATTTGCAGTTATAGAAAAATCCTCAAAAGATAGGGGTGTTGATACTTTATCACTTCCTCGCTTTCCCATATAGCTCCCTCTGTTCCATGATGTTGCCAGATTACCTTGACTAAGGCAATAGTCTTGTTTTAAAGCACTTGTTGCTTATGATCCTCTATTTGGATAGGTCTTTCCACGTACGACACCTTATCATCTACGTTCAGTTCCTCGAAATTTAGCATGTGAGTCGAGTCTAGTTCGTAGTTTCTCAACATAAACACGTGAAAAACATCATGCACTTGTGCAAGCTTCGGTGATAACACAAAACGATACGCCAAAATCCCGATCATTTCCAAAATCTCAAAGGGTCTAACGTACCTTGGACTCAATTTTCCTTTCTTGTTGAATTTGGAAGTACTCCTCATTGGCGATACTTTCAAGAATAATTGTCACCCACCTTAAACTCTAATGGCCTACGTCGTTTGTCCGCATAGTTCTTTTGACGACTATGGGATGTCCTTAGTCTGTCTCAAATAATCTTGATAGCATCCAAAAATTGTTGCACCAACTCCGACCCCGTATTCTTTCATTTGCCAACTTCGTCTTAATAAAGTGAAGTTCTGCAAGGTCTCCCATATAAAGCTTCGAATTGTGCCATCTTAATACTCTGCTAATAGCTATTGTTGTAGGTAAACTCAACCAAGTGAAGCTATTCCTCCCAACTCCCTTTAAAGTCTACAACACAAGCTCACAACACATCCTCAAGTGTTTGATTGTCCTTTCTGATTGACTATCCATCTACGGATGATACGCCATGCTGTATTGCAGTTTTGTTCCCATGGCTGATTGCAAACTTTTCCAAAAAGTTGTTGTAAACTTAGAACCACGGTCAGATGTGATCGTTATTGATACTCCATGAATACGCACAATCTACCGCACGTACAACTCCGCATACTTGTCCAACATGAAATCCTTTCGTACAATGATAAAGCGGGCTGACTTTGTCAATCTGTCAACTTCCACCCAAATCAAGTCATTGCCTTGCTAATTCCTTGGTAGCCCCATCACAAATTCCATTGTAATATGTTCCCACTTCCATTCAGGAATTTCAAGGGGTTGCAGCAATCAACCAGGCTTACAATGCTGAGCTTTAACTTACTAGCACGTCAAACACTTAGTCACATGCTTTGCGATATCCAATTTCATACCATTCCACCAGAAGTGTTGCTTCAAATTACGATATATCTTCGTATTGCCGGGATGGATGCTATAGTTCCAACAAAATTGCCTCATTAAGTTCAGCATCATTGGGAACACACAATTGTCCCCGAAACCTCAATGTCCTATTCTCGGACACTTGAAAGTTGGCTTTCCTCTTGACCTGATCCATTTGTAGAATCTTTAGGACTTCACGATCCATCACTTGGGCACTTTTTATCATGGTTTGCATCTCGGGTTCCACCCTGAGAGCATTTATTAAACTAGCAAGATGGTCTATCTCAATTTTGAAGTCTAAGTCCTGAACTCCTTAAAAAAGGATCCATTCTCGCACAATCATTTGTGCAATTGACAATTTCCGACTAAGCGCATCTACCACTTTGTTCACCTTCCTAGGATGGTACAAAATCTTGCAATCATAGTCCTTAAGAAGTTCCATCTATCGTCGTTGTCTCATGTTCAACTCCTTTTGAGAAAACAAATACTTCAGACTTTGATAGTCCGTGAAAATTGGGAATCTTTCTCCACACAAATAGTGCCTCCAAATCCTGAGTGCAAAGATTATTGCTGTTAATTCCAAATCATGCGTCGGATAGTTAAGCTCATGAGGCCTTAACTGTTGGAATGCTAATTCCAAATCATGCGTCGAATAATTCCAAATCATGCATATGCTGTTGGAACTAGTATTAACACCTAGAGGGGGGGTGAATAGGTGTATAGGAATTTTATGCGCAAGCAATAACAATCTTTTGCAATCTATAAACTGAAATTAAATAGAGAGAGTAGAGAAGATTGCAAACTCAGTTTATAGTGGTTCGGCTTTAGACAAGCCTACGTCCACTCTCCGGTCGACCAGCCAATCGGCTGTATTTCACTATATGATCAACGGTGATTACACACTTTCGAGTGTTTGTACTCGGTGATGATCTGTCTCACTAAGTCACTCTCTTTCTGTAAAACACCTAGATCACTCAAATGTGCACTATGAACAACAATTGAAGAATTGAATCAGCTTTGGAATAATGTTCATCTACTCCTATCTCCTAGGTCTCATCTTATCCTTATATACTCTCCAAGCCACACTCGACCGTTGGCTCTTTCCTTGAGAGTTTCGTCTTCTCTTTCCTAGACAGACTTTATAAGGTAAGTCTTTTTTACCGTTGGAGGTAGATTGGATCCCCTTGGATTCTGTTCGCCCATACAACCGAAATCCGGGCTTCCATAAGTACTCTATTCTTCATTGGAAGTTGCTCTTTAATTGATCCTGTCAATCAGATTAGTATAATAGAATCAATATTAAAAAAGGTAAGTGAAATACTCTACCATTGGTGATCTTATCGTGTAGGTCCTTCTTAAGTCTGATGGTCTTAAGTTTTGAATCAGCCTAGATTTTCAGTCTGGTTCGTTCAGACTTAAAATCTCAGTCTGGTTCGTTCAGACTTAAAATCTCAGTCTGGTTCGTTCAGACTTAAAATCTCAGTCTGGTTCATTCAGACTCTAAAATCTCAGTCTGGATGAGTCTTTCCGTCTGGTACGGTCAGACTCTTAGACATCTCATGCTTTATCTTCTGCAACTAGCAGACTTTAAAGCCTATGTCATTCTGTGTCCTTTTCTTTCAAGAGATTGATATATAAATATCATTCATAAGCTGTTTTGTTAGCATCAAAACTAGGAGTTTTCTCAACAAATGCAACCACATTGCCATGTTGCATTAAAACGCAGTCTAGTCCTTTATATACTGCGTCATTGTAGATTTCGTACCCTCTAAAACCAGACGATATTGTTAGGACAGGTGCGGTAGTCAGCTTATTCTTAAGCTCTTGAAAACTATGCTCGCACTTATTTGTCCAATAAAATTTTTCTTCTTGTTTTAGTAACCTTGTCAAGGGCATAGCCATCGTAGAAAACTTCTCCATGAACCGCCTATAATATCCTACCAATCCCAAGAAACTTCAAACCTCAGTTACCGTTGTAGGTCTCGGCCAATTCATGGCAGTTTTGATCTTAGTCGGATCAACAGAAATCCCTTGACTTGAAATTACGTGACCCAAAAATGCTATGCGAGTTAACCAATACTTGCACTTGCTGAACTTAGCATAGAGCTCATGTTACCTCAAGGTCTGCAGTACTGATCTCAGGTGTCTTTCATGATCCTCTGGATTCCTCAAGTACACCAGAATGTCATCGATAAACACAATCACGAATTGGTTCAAAAACTTATTGAACACATGGTTCATCAAGTCCATAAAGGCTATAGGAGCATTCGTTAAACCGAACGGCATTACAATAAACTCATAATGACCATAAGTGTGCGAAACGCCGTTTTCGGTATATCTTCCTTTTTAATCATCAACTGATGATAGCATGTCCTTAGGTCTATCTTGGAAAATACCGAAGCTCCTTGAAGTTGATTGAACAAGTCATCAATTCTTGGCAACGGATACTTATTCTTGATAGTTACATGATTGAGTTATCAATAGTCGATGCAAAGACGCAAAGACCCATCTTTTTTCCTTATGAACAGTACCAGTGCTCCCCAAGAGGATGCACTAGGACAAATAAACCCCTTATCCAATAATTCTTGCATTTGCACTTTCAATCCCTTCAATTTTGATAGTGTCATCCTATAAGGCGCCTTAGAAATTGGCTCCGTTCCAGGGGCCAACTCAATCATAAACTCGATTTCTCTCTCTAGAGATAATCCAGGCATTTCCTTAGGAAACACGTCCATGTACTCTTGTACCACGGCAATACTTTCCATCTTTGGTTCCTCCACCAATGTATCTACTACCAATGCCAAATACCTTTGGCATCCTGATTCCAACTTGAGGGTCCCCCTCGATTTCTAACAAATTCAAAACTATCACCCACTATTGGGTTAAACGAAATTATCTTTCCATGACAATTCACAGTAACTAGATGTTTGGTGAGCCAATCCATACCAATTGTGACATCAAAGTCATACATTGCTATTGCAATCAAATCAATGACTTCTTTGCGACCGTCCAAAACTAACTTATAGCCCGAACAACTTAACTCAGATAGTATTTTATCCTTGAACAGAGTATAAATATTATAAACCACTCCCAATGGTTTCAAACTTAACTCCACTAGTTTAACAAACCGATCAGTAACAAAAGAATGTTTAGCACTAGGGTCAAATAACGCATAAGCAACATGATTATGCAAGGAGACCGTACCTATAACGATGAAGGGTGAATCCTCTGCCTCCCCTTTAGTTACGGTGTAAACTCTTCCTTGTGCCTAGGGTCTTCCTTGGTTGTTCGGCGGTGCATTCCCAGTAGGTTGTTCTCCCTGCAGAGGTGGCAAAATCATCCTCATAGGCTTGCTCAGATAATTCTTCACTTGGTGGCATTGTTGGCCACATCCAAAGTAGGCTCTCATCCTTGAAGGACAAGGGAGATTCCCATGTCTCCTTCTACACAACCGGCAAGCTCCCATGAAACCAGATGCCGGCTTTCCCACATAGTTCTTTATGTTGGGTGGGATGAGATTCGTTCTCCCCATCATCAGTCTCTTTCCAAGTCGACGGTTGTCTCGGTTAAGCACAAACCACGAGCCAGACATGGCTGCCCTCTCAACCATGTTCTTCTCGATCATTTGGGCTCTTTCGTATATCTCATCATAACTTTTCAAGTTCAGGGGCACCAGTTGGTCCTTCAGTTCTGGCTTCAAGCCATCCCTAAACCGCATCTCCCTATCCAAGGGGTCTTCCAGCAACCTTGATGCATATTTGGACAATTTAGCGAACTTCGCCTCACACTGATCCATGGACATTTGATTTTGACGAAGTCGTTGGAATTTTGTTATCTTGTACTCCCGTGCATTGTCCGAAAAGTACTTCCCATTGAAATCCACAAGAAAGGCACCCCACGTCTGAGCCGTGCCCTCAAGGAACACTTTTCCTTAAGTGGCTTCCCACCAAGTACTGGCTTTACCTTGAAGCTGGTAAACTACTAGAATCACTCGATCGTCTTCTGAATACTTCAACACTGTGAACATCTTTTCCATATCTCTGACCCAAAGGGTCGCAACCTCAGGATTGCCAATGCCATTGAACCTCGGTGGCTTAAGTCTCAGAAATTGCTCTATTAACTTATGCATTGGCCTCTCATAGATTTCACCCCTAACTATGGGAATCACAGCAGGGGCAACAAGAACGGCAACTGTGGCGGCAACGGTGGCGGCGGTGGCGGTGGCGGCGGCGGCAGCAGCTTGATTCTCATCTTATTGCCCTATTAATGTCTCTAACGCTTGTAAGATCCCGTCTAACCTGGGATCCCCTTGTGCTCTACCCCAGTACTGGTCTGACTAGACACTGCCCTACGCCTAGGGACTCTCTGCTCAGGATTGTTCATCTTGCAGAATCCTCACTGATCCTGCTTTCCAATTCCAATAAGGAATTAGAAACTATGAACAACCCACAACAACATAATATCATAAAAGCAATCACACGTATGTAATATAAATGTCATCCCTAACTCATTATCCCATGACCCTTTGCACTTTATCACTCCAGGTCTTAACCGGGTTCTAATACCAAAACCGATAGGGATGTCATGCCCCGAACCCCGAGTACGCAACAACCCCTTCACCTTGGTCAATTGAATGCGATGTCCCAAGATGCGTCGCCGACCACTCATTTTATTCTTTAATTATGCACAAGTAGAAAATGAATTATCCCCTAGTCAACTAAACAATCAATCAATCATAGAAGGGATAGAAGGATGAACAGCATAGCAACATCAAACCACTCTTTTATTTACTTATTGGATTAACTACTAAAGAAACATTTTCTATTTACAAGCCCACTAGTGAGTCGGTTTCTTTCTCTAAGCCAAACAAAAGGGACTAAGGCTAAGTCAATCCATTCTCTCCAAAAAGAACCCTTGAGTTCAGTACATCCATCATGGACTGCCAAAATGCAAGGACCCATCGGACTCAAGCTCCGTCGGATCATAGTCGGAAGAGTACGGGTCAGCTACAAGTGGGGCGAGATCTAGGTTCACCACGGTGCCATGTGGAGGGTCAAACTCTAGGGATCCTAGTCGGCATCTTCGGGACCTCTACTAGGTAGCCCATCAAACCACGCAAATGACCAATCAAGAGATCATCATCTCTGATATACCACATCAGGAACCGATGGGGAATCCATAGCCTCGGTCCCTCATCCACCTAGATGGTAGAGACATGCTTCTTATAAAAATGCACCCGACCTGGGAAGCGACGGTGCGTCACAATGGTCTCCCAAACCTTGGGGACCCCGAATCGCACCGGAGGGTGCACCATTCTAAGGACCTGAAATTGTTAATATAACAATGGGATATAATCTCAGCGAGTTCTTGCCCTAAGCCCTAATTAGGACATCAACTCAATTCATGGTATCCAATAAGAACCACCCCTCATGCAATCCGATAGTAATCCTACTAACTGCTTCAGCCAAGACATTAACTATTCCACACTTCCAAGAATAATAAATAGACAAGCAGTCAGCCCACATGTAATCTTACCCGATTATGTAATACCCTGCACAATATACACATACATGATATGACCAATGCATACCAAAGATAAGTAATGCATTTGATCAATTACATTCGAGTCGCATTGCAGGCGATTTCACCTAGCCATTGCCACACCCTGCACGCTAATAGTTCAGGCATACCACAAACAGTACAACCAACACATGTATAATCAACATTTGTTTACTTAACATTGTATTGCACTTTAGATTGCACTAAGTAGATTTAACTTCTAGATATAATAGTTCATTTTAGTAAAGTAGTTTATATTGTAGATATTCATGAAGTATCATTTATTTACTTTCTAGTTGTGAGCCATAGGATATTTTGAAAATTTTACATTGAGTTTCTATCTATAGCTCAAGGGTCCTGTCCAGGAACTTAATAACAAGGCCTCAAGTTCTTTGTTGTCCTACCTTTTATTTGCTCAATTTGTCTTGGTATTATTGGACTTTATATGTATTCGCTTGAGTGAATTTATGCATGATCGCCTACATTGCTCAACATTGAGGATGAAATGGGTAACTAAGATTGGGAAAATTGCATGAATAGTTGTTTTCATAAAAAGAGAAAATATGCCAAATTGGGTGTTAAATCTATCTAAATTAATCAATTCTTGAACCCACAAATCTCTAGTTTGCATAAGTAAGATGGGCTTTTGCATTTTACCTGAGTCCTCATCAGTTCATATAAAATTAGTGGTGACTTTTAATCAAATGATATAATTAATGGAAACTAAGTTGAGATCAATCATGTGAAGAGCAAGTGTCACTTTGCAAGATGGACCATTTGTGCTTACTTGGTAATCCAGCAACTTCCTCGGGGATCTCACATTGAAAGGGTCGCGACATTGAATTTGGTTTTTTCTCATGAAATTAAAAATGATGAAGAGATAAAGTAAAAGAAGAAAGAACGATTAAGCCGAATCAAGCCAAAAAAAATGGTTTGGCTTTGATTTGATCTTGGCTATAATATGGTTTAATTTGGCTTCATTTTTCTTCAAACATATTTATTGTTGAAAGTAAAATAAGCAATCGAATAAAATACACAAAATAAGGAAGTTAATCGGATACCAAATTCATATGATTTGGTCGTGTGACTTATATCTATGAAGAAATGAGCACACAATTCCATTATAGATAAAATGATACAATGGATATTTTCAAGTCATTTATATGCTTTTGATGTTTTTCATTCCTCAAATACAACTAATTACTCTGTCTTTAACTGTTATAATTTCTCTCAAAATAATTTTTCAATCTCATACAAGAATGACATGAATATTAACATAAGATTTAATCTAATTCATTTTGTGTAATTTCACGAAGAAAACCTTTCTGAATAAAACCCTTAAGAGGAAATTTTCAATCTCCTCTATGCAGTCCTTGAAGCTCTCGTCTCTTCGAAAATAAAGAGGAAATTCACTAAAAGCAAATAAAGAAGAAGAAAGGAAACAATGAGTGGCCATCGTCAAATGACACCATTATTGCAACTTTCTTCGTCGTTTTCCTTGCCCTCTTGTCCCATCATCAATCTCTCTTTTCTCTTTCTTCAGCTGAGCTAAGCTGTCTCTTATGGTCGAGACCATCATGGTCTCCCTTCTTTCCACGCTCCAAGCAACACTGTGATGGGATGGTGTCATTGCCATGGACAGACCATCATATCATTTCCTCTCCCCACTCTTGACTAGAGGTTGAGCGTCCATAATTCTCATCCAATCTAATTTGATTTGGCGCTGGCCGGAGATAAATTTCCACATTTATATAATTTGGTTTGGCTGATGGCACCGCTACACCATGCTCACATTCTATTAGTTCTCAATAAGAAAATTAGTGTTGTAAAAGATTTTCTTTTTAATAGAAAGATGCGTTTGTGACAGTATTTGAATGGTTAAAGGTAATTAATTATGATAAAAGATACGTCCTTAACGCTAAGAGATCAAATAAATATTTCATAGCGGGCAGTAAATATTTGCTTAGATAGTGCTTAGATGGAGCATTTTTTTTTTTTTGTTGGTAGTGAATGCAGCAAATCCAATCTCAATATAATGAAGGAAAATCTTCTAATTATCTGGAGTCCCATATGTCATAATATGAGGGATTCTTTAAGAATATTTTGTTATTATGCATTGATATAGATAAAAATTGTGATTTTATCTATATAAATATGTTTAATCATAGTTATAGCTATAGAATAATTATAAACGATTTAAACGTTTGGAAATAAGATTTTATTTAATTCAAAAGTTCAAAGGCATCGAGAACAAACTCAAAAGAAACTGGGCGTGTGAAAACGTACACCTTCATAATTGTCCTACATCTCATTATATAACTTAAGAGTTACAGCTGCTGTGAAGTTGCCTATCTGGAACTTTCAATTTAATCTGTGTGAAGTTTCCTATCCGTAACTTTCAATTTAATTCTATGAGTCACCTAGTACAAATGTCTAAATTGATATCTCTCACGAATGAAAGTGGCATTAGACTTTTGCACATTCAAATCTAGAATTTCATCATATATCCCCTTTTCTCCTTTTCCAATGAAATACACTTGTTCTTCTTTTGTAAATTTCTGAAGGAGGATGATCTTGTGGAGAAGCTTTTCACATTAAGGATGTATTTATTTTGCAGAAAATACTTTTAGAAAAAAAACGTTTTCCTAATTTTTCAGCAAAATGAGCGAATAGAAAATATTTTTCTAATCAATTGAAAAAATTTCTTAAATTTAGAAAAATGATTTCCCCTTTGAAATAATTGGAAAATGATTTCCAAATATATTGGTCAACAAATGATTGCTCTTATAAAGATGTATTTTTAAAATTTTAAAATTTTAATTTTGTTTTTATTTAAAAATCGATTTTTTTTCCTTAAAATCGAATTTATTTTCTTTCTTTTTCTTCCTTTCTTTCTTTTCTTCTTCACAACCCTTCGCTAGCTGCCACCGTGGCCAACAAGCTTGCGACCTCCGATGGCGAGGCTCAAGCTCACCCAAGGCCAGCAAGTATCATGCCTCACTAGATCGGGTGAGCTCACCACCTCTGGTGGCAAGCCACCCCAGATCGGGCGAGCTCACGACCTCCGATGGCGAGCCTTGCCAAATTGGGCAAGCTCACAGCCTTTGGCAACGAGCTGGCAAGGCTTGAGCCTTACCGCCAGAGGCCACAACCTTGCCTGGGGCTAGCAACCTTGTAGCCCCTCGCGGCGAGCCTTGAGCCCCACCAGATTGGGTGAGCTTGCAGCATCCAGCGGTGGGGCTTGAGCTCGCCCCTTGCGAGCCGGCCGAGGGGAATCGATGAAGGAAGCAAACGGAGATGGCTCATGAGGCTGCAGAGGAACGGGCAGAGGAAGCAAGCCGAGATGGTGGAGAAGAAGAAGGTAAAAAGAAAAAGAAAAAGAAAATAATAATTAATTTAAAATAAAATATAATTAAAAAGTAGAAATAAAAAAATATATATTTTAAAGCCGAGATAAAATCATTAGATTAAAATCATTTTCTATTAATATCCAAACAACATAATATATAACACCAAATAAAGAAAAACTAACTTTTTTTTCGGAAAAATGCTTTCTGATAAAGCATTTTTCCTAGATTATTTAGTTTTTTGTGAAACAAACGCATCCTAAGAATTTAATAAAAATTTTCCCATTAGTGAATATAATGTTATTTTTTCTAAAATGTGCAATCCAAAAAGAACGACTGAAATTTGATAAATAACAGTTGCACATTCAAAATGAATCGAGGCAGCTTTGAGGTTTGATGCACGTAAATGGTTTGTCAACATGCAAATTTATAACATTTTCTCAATTGAAATTGTCTTGTTAATGAGATTGTGGTTAGGCTCAAGACATGACAAAGACAAGTGATCAAAGATTTAGGAGGAATGAAGGATCGAATAGTAGCCATAAACAATTTATCGAACATCGGTTTTGGTGGTGTGTGGTTTGCTGGAATCTATGAGAAGGGCAGCATTGGTAAAACGGCACCCCCTAAGGTTATCTTCAACTAGGTATATCCTCGCTTTGGAAAAAACTGCAGTTTCCTGATGATGTGAGGGAAACACAAAAAACCAAGGGCTTAGTCTAGCCGTAAGAAAAATTATTGTCGAATATCTCTTATTCTAGAGTGACTCGTGACATCGATAGCCTTGATAGATGCTAATTGTAATGGATGATGTCAACACGGGCAATCATATCCAAAAACTAATAGGAGTGAATTTTTTGATATCTTGGTATAACTTGTTGCCACTGGGACAAGAGCATTTAGAATATTAGGGGACTTAAGTATAAATTCAAGGATTATGAATTGGTGGATTGAGTGATGAAGATGCACTTAACTTTTTTGCAGGCATGCTCTAAGTTAAATGTAAAAAAGCGGAAGAGAGAAAATGGAGGATATGTATGGGTGGATTCATCCACCATTGATTTTCACATAATGTGGATTAGCTCGCTGTAATTCATAGCACTGTGTCGCGTTAGTTTTCATTATTTTATGGTGTGCATTGACTTGTTCTCGGAAGAATTTTAAGGTTAAAATTTCAAGTGAAAGTTTTGACAAAAACAAATTCCAAGTAAACGTAGTGCAAATTTTCATGAAAATCCGGGTTTATCTTACATATTATTTAGGCATATAGATTCTAGTTTAAATTTATTTCAGCACTCAGTAAATTTTTAGTTTAATTTTGTTTCACTATAATATTTATATATGTAGAAGGGGGAAATGCGATAAAAATAAAAAATAAAAAGATAAACTGCATTTTCCTAAAAAAACGTACATCTGGGAGTGTATTTTAGGAATCATGCATATTCATAAATAGATTTGGATTTGTTAACATTGCATTGCACTTTAGATTGCATTAAGTAGATTTTACTTCCATAGATGTAATAGCCAATAGGTCATTCTAGGAAAGTAGTTTATATATTAGATATTCATGAAGTATCATTTATTTACGGGAAAATTTCAAAAAAGGGCTCGAAGTGAGCCTATTTTCTTAAATAATGACCCAAAATTGCCATTGTCTCAAATAAGGACCCGAAGTAGCAACGGCGCCGCCAGCTACGAGCCGTTGCCGCTGCAGCGAATCGTCTCCATTGCCTCTAGGCAAAGACATCTTCGAGCGAGCTTAGCCGCCTGATTCCATCATGAGAGTTTCGTGGAGGATCGCGAGAGAGGAAACCTTGAGAGCCGAGAGAGTGAGGTGCAATGTGAATCCACTTCCATGGACCCAACTGAGAGATAAAACATCTCGATCTCAAGGGCCCACATCTTGGGCACAATGCGAATCCACTTCCACGGAGAGAGAGGGGCAAGCGAGGGGGTGTTGGCACGTACCTTTAGAACTCAAGGAGTTAGGGATCTTACTCCATTAACAAAGAATTGGGTTTTCCGAGTAAGAAGGGACAAAGAGCCTAGAAGATGAAGTGTAGAAAATGAAGAGCAGAAGAAGAAGAGCGTGAAAAGTTTAGGGCTTCTATTTTTAGGGTTTGTTAATTTCTATTAATTTTTTTGACAAAATTGCTCTTATTCCGACCACCAGAAATGCCACACGCTCGCTGGCCAACGAACATTTGGCTGTACGGCGATATGAGGTTCTTATTTGAGACTGGTTTAGCCATTTCGAGCCCTCATGCGAGATAACGGCTACTTTGGATTCTTATTTGAGAAAATAGGCTCACTTTAGGTGTTTTTTTGAAATTTTCCCTTTATTTACTTTCTGGTTTTGAGCCATACTTTATTTGGGAATTTCACATTGAGTTTCTAATCTATACCTCAAGGGGTCCTGTCCGGGAATTTAATAACAAGACTTTGTATTGATTTTTTTCCCCTCGATATGGCTCGATTTTTTTATTTTCCTACCTTTTATTTGCTCTATTTGTTTCAGTATTATCGAATTTTATGTGTTTGCTTGAGTGAATTTATGCAAGATTACTTGCCTTGCTCAACATTGAGAATAAAATGGGTTTAAGATTGGGAAGATTGCATGAATAATTATAAAAAAAAAAAAACAAATTGAGCGTTAGATATATCCAGCCTAATTAAGTCCCCGGACTCACAAATCCCTGGTTTATAGAAATAAGATAGGCTCCTGCATTTTACTTGCCTCCTAATCACTTCATAAAAAACTTGTTGCGACTCTTATTCAAATAACCAAGTTGAGATCAATCATGCCAAGAGCAAGTGCAGGAGGGACCATTGCACTTGCTTGATGATCCAACACCTTCCTTGGCGATCCCGTCTCAGAAGGGTCGCGACATAAAATTTGCTTTTTCTCTCATGAAATTACAAATGATGAAGAGATAAAATAAAAGAAGAAAGAACGATTAAGCTGAATCAATCCGCAAAAAATGGTTTGCTTGGTTTGATCTTGACTCTAATACGGTTTAGTTTGGTTTCACTTTTCTTCAAACCATATTTATTGTTGAAAATAAAACAAGTGATTGAATAAAATACACAAAACAGGGAAATGAATCTTACACTAAATTTATGTGATTTGGTTGTGACTTACGTCTACGAGGAAATGAGCACACAATTCCATCATAGATAAAACAATACAATGATTATTATAATTATATTCGAGTGACTTAGATACTTTTGGTGTTTACCATCCATCAAATATAATTAATCACTCTATTTTTAATCTACCCAATTTCTCTTGAAATAAATTGTTTAATCTTATAAAAATATTATATGAATATTAACACAAGATTTAATCCACTTTGTTTTATGTAATTTCACGAAGGAAACCTTTCCGAATCAAACCCTTAAGAGGAAATTGTCAATCTCCTCCGTGCAGTCCTCGGTGTTCTCATCTCTTCGAATTTGAAGAGAAATTCACTAGAAGCAAATAAAGTGGAAGAAAGGAAACAACGAGTGGCCATCCGTCAAAAGACACCATTATTGCAGCTTTCTTTGTCGTTTTCATTGCCCTTTTGTCCCATCATCAATCTCTCTTTACCCTTTCTTCAGCTGAGCAAAGCCGTCTCTTATGGTCAAGACCATCGTGGTCTCCCTTTCTTTCCACGCTAAAAGCCACACCATGATGGGATGGTATCATTGCCATAGACAGGCCACCATTTCATGTCCTCTCCCCACTCTTGAGTAGAGGTCGGGCGTCCATAATTCTCATCCGGTCTGATTTGATCAGGCTCCAGCTGGAGTTATATTTCCACATCTACATAATTTGGTTTGGCTGATGGCACCAACTTCATCATGCTCACATTCTATTAGTTCTCAATAAGGAAATTAGTGTTGTAAAAGACTTGCTTTATAATATAATGGCCCATTTATGACATTATTTGAGTGGTTAAAGATAATCAATTATGATAAAATATAAGTCTTTAAGGCAAAGAGATCAAACAAATAGTAGCAAGTATATGCTTAGGTAGTGCTTAGGTGGAGCAAATCCAATCTCAATAATATGAAGGAAAATCTTTTAATTATCCATAGTTCCATGTGTCAAGAGGGATTCTTTATGAATATACTTTATTATGCATTTATATAGATAAATTGTGATTTTATCTATATAGATATGTTTAACCATAGATATAACTATAAAATAATGATAAATTATTTAAACGTTTGAAAATCAGATTTTATTTAATTAAAAAGTTCAAAGGCACCAAAGAGAAACTCCAAAGAAACTGGGCATGTGAAAATGTACACCTTCATAATTGTCTAGCATCTCATTTTTTCTAAAGCTATCAACTGTACTAGCTATAGTTGCTATGAAGTTGCCGGTGAAGTTGCCTATCTGTAACTTGCAATCTAATCCCGTGACTCACGCAATACAAACGTCTAAAATGATGTCTCTCACTAATGAAAGTGGCATTGGACTTTGGGTGTTCAAATCTAGAATTTCATCGTATATCCTTTTCTCCTTTCTAATGAAACATGCTTGTTCTTCTTTTGTAAATTTCTGAAGGAGGATGATCTTGTAGAGAAGCTTTTCACATGAATGTAATAAAACTCTTCCCATTAATGAATGTAATGTTATTGTTTCTAAAATGTGCAATCCAAAAGAAAAACTGAAAATTCACAAACAACGGCTGTGCATTCAAAATAAATTTGAGGCAGATTTGAGCTTTGATATATGGAAATGGTTTGTCAACATGCAAATTTGTTATATTTTCTCAATTGAAATTGTTTGACTTTGTGGCAGCAATGGAAATCTTAATGAGATTGTGGTTAGGCTCAAGACAAGGTAGAGACAAATGACCGAATATTTAGTTGGAATGGAGGATTGAATAGTAGCCATGAACAATTTATTAGACATCGGTTCTAGTGGCATGTGGTTCACTAGGATCTACGGGATGGGCAGCATTGGTAAAACAGCACCCCCTAAAGTTATTTTCAACCAGCTATATCCTTCCTTTTGGAAAAACTACAGCTTGCTTGATGACATGAGGGAAAAGCCAAAAACCAAGGGCTTAGTCCAACTACATGAAAAATTATTGTCCGATGTCTCTTATTCTAGAGTGGCTCATGACATTGATAGCATTGGTAGATGCTAATTTTAATGGATGATATCGATAAGGGCAACCATATCCCATGCGTCCTTAAGGAAAATTGTGTTATTATGCATTTATATAGATAAATTGTGGTTTTATCTATATAAATATCTTTAACCGTAAATATAGCTATAGACTAATTATAAATGATTTAAATGTTTTAAAATCAAACTTTATTTAATTCAAAATTTCCAAGGCACCATGAAGAAACTCGAAAGTAATTGGGCGTGTGACATGGCACACCTCCATAATTGTCCTCCGTCTCATTTTTCTATAGCCATCAACTTTATTGACTATAAATTGAAAGCTGCAATTGCTGTGAAGTTGTCTATCTGTAACTTTCAATTTAATCCCGTGAGTCACGCAAAACAGACATCCAAAATGATGTCTCTCATCGACGAAAGTGACATCGGGCTTCAGGCATTAAAATCAAGAATTTCATCATTTCATATAATAAACATCATTTTTTTTCCTTTTCTAATGTAATGCACTTTTTCTTCTTTTGTAAATTTCTGAAGGAGGATGATGGGTGGTGTAGAAGCTTTCCACGTTAAGAATGTAGTGAAAGCTCTTCCCATCAATGAATGTAATGTTATTATTACTAAAATGTCCAATCTAAAAGAACGGCTGAAATTTGAGGATCAATGAGCCGTGCCCTCAAAGTAACACACTTAAAACTTTTTTCGGAGGCATGCCTTGGACAGCAACTCTCCTCTGGCCAATTACTACACTCTTTCAAAAGGCAGCGTCTGTAGTGCATATGGCCTACCTTTCGCTCTTGAAGCAGTAAGTCCAAAAACTAATTGTTCAATAACATCGATTTCCAATGTGCCTAAAACCTTTCAGATTTATTAAAGTTGTATGTAGCATGGGTGATTAATTAAAAGGTAATAATGTAATTTTGATAAATGGCATTTTATTATCTTTTCAGGATCTTGTAATATGATATGGCATGATCTTCTAATTTACTTAAAAAGTAAGCATTAACACTTTTTATGTGTTCCAATCTTTTGAGGCAATAACTTGAAAGCATAGGATGTACATGCTCATAGCATTTCTAAAGGTATTGCTAAGTTGTATAAAGTAGTGTATCGAAGATGACCATATTTATGATATCCAATTGCTATATCTTTGGAAGGATTGCTGTTTTATAGATAATTTTTGCAAAGTTGGTTCGTAAAACCATCATGAATGCATGATGTGTATTTTGAATGCTATTCTTAAGACAATATTTTGTTCAAATTTGATTACAATGTCCTTTACTCATTACCC
Organism: Corymbia citriodora subsp. variegata; assembly: GCA_014858505.1. NCBI lineage: Eukaryota > Viridiplantae > Streptophyta > Magnoliopsida > Myrtales > Myrtaceae > Corymbia > Corymbia citriodora. The sequence goes on along the minus strand of MU089538.1, from coordinate 15,531 downwards.
TAGAGAGTCTCGCTAGCCATCCTTGAATGGAGCTAACCTAATGCGCGTGATGGAGCGATTTGTGTGTATAAATCGTTGTTAATTCACTTGAATGTTTTGGATACTACTGTTATAAATGAGATAAAATAAATGTGGACAAGTCATTCTCTGAAAGACTTTGTACAGTATGCCAATCTAGTCAACAAGTCAAAGCAACTAATAATGCCACAAAAAGACATATATAAATAAAACAAGCCAAAAAATAAATAATTGCAGATTGCGGCTACGCCTTATCTGATTTTCATTACTTCTACCACAGCACTTCAAATTCCGAAGGATAATATTCATTTTGATTTTCAATTATTCATGAAATATTTATCAAGAGATGAAATATGCAAATGATTTATGTTAAATCATGCTAAACAAAAAAAAAAATGTATCGCTAACAAATGTTGTAAAAAAAACAGACTTATTTAATATGTCAAAATTGTAGTTACAAGTTTATGATTTTCTTGATATATTGTGTCCAAAACTAAATAATAAAATATATGCGACCACAAAATCATGGAAAATGAGGGAAGCAAAGGGAAGGGTACGCATGGGCTGGCGCGATTCAAGCGAGAAATGGGCAATAAAAGAACATAACTATGCATTGTCATAGGGATCTTAGAAGAAACGGGTCGTGTAGATGACATTGAATCTCGTCCTTATGATCGGAGTGAATGTCAAGCAGGTGATGGGACAAATTCTATCATCAACCCTGAATTTAAGCTTATAAATATTGATCGATATCTTAAGAAAATAAAAGATAGTTTTTCATGCATTTATTCATGAATGCCTAATGCTATTGAATATCTTTTAGCTTGCTTTCACTTTACTTCATACCATATTCCTTTTTGAGGAAAAAGCAATTAAATAAAATGCACAGAACAAGAAAATGAATGGGACATTAAATTTACATGATTTAATCATGTAATCTATGTCCACGGAGAGAGCAGCATAAGCTTACATTATAGATCAAAAAATATAATGAAAGTTACAATTACACTCGAATTATTTAAATATTTTTGGTGTGTTTCAGCTTCTAATTATATTTAATAATATTTAACATTCAAAATTTCTCTCGTGAAGAAATGACACAAATCTTAACAAAAGATATAATCGGCTTCCGAGCAGAAATATTTGGTGTGATCAAGAGGAACTCTCGGCACGCTTTTCAATATGCACTGTGCAGCCTTCGGAGCTCTCTTGGTATTTTAAAGAGGAAATTCAGCAGAACCAAACAAAGAAGAAGGAAGGAAACAACCTTACAACTTTCTTCGCCTTCTTCCCTTTCGGCCCATATCGGCAATGAGCATTATTAATCTCGTTTTCTCTTTCTTCAGCTGAGCAAAGCCGTCTTTTATGGTCAAGGCCGTCATGGTTTCTCTTTCTTTTGTTCGTGCCGACACCACGACGGAGTGGCATCGTGGCCTATTGACAGGCCATCTCTGCATTTCCTCTCACCAATTTTGAATAGTGGTTGAGTGTTGATAATTCTCATCCGGTCCTATTTCATCCAACGAATTCAAATTTGAAATGTATTCTAACATATTTATATAATTTGATTTGGTTTAGCATCCAAATCACTCTAACAATACTATGCTCACATTCTAATAGTCCTTAGTAGAAGATCAATGATTATTTGCTTTTTAATATAATAGCACATTTTATGAGAATATTTAAGTCGTTAATATTAAAAAAACTCCTAGTTTTGATGATAAAAAACTATTTTATGCATATAGAAATTCTTATATTTTCTAAGGAAAGTCACAGGGTGACGTATTCCTTTGAGTCTAGATGAAGCAGACGGAGAAGCAGAAGAAGTTTCTGAGTCTACTTGTGCCAGACGGAGAACACAAGGAGACGCAGAATCTCTGAGTCTACATACACCAGATGAAGAACACAAGCAGATGCAGAACCTCGATCTGGCAGATTCTATAAGGACCTGGGGCTCACTGAGTAATATTGTCCGCTCATTGTGCACATTCGAGGACCGAGGCGCGGACGCACCGCCATCCCTCCTCCTCACACACCGTTGCTCGGGCCGTCACATTCTCCCCCCCTTCGGGCACAGCGTCCTCGCTGTGGCCCCACACACGGTCGGGAGTCGGCTTTGATACCATTTGTAAGGACCTGGGGCTCGCTGAGTAATATTGTTCGCTTTGAGCCAAGACCCGCACAGCTTTAAAACGCGTTACTCAGGGAAGAGGGATCCCAGCCTTATAAACCATCCCAGGACTCCCCCCCTAGGCGATGTGGAACTCCCCCCTAGGCAAGAGACATGTGACCCCCCTCCCTTGCGCACGTCCGAGGACCGGGGCGCGGACGCACCGCCATCCCTCCTCCTCACACACCGTCGCTCAGGCCGCCACATTCTCCCCCCCTTCGGGCACAGCATCCTCGCTGTGGCCCCACACGCGGTTGGGGGAGTCGGCTCTGATACCATTTGTAAGGACCGGGGCTCGCTGAGTAATATTGTCCGCTTTGGGCCGAGACCCGCACGGCTTTAAAACGCGTTACTCAGAGAAGAGGGATCCCAGCCTTATAAACCATCCCAGGACTCCCCCCTAGGCGATGTGGGACTCTCTCCCTAGGCAAGAGACATGTGACCCCCCTCCCTTGCGCACGTCCGAGGACCGAGGCGCGGACGCACCGCCATCCCTCCTCCTCGCGCACCGTCGCTCGGGCCGTCACATTCTCCCCCCCTTCGGGCACAGCGTCCTCGCTGTGGCCCCACACGCGGTCGGGAGTCGGCTCTGATACCATTTGTAAGGACCTGGGGCTCGCTGAGTAATATTGTCCGCTTTGGGTCGAGACCCGCACGGCTTTAAAACGCGTTACTCAGGGAAGAGGGATCCCAGCCTTATAAACCATCCCAGGACTCCCTCCCTAGGCGATGTGGGACTCTCCCCCTAGGCAAGAGACATGTGACCCCCTCCCTTGCGCACGTCCGAGGACCGAGGCGCGGACGCACCGCCATCCCTCCTCCTCGCGCACCGTCGCTCGGGCTGTCACATTCTCCCCCCCTTCGGGCACAGCGTCCTCGCTGTGGCCTCACACGCGGTCGGGAGTCGGCTCTGATACCATTTGTAAGGACCTGGGGCTCGCTGAGTAATATTGTCCGCTTTGGGCCGAGGCCCGCACGGCTTTAAAACGCGTTGTAGAGGGAAAGGGGCCTCACACAATATTGTCCTCTTTGGCGACCATAGGCATGCCGGGACCCACCTCCATGGCCATCCCCCACCTAGGCCCCTCAAGGCTTTGTTCTCTGCACAGCGGAAGCATGTGAGAAACGCGTTGTCTGGGGTAGAGGCGCTCAACGGGCCCTTCCTCATCCCAGCCCAATATTGTACTCTTTGGGCGAGGCGCTCAACGGGCCCTTCCTCGCCCCTCAAGGCTTTGTTTTCAGCGTAGCGGAAGCGTACGTGAAACGCGTTACTCAGGGAAGAGGGATCCCGGCCTTATAAACCATTCCAGGACTCCCCCCCTAGGCGATGTGGGACTCCCCCCTAGGCAAGAGACATGTGACCTCCTCCCTTGCGCACGTCCGAGAACCGAGGCGCGGACGCACCGCCATCCCTCCTCCTCGCGCACCGTCGCCCGGGCTGTCACATTCTCCCCCCCTTCGAGCACAGCGTCCTCGCTGTGGCCCCACACGCGGTCGGGAGTCGGCTCTGATACCATTTGTAAGGACTTGGGGCTCGCTGAGTAATATTGTCCGCTTTGGGCCGAGGCCCGCACGGCTTTAAAACGCGTTACTCAGGGAAGAGGGATCCCGGCCTTATAAACCATCCCAGGACTCCCCCCCTAGGCAATGTGGGACTCTCCCCCTAGGCAAGAGACATGTGACCCCCCTCCCTTGCGCACGTCCGAGGACCGAGGCGCGGACGCACCGCTATCCCTTCTCCTCGCGCGCCGTCGCTCGGGCTGTCACATTCTCCCCCCCTTCGGGCACAGCGTCCTCGCTGTGGCCCCACACGCGGCCAGGAGTTGGCTCTGATACCATTTCTAAGGACCTGGGGCTCGCTGAGTAATATTGTCCGCTTTGGGCCGAGGCCCGCACGGCTTTAAAACGCGTTACTCAGGGAAGAGGGATCCCAGCCTTATAAACCATCCCAGGACTCCCCCCTAGGCGATGTGGGACTCCCCCCTAGGCAAGAGACATGTGACCTCCTCCCTTGCGCACGTCCGAGAACCGAGGCGCGGACGCACCGCCATCCCTCCTCCTCGCGCACCGTCGCTCGGGCTGTCACATTCTCCCCCCCTTCGGGCACAGCGTCCTCGCTGTGGCCTCACACGCGGTCGGGAGTCGNAGTCGGCTCTGATACCATTTGTAAGGACCTGGGGCTCGCTGAGTAATATTGTCCGCTTTGGGCCAAGACCCGCACGGCTTTAAAACGCGTTACTCAGGGAAGAGGGATCCCAGCCTTATAAACCATCCCAGGACTCCCCCCTAGGCGATGTGGGACTCCCCCCTAGGCAAGAGACATGTGACCCTCCTCCCTTGCGCACGTCCGAGGACCGAGGCGCGGACGCACCGCCATCCCTCCTCCTCGCGCACCGTCGCCCAGGCCGCCACATTCTCCCCCCCTTCGGGCACAGCGTCCTCGCTGTGGCCCCACACGCGGTTGGGAGTCGGCTCTGATACCATTTGTAAGGACCTGGGGCTCGCTGAGTAATATTGTCCGCTTTGGGCCAAGACCCGCACGGCTTTAAAACGCGTTACTCAAGGAAGAGGGATCCCAGCCTTATAAACCATCCCAGGACTCCCCCCTAGGCGATGTGGGACTTCCCCCTAGGCAAGAGACATGTGACCCCCCTCCCTTGCGCACGTCCGAGGACCGAGGCGCGGACGCACCGCCATCCCTCCTCCTCATGCACCGTCGCTCGGGCCGTCACAGATTCAGAACGAAGTTACAAGACCAGACCGAGAACAAGGTCACTAACGGTCATGATTTTCACTTACCATATTTATATAGATTTTGTAATATCGAATTGATTAGCAAGATCAATCATCAGACAACTTCCAAAGAAGGATAGAATACTTATGGAAGCCCGAATTCTGATTGTATGGGCGAACAGAATCTAAGAGGATCCAATCTACCTTCAACAGTCAAAAAGACTTTCCTTATGAAGTCTGTCCAAAAAACAAAAGGGAAGACAAATCTCTCAATGAGATAGCCAACGGTCAAGTGTGGCTCGGAGAGTATATAAGGGGAGGATGCGACCAGGAGAATGAGAGGATTAACATATTCCAAAGTTGATTCAATTCTTCACTAATTGTTTGAAAAGAGCGAAATCGAGTGATCCTAGTATATTATCAAGAAGAGTGACTTTATGAGACATATCATCACCAAGTGCGAATACTCAAGAGTGTGTAATCATCTTTGATCACATAGTAAATCCAACCTATTGGCTGATCACTTGAAGAGTGAATGTAGGCTTGTCAAAACCCAAACCACTATAACTGTGTTTGCAATCTTCTATACTCCCTCTATTTAATTACTGGTTGTAGATTGCAAAACTTTACATTGTTTGTGCATAAAATTCCTAGCAATATCAGTTAAATGGAGTTATTTATAATTAAAGTTGAGCCTTTTAAGGCGAAGAGATCAAAACAAATATTTCATAGGAAGTAGTAGTACGTATATGCTTAGGTAATGCTTAGGTGGAACATTTGTTGTAGAGAATGCGGCAAACCCAATCTTTGTAGTATGAAGGAGATTTTTCTAATAATCCGGAGGTCCAAGTGTTAGACAATCCTTTAGGAATATTTTGTTACTCTATATAAATAAATTGTTATTTTACAATACTAGATTGGGATTTTAAATATGCCCAACTATAGATATAGAGAATCAAATATTTTTAATCCAAAAGTTCAAAAGCACAAAGCAAAAAGTACATAGGAGAAACTCGAAAGAAATTGGGCATGTAAAAGGAGCACTTCCATAATTGTCCTTCGCCTTATTTTTCCTTTTTAAAGCCATCAACTTTATTGACTATAAACTGGAAACTGCACTTGCTATATTTGCCTGTACGCGTTTTGGATGGCAAATGGGATCTGATTCAAATACGTGAAATGTCATATGGCGAACTCAGAGACCAAGTGAGGACTGACCTTGCTAAGTGCGAAGCAAGCTCCTATGGCGAACTTAGAGACAGGTGCGAGCACTAGCAACACTTCAAGAAGTGAGCACCAGGTCTTCCTAAGTTTTAGAGGGCTTGATACTAGTTGTACATTCACCAATTTCCTCCACCAAGCCTTGGTAGATGCTGGGATTCATGTTTTCATCAATGACGAAGGGCTTCGACCGAGTGAAAGAATTAGTGACACCGTTCTGCAAGCAATCGACAATTCCAAGTTCTACATACCCATCTTCTCTAAAGATTACGCTTCAAGTCACTGGTGCCTCGACGAGCTTGCGAAGATGGTGGAGAACAAAGGGAAGGTCATATTGCCCATCTTCTGTGACGTGAAACCAGATGACGTGAAGCTGAAAATCGCATTGTACAAGGACGCCATATCAAATTTAGGGCAAATAATGGAGGATCAGAAGAATAAGTTCAGCCCCAAGGATATAGAGACGTGGCGGCAAGCACTCAGAGAAGTTGGTCGCATCAAGGGATGGGAGCTGGAGAAATATCCAGGGTAACAAACTAACCATGATTGTGAAAATTATTCTGTACAATCGGGCCATTTTTTTATTTAAGTCAATCTTCTATTATAGTAATTCATTAGATGTTTTTATTTTGATTCTTCTGCCCTTTATTGCCAGAAATTCTTATCCTTCTGCTTGATATAAAGATCAAACATTTATCTTCTATATCCTAAACTTGATCGCATTCCCAACTAGTTGGTTACTCACCTTTTCTCAATTGAAAATGTTCAACTTTGCGGCAGCTGTGCGAAACTTATCCAGGTGGTTGTTCATGAGGTTGTGGTCTGGCCCAAGACAAGACAGAGACATGTAACTGAAGATTTAGTTGGAATGGAGGATCCAATAGCAGACATAAACAATTTATTAGCCATCGACTCTAGTGATGTACGGCTAATTGAAATCTACGGGATGGGCGGCATCGGTAAAACAACACTTGTCCTGATTATCTTCAACCAACTATGTCCTCGCTTCGGGAGATATTGCAGCTTTCTTGACAACGTGGGGGAAATAGCAAAAACCAAAGGTTTAGAGAAGTTGCAAAAAAAATTATTGTCCAACGTCGCTAGAGTGGAAACTTACATTCCAAACGTTGATGAGGGGACCAAAATGATTGAAGAAACAATTTGCAACAAGAATGTGCTCATTGTATTAGATGATGTTAAGGATGCCATTCATATCCAAAAACTCACTGGAGAGGAAAATTTCTATCCTGGTACTAGAATACTTGTTACTACTAGGGACAAAAATGTTTTGATTGGCAACAAGTATAACTTTGTGTCCTATGAAATGATGGGGTTGAGCGGCAAAAACGCACTTACACTTTTTAGTAGGCTTGCCTTCAATAATGACTCTCCTCTAGCTGGTTACCGCGGTCTTTCAATGGGCATCATCAATACTACATATGGACTACCTTTAGCTCTTCAAGCAATAGGTTCATCGCTTTTTCAGAAAAAGAGAGAAATATGGGTAAAGTGCTTAGAGAAGCCAAAGGAAGCACCTCATAAGGATGTCTTGGCAACGCTAAAGATTAGCTATGATGCCCTAGAAGAGTATGAACAAGAGATATTCCTCGATATTGCATGCTTTTTAGTTGGCGAGAATAAGACTAATCCAATGTATGTGTGGCAGGATTGTAAGTTTTACCCAGAGTTTTCCATCAAGGTCCTTATTGAAAAATGCATGATAAAGGTGTTTGATGATAATAGCCTTTGGATGCATGATCAGTTTAGAGATCTTGGAAGGAAAATTGCCAAAGAAAAGGGAACCCGATTGTGGGATAAAGACGACATCATTCCCAAATTAAAATCAACAGAGGTAAAGCATGACCAAATTTGAATAGAAATTTGCTTGTAACCTCTTCTTAATTGATGATTCACAGTTTTGAATTGGGAGCTACTCTTCTACTACGTTTTTTCTTTTCTTCTACGAAATAAAATATTGGGATATTGACAAATTCCTCTTTCTGCTCCTCAATGTCATTGGCAGATCAAGGGAAGCGTTCGAGCACTCTGTTTGAAAAGGAGGAGTACGTCAAAACATCCTACAATTATCACTTCGAAGCAAATGAAGCGATTCCCGCATATACGGTTTCTTTCATTGTGTGAGGTAAACTGCGAAGGTGACTTTAGGGGCTGTCTTTCCGAGTTGAAATGGATCAGTTTGGATTATGGTTATGTTATTCCTCCTATACCTGCCGCCGATCGTGATCAACCATTTGAGGCAACTAATTCGTTGCATCTAGAAAATGTGGTTGTGGTGAATCTTTCTGGGGTTGATATCACAGAAGACGTGTTCACAAGCCTAATCAAGGTATGCCAATTTCCCTCTCATTCTAATTTTCTCTTTTAGTGAAGGACAAAATTAGATCTGATTTTCTCATTGGTAGCCTAAATCCATATTTATCTCGTTTGTCCTGATATTTCATTGGCTTTTGTAGGGAGCAAGGAAATTGAAGGTTCTCACTCTTTGTTATAATACGTNACCTTACTAATCTAGTTGAACTGGCCCTATCCGATGGCTCTGAATATGTTGCCGAATCAGATATAATTCAAACTTGCGACTACTTGCAGTGGATTGGGAATTTATCCGGACTTAGCAAGCTGCAACTTTGCTTTTCAAATGTCTGCGTTTCAACTATAGAGTTGGGTTCCCTTTCTCTGCTGGAAGAACTTACTCTACATGGAGTAGACGTGCCCGCTTTCAAACAACTTCCATCATCAAAGTTGGAGGTTCTAGAGCTCTACGACACTCGAGGGAAAAAAATACAGCTTCCTCCATCGGAAAAGGAGACTGCAATCGTTGCATCAAGTTCGAGAGAATCGGAAGAAAGCAAGGTGCTAAGGCAAATTGAAATTATTTTTGATGAAGGCCAAAAATTATCGGATGGGTCAAGTTGTCTGCGGGAGGAGCCCGGGTGCAATGAGCTACAAGCTCCCGAGTTGATTGATCACTGGAGGGGAGACTTCCGTTTCCCAAGCTCCATGAATACGCTTCGGAAACTCGTTCTATGGGGGTGCCCAGGGGTTCAGGATATTGAATTTGTTCCTGCGCTGTTGTTAATATTTTCTGTTGGAGGGTGCACTTCATTAAAAAGATTAGGCGGTTTGTCAAAGTTGAAGTTCTTGTCAGAGTTGACTCTTAATCGGTGCTGGAGCCTACAGGTTGTCGAGGGCATTGACAAATTAGAGTTTTTGCATCAGTTGAAAATTGATCGGTGCGGATCAGTGGAGAGGATTCTTGATCCATCGAGTTCAAAAATACCAAATAAGTGCTCAATAGAAATAACACATTGTGGGAATTTACCCGACACTGGTCCAACTTCCAACACTTGGGAGTCTTACGGAAAGATTCTGAATGGAACTGAAATCGAAACAACGGACTCTGAAACAGAAACAAGGGATACAGAAACAGGGGAAGCTATCGGGATGTCTTTTCATATAATACCGCGGGGGAACCTTATATTTGGATTAGAGCAATCTGAAACAGAAACGGGGGATGCTGCGTTCCACTTTTCTTCTATGGTTACGGTAGCGGATGAAGAAAGAACGGACTCCGAAACAGAAACAGAATCAGAAACAGAAACAGAGGTGAGGATGCGCCTTCTTTCTATTCCTAGATTATTGCTGTTTCTTCTGTTTTACTTGCTTTCTATTTCTGCTTTATTAAAATTCCCCATCTTACTGGGAATCTCCATATGCTGTGTGTGTGTCCACTTCGGTGGCGACGTAAGGGATCTCACATCCCTCATATAAGAGAAATTTTTAGGCCCAAGAGACCTCACCTCAACTCACCTTATGGTTTCCTTCTGCAGGAGAAGTTCGATTTCTATTATTGAACGATGGATTGAATTGGGATTAGGGTTCTTTTCCACGTTTTCTTCTTCCTCTCCTGCTGCACAAGCAAATCACTGTCGCCCAAGCTGTGTCGCTACTCGCTCGATCCTCGCAAGGTTCAGTCTGTCGTTCGCAGTGTTGATTGCCATCGTCTCTGCTTTCCTGGGTTCCATTGTCCGTAAGCTTCAAGTTCGTCCTCCGCAAGCTTCGAGTCCTCCTTCGCGAGCTTCAAGTGCCCTGTCCGTGAGCTTCAAGTCCTTCTCCAGTGCCACTTTTCACTCTAGTGCACGTTTCTTTCTTCAGTGCCGCTCAGCTGGAGGGATATAGTGCATTCATTAACTTCATCAGTGGCGGGAGTCATGGGCCTGAACTCAAGCTCTGGATCACTAGCTAATCGCTGAAGAATAGGTAATTATGGTGTGGTAGTTGTTTTTTTTTTTTCCTGGTCAGAGTAGCAGTTGGTGTCTAGTTGAATGTAATCATGTGATTTATCTTTGCGTAGTTAGGTATGAGCTCGAGCTCTAGCTTCATATGGTAATAGTTGTGTAAGGGTCTGCTTTCGTGCAACTGTTTGACTATTTAAGTGCCTGGTTTATTTACGTTGCTATGCTTTTGTGGACTGCTCGATTGAGTGTAATCATGTGCATCTTCTCATGAAGAGTTTATCTGTAAGTATATTCTAAAGTCTGGATAATGGTCGCTTTAATGAGTGTCTACCGTCTCTTTATTACCTGTGAGGAGCTCTTGATGATTGAAAATGAAGCAAACAGTGCTTCTCTGCTTGGTTCATCATGCAGAATTAAAATGGGATATCCAGTTTTTTTTTTTTTTTTTTGTTTCATATTTTGGTCAGTTGTGGTTTCCTCTGGTAATTTGAGGTCTGCTGCATATTTTTGGGGATTTCACAGGTCAAATTTACTAAGTGGCTTACTGGACAATTGGCTAGACAAAACATACACGGCTTTGTTATTTATTGAAGCCGAAACACCGAATCTTGTCGCTTCATGATTACTCCCACGTTCCTGCTCTCTGTTCTGCAAATATCTTCTTATTTGAATCGGAAAAAGGGAGAAAAATGAGCCACTTTGTAGCAAGGTGCTTGGTCAGGCTCGTGCATCTTAATTTACTTCCTTGATGCTTCATTGTTTATGCCTAATCCTCCTCCAAAATCAGCAGTTCCTTCCGACTTTGTCATGTCTAAGATGAGTCCTAAGGAATGTCTTAAAACCATGGCGACTCAGTTTTATCCTTTGGATGTGTTCATTGGAACATAATTAGAAGAACACCATGTATTTAAGCCTATACATGACTTACTTAGCACCAATCAGATATTAGAAACCAGTGAAAGAGTTCTGGCATAAGGTTATGACGCTTTGCCCTTAGTGAGACTCTGCACTAGGAATGCAACCAAACCTGCCATCCAAAGTCTTGCAACACGCTATATATCCAACAGCCTTCTCAACATCTGTCGAATCCAACCGTTTTAGCATCGCAAGACAGGAGATAGCACAAGAAGAGAACCTTGGAAGGGAAAAAAGAGGCAAATAGGATGTCAATATTTAAAAAAACATCCTCAAGAAGCATGAAAATTATAATTTATCAAAGACAAGGATAAGACACCAAGTATCGACTTCTCTTCATATATCCCTAGAGAAAGATTCATCTTTGTTTTGCACTGCTCTGATATCAGAATCACAGTTCAGGCACAATAATGTAGAACATTTGATACTAGATATTATCCAACAATAGCAACTTCAATTTCTATAGAAAGAGCCCTCCTCATCAATGTTTGGCTAGCAATATACACACTATACAGTAACTATAATCAAAATTCCATAACATGACATAAGCTGACCTCTTACATACATAACAGAGCCTAACTTAAGTTTATTGCTCTCAAGATGTTGAAAACTTAATAGCATAAAACAACACCAACGAACTTGCATCAATGGAAAGAATTGGCAAATCTAGGTTGCTTTTTACCAAAGGACACAATCTATCACCTTATTGATGTCGAGAACATCTAACTTGTCAAAAATGGCCAAAATTACAGCACTGAATGTATATAGCAGATGCGGATCACGTCCAATATTTGCACCAAAGCCGCCTGCACAAGCACCCTTAAGTGTCATTTGCATTTTGTTCTATAGAGTCAAGCTTTAGTTAATAGATACATTAAAGCAACACTAATCACTCCTAAGACGTGGTGGTCATCATTGCAATAGATGAGAAACATTTGATTGAATGTGCAGTGGAGGTTCAGTCAGCAGAAAGAGAAGCCAAGAGACAAACAAATACAAACCATACTCGTGCAGGCATTGCAGGATTTATGAAGCAACCTCATTTGTAAAAAAGCTCAGAATCGAGAATGATATTTCATATCACTTAATTTATAGATCATACACGCTTATAAAGAGAAGGAAAAATACAATCTTTGACAGAGCAAGAATCATGGAATGCCAACTCATCTACAGTTGGTATGTTGATCTAAAATTCAAAAAAGATATCAAAATGATTTCATGTTCAAAAAATAATATCAAAAAAGATTTCATATCTTAACACGTCCCCGCAAGATGGACATTCCATCGGAAACGCCCATCTTGTCTCGTAATTGTATTGTTTGCCACCTTGATAATGGTTTTGTGAGAATGTCGGCAAGTTGATCATGGGTGGAAATATGAGAGACTTGCATCTTGCCGGCTTTAACAAGTTCCTGAAAGAAATGGTAATCTATCTCAATATGTTTCATTCGGGAATGGAAGACGGGATTTGCACAAACATAAGTAGCACCTATGTTGTCGCAATATAAGCTTGGTGCCTTGTCCATGTGAATGCCAAGTTCTTGAAGCAAAGATTTTACCCAAATGAGTTCCGCCGAGGCTGTGGCAATGGCTCGATATTCTGCTTCAGTAGACGACCTCGCAACTGATTGTTGCTTTCAAGAACTCCAAGAGATAGGATTGACCCCTATATAAATCACAAAACCCGAAGTAGATGTACGATCATCAATGTTACCTGCCCAATCTGCATCGATGTAGGCATGAAGCACAGGTTGTGTGTCGTGTCTCAAGTGCAACCCATGGAATAATGTTCCCTTAAGATAGCATAAAAGACGTTTTGCAGCTGTCCAATGAGTTGTGGTCGGCTTATACATGAATTGAGATAGCTTGTTTGTTGCAAAACCAAGATCCGGATGAGTAATGTTGAGGTATTGAAATGCACTAATGAGGCTTCGAAATTCTGTAGCATTGGCCGGTGATTGTTTGTCATGAACCGAAAGAGATTGACCCATGGCTAATGGTGTCGCAACCTCTTTTGCATCTCCCATTTTGAAGCATTCAAGTAGCTCTCTTATGTATTTATGTTGAGAAAGAAGTAAGTTGGTTTTTGTAGGAATGACTTCAATTCCCAAAAAGAAATTCAGTGGCCCCAAGTCTTTAATTGAGAACCGATTAGAGAGAACGGTGATGAAGTCCAAAACAAACTTCTGATCACTTCCTGTGATAATGAGATCATCCACGTACACTTAAAAATAGGCTTGAACACCACCATGAGAGTAAATGAACAGGGAACTATCATTCTTCGAATTGACAAATGAATTTGCGAGAAGGAATGAACTTAGCTCATTATACCAAGCCCGCGGAGCCTACTTTAACCCATATGGCTTTGCGAAGTTTGCAAATGTGTGTTGGTTTTTCTGGGTCTTTAAAACCAGGCGGTTGCGACATGTAAACTTCATCCTGAAGAGTTCCTTGGAGGAAGGCATTGTTGACGACCATTTGTCTCAATGTCTATCCACGCATTAAAACCAATGATAAAACCACCCGGATAGTATTTGGTTTGATGATCGAGCTAAAGGTATTAGTGTAATCAAGGCCCGGTCGTTGGTGAAAACCTTTGGCCACAAGACGTGCCTTGTACCTCTCAATACTACCGTCTGCACGTCTTTTAATCTGATAAACCCATTTGCAACCTACAACATTCAAAGATGGATCAAAAGGTATTAGTTCCCAAGTCCCATTACGAATAAGGGCATTGATCTCGGCCGACATTGCTTCACACCATTGAGGATCGCACATAGCTTGTGTAATTCCCGTTGGTTCCATAGTCGGTGGAGTGGATGTTTGGTGATGATGTGGTTGATTTATTTGGGCTTGAAAATATTATTTTGGGATCTAGTGGTCATTTTGTGAGTTCTTGTAGGTGGATTTTTGGATGTTGATGTTTGGTCATTATTGATAGTGGCAATTGGAGTTTCAAGAGGTGGCATTTGTTGGAATTGATTGGAGGGTTGGGAAGTTGATGAGTGTGTAGCACGGGATGGAATGTTGCTTCGAGATGGCACTTGTGCAGATGGTCCAATGTTTGGCACTAAAACCGGAAGTGAAATAGTAGGTAAAGGAGATGAACTTTGAGGGGTTGACAAGACACTGTTAGTATTGAGAAGTGTTTGGTACGGAAATGTGTTTTCTTTAAACACAACATGACGTGAGATATAAAGACGATTATTTTGTGGATCAAAACATTTATATGCACTTTGTGACAATGAATACCCTAAAAATATACATTGTTGAGAGTGGTACATAAGTTTATTTGTGTTGTATGGACATAACCACGGATAACAAAGACAACCAAATGTGCGAAGTTTTTTATAATTGGGAGCCATTTGGAATAATGTTTGAAATGGTGAATGCATATTTAAAACGGGTGTTGGCAAACGATTAATGAGATATGTAGCAGTTTGAAATGCATATGACCAAAAGGAATGTGGTAAATTTGCTTTGTGTAATAGGGCGAGTCCGGTTTCAACTATGTGTCGGTGTTTTCTTTCTACAGTGTCATTGTGTTCCGGGGTGTGTGGTGGTGTAGTTAGATGGGAAATTCCATGTTTTGCAAGAAAAGGTTTCAAGTTTTGAAATTCTCCACCACTATCCGAGTATAAATTTCGAATAGAGACAGAAAATTGTTTTTCAACCAAGCTTTTGAATTGTTCAAAAATTTGGGTAACATCTGATTTTTTTCTTATAGGATAAAGCCAAGTGTATTTCGTATAGTGATCAACAAATATAAGATAGTAACGGAAACCATCAATTGAAGCAATTGACATAGGACCCCAAACATCGGAAAAAATAATATCAAGCGGAAAATGACTCACAATAGTTGATATTGCACTGACACGCATCACAGGATAACTTAGAGCCTATGATTGACTCAGAAGACAAATGAGTTGGAAAATTATTAAGAACATGACTTAGAATACGAATTGAAGGGTGACCTAGTCTGTTGTGCCAAACCATCGGTTTTGTCCGCTCACTGACAAATGCTGTGAATTTTGGATGAGTGTTTGTGAGGGGCATTCGATACACACCATTGTTAAGCCCTCCTCCAAGCAACATCGCCCCCGTGCGAAGATCCTTCACCAAAAAATAATTGGCAAAAAATTCGATAGATAAGTGGTTATTGCGACAAAATTGTGAGATGGAAATCAAGTCTTTTGTACTATCAGGTGCACATAAAAT